>CP136867.1:1231910-1591193 GCA_033000465.1 Sciaenops ocellatus | reverse complement strand
ATAATTAAAACTGCTGGGACTCATGCGCAAACTGTTAATAAATCCAGTAGTGTGGCTGGCGGTGTTGAAACACAAACTCAAAAACGAGTGGTTAAACTCACTGCAAAGGCGCTTGCCAATGAATTGCAATCTGGCAGAAAAGCTAAGTTAAATAATGCAGCCAGCATAAGAAAATCAATGCAAGGTTTGATGTTACAGCATGATAAAACAAAGGTGCAGAATGCTCTTGAAGAATTGTTTGAAGTGTGTTATGAAGTAAAAAAACATGCATAATCATTTGTTGGGTCTTTTGCCATGTGACGAAAAAGAAAAATAGGAAATATGGTTTAAGGCCAAAATGTTGTCTATTTATGAGTGTATTGCTAACACAAAAATGTGGGTTTCATGTGATGAAGGTAATGAAAATGAAAATGACATCAATCCTAATGACAGCATTTCAAATGTTAGTAAACGCTCAAGTCATAGGAGCCATAACAGTGCAAAATCAAGTACTGCATCCTCTGCAGCCATAAAGACTGAGGCAGAAAAGGCAGCACTTGTTGCTCGTGCTGCAGCCTTAAAAGAAAAGCATGCCTTGGAGGAACAGGAACAGCAGCTGTGAAGGAAAAGAGAGCAGCTGGATTTGGAAGCTGAAATTGCCGCGTCCACTGCTAAGCTGACTGTATTACAGGCTTCAGAGCGGAGTTCTTCTCAAGCACCCAGCAATGGCATGAATTCCTATCTGGAAAAGAAGAAAAGGAAAAAGCTGGAAAAATCTGTCAACACATTAAATCCTATGGCAAAGGAGTACCACCCTGAAGCATGGAAATCAACACAACAAAATGAATCGAAAAAATGGTCACTTCCACCCAACAAAACTCTATTAAAGGATGTGCGACCCAAAGAGACTGGGATGGGTTCAAGCTGCTTCAGTGCATCAGTTCAGCCAAAATGAGCAGCAACAAGTAAATACATCTGGAACATCACTGCATTTTCAACATCAATCAACAACAACTGTTCAACCTACACACTATCCATACATCAGTCAAGGTCCACCTGACATACTTACCATCATGCAGAGGCAAAATATAATAACAGCAGCTCTGGTACAGTAACAGCATATAATGTCACTGCCACCACGAGATATTCCCACATTTGAAGGGGACCCTCTCCATTACAGGGCGTTCATCAAAGCCTTTGAGCAAGGAGTTGAGGAAAAGGCAGGAAAAGCGGACTGTTTGTACTATCTGGAGCAGTTTACAAGAGGACAGCCACGTGAATTGGTGTGTAGCTGCCAGCACATGGCCCCTGAGCGTGGCTATGCAGTGGCAAAGGAACTCCTCCAGAAACATTTTGGAAATCAGTACAAAATTGCAAGTGCTTACATGGAAAAGGCTCTGGCCTGGCAGACAATAAAATATGATGACGTGAAAACACTGCAAGCCTAGTCCTTATTCCTGCATGGATGCTACAGTGTAATGGAAGAGCTTCAGTACATGCAGGAACTGGATATGCCAGTAAATATACGAGCCATTGTGTCCAAGTTGCCATTCAGGATGAGGGAGCAGTGGAGGACCATAGCTCATGACATAATGGAGACAACCAATCAACCAGCTTGCTTCATTGATCTGGTCATGTTTATTGAGCGTCGTGTCAGGATTCTTTCTTACCCTTTGTTTGGTGAGATACAGGAGTCATCTGGTGTTGCTGGGATAAAGACTGTCTCTGGGTTTAAAGCGCAACCTAGAAACAAAATGAAAGGAAATGTTGTGGCCACCACCGTAACATCTATGGAAGTGCCTGAGAAAACTAAAGGGTTTGCATCAGATCCAGGAAAAGCTGAAAGGGCCAAATGCCTTTGCTGTGCTCGTGGCCACTCTTTGGAGGACTGCAAACAGTTCAAGGGAAAGAAGCACAAGGAAAAAGTTCTGTTGCTGAGGGGAAAGGGGGTTTGTTTTGCATGTTTACGTGTAGGACACATGAGCCGTGAGTGTGAAAGCCGCTTGACATGTAAAATATGTAGTCAAACCCATCCCACTGTGCTTCATATTAAAAGGCAACCAGCTCTGGAACAGTCTGAAACATCTCACCAGCCAACTTCACTTAAAACATGTGGACATACAGGGGCTGGTCAGGAATGGTGTGTGTTATCCATCCTGCCTGTGAAGGTCAAAAGTGCAAAGGGAAATCACATCATAAAAACCTATGCCTTTTTGGACCCGTGAAGTTCGGCCACATTCTGCTCAGAACATCTAATGCAGAAGCTGAATGTCACAGGGAGAAAAAACAACTTCCTATTGAGCACGATGGGGCAAAAAACAGTGGTTCCAGCGTACTCATTGACTGGTTTGGAGGTATCTAATCTGGACAGCAATGACTTTCATGTTCTCCCAAAGGTTCTCACACAGACAAAAATGCCAGTCAATGTTAATAATATGGTTACATCTGAAGAACTGGCAAAATGGCCATATTTGTCCAAGGTGAACATCCCAAACATAAAAGCAAATGTCGACCTGTTAATTGGAACCAACTCCCACAGGATATTGGAGCCCTGGGAGGTCAAAAACAATAGCAGGAATGGCCCATATGCTATTAAGACAGGGCTTGGGTGGGTTGTTAATGGACCACTGAATGGAAACAGTGGTGCTTCAGAAGAGGAGCTGCCCTTGGCAATGGTGAACAGGATCTCTGTGTGTAAGCTCGAAGAAATGTTGGCCAAGCAGTACAATCATGATTTTAATGAGAAGACCACACAGGAGAATGAAATGTCCAGAGAAGACCTCAAGTTCCTGGAAATCATGGAGCACTCAGCAGTACTTCAGGAGGGAAGGTATTGTTTGAAATATAAGAACAAGGTTTGTCTGCCTAATAACTTTGCAGTGGCTAAGCAAAGGATCCAGAGTTTGAGGAGAAAATTCCTGAACAACAAACACTTGCACCAGGAGTATGCTGGGTACATGAACACGCTCATCAGTAAGAACTACGCAAAGCAAGTGCCTCAGCAACAGCTACATGGTGAAAGGGGGAAGGTGTGGTATATCCCTCACCATGGTGTCTATCATCCAAGGAAAGGATCTCTCCGTGTAGTGTTCGACTGTGGAGCCACATTTCGAGGAGCATCTTTGAACAGTGAATTGTTGCCAGGTCCCAACCTCACCAGCTCATTGCTTGGAGTTCTTCTTCGTTTCAGGAGTGAAGTGGTGGCATTCATGGGCGACATTCTAGCCATGTTCCATCAAGTGAAGGTTGCTGAGGAGGATAGAGACTTTCTCCGCTTTCTTCGGTGGCCAGTTGGTGACATCACTCAGGACCTCAGGGAGTATCGGATGACTGTACACCTGTTTGGCGCTGTGTCATCTCCTAGCTGTGCAAGCTATGCACTTAGGAAAACTGCAGATGACAACCAGTCCGAGTTTGTGGATGATGTGGTGCAGTCTGTTAAGCAAAATTTCTATGTTGACGACTGTTTAAAGAGCGCAGCCACTGAAGAAGAAGCCATCCAAATGATAAAAGATCTAACTGCTCTGCGTCAGAAGGGGAGCTTCATTTTGGAAAAGTGGATAAGCAACAGTCGTATTGTGTTGCAGGTAGGGATGTAAACAGTTAGTCAACTATCGGTTAATTGTCGAAAATAATTTAATCGATTAAATTAAATTAATTGTAGGTTAACTGAATCTAGGGCCATTTTCCACTGGAGTTTTTTCAGTGAAATGTCATGGTGTCGCCAGTTGAGGGTGCCATTGCTTAATCAAGGCCACACTGAACTTACTTGAACGTAACGCGGGATTCTCGCGGGCGGCGAGAGACCCGGCACACAAATATGAGGCGGTCAAAACGGAGTGGAGTATGGGAGCATTTCAAACTAATTAATGATGACAAAGACGCTCAATGTAAACTCTGCGGTACTACGTTTAAGTTCAGCAGCTCTACGAGTTCGCTAAGATACAACCTTCAAAACCTGCATGCAGCCGTGTTGCAGGGAGGAAGTCCATCGCCTTCACAACCGACTATCGCCGCGGTGATGGGAAGGCGAGTATGCGACGACAGGAAAGCTGAAGGCATTACTCAAAGGATTTGCGGCATGATCGAAAAAGATATGATGCCAATTAGCGCCACTGACGGCGAGGGATTTCGGGAGTTAATACACTTCATGGAGCCAGGTTATAATATCCCTTCTCGAGCGACCATAACCCACCTGGAAGCATGCTACAAAAACAAGAAGACTGAGCTAAAAACACAGCTAGCCGCGGCTAATGTGGCTTTGACGACGGATTGTTGGATGGCACTGACTACAGAAAGCTACATTACAGTGACTTGCCACTACATTGAAAACGACTGGCAGGTAAAGTCAGCAGTCCTTCTCACCGAGAGCTTATCCGAGAGAGATACAGCTGATAATTTAGCTGACAAACTGAACCAGGCTGTGGAGTCATGGGGACTCACTGGGCGTGTAATAGCCTGTGTTCACGACAACGCTCGGAACATTGTCTCAGCAAACAACCCCACACATGTCAGTTGGAAATCAGTTTCGTGCTTTGCTCATACTTTAAATCTGGCTGCTGCTGGTGTCAACCGAGTAATTGCAGCTGCTGGCAGGTTGGTGAAACACTTCCACCACAGCACTCCAGCAACGAAAGCGCTAGAAGCAAAACAAAACAAATGCAGCTACCAACTCATCGGCTCATTCAGTCCTGCAAAACCAGGTGGAACTCTGTATGTGAAATGTTTGGCAGACTCGTAGAACAGCGATGGGCCGTGTGTGCTGTACTATCAGACCGCTCAGTGACCAAGCTTACAGATGCGAGGACGCTGGAGTTGAGAGATGACTTCTGGCAGCTGATGGAAGACATGGCGCCGGCACTGGAGGCTCTCAAATGTACAACTACTGTAATGTCTGCAGATACTGAGGTATCCATATCCAATATGTACCCAATCACATTCAGTCTGATCAACACGCACCTCAAGACGGCAGATGGAGATGGCAGCAGAGTGGCGGAATTCAAATCTAAAGTGCGCACTTCGTTGGTTGAACGGATGAAGGTAAGCTATGGCCATTAATTAATTACATTCTCAATCAACATCACATTTGAGCTCTATATTAACAGATTGTGGGGTGCATAACTTAATACTTATCACTGACACATTGTCACAGTATAAACTGCGTTTTTATGCAGTTGTTACAGTACCCTTGTCATGTCAAGCCTTATTAAATAAAACTCTGATGCTAGCTTTCTCCTTTATTTAATTTTAATAGGTTGAGTCTGAAAACCTCACATCAACAACACCAATGATAGCAACGATGCTGGACCCACGGCATAAGCACCTGGGATTTCTGGTGCCAGCAAGCAGGATCTCAGCTCATTCCAAGCTGCTTGAACTGGCTATGGCAGAACATGTGAGCTGCACATCAAGAGATGATGAAGCCACCACTGGAGATGATGTGCAAGTCCAGGGAGCTGCACTTCAGAGGCACACTTCTGCTATGACTCTTCTACTGGGTGAAAACTATACCACCAGCTGCAACAATGACATAGAAAAAGAAGTGGACATGTTTCTCAAGGATCCCTCACCACTCCTTGATTCCAGTCCCACAGAATGGTGGAAAGTCAATGAAGGGCGTTTCCCGAGGCTGGCAAATGTGGCACGACGATATCTGTGCATACCGGGCACGTCTGTCTCATCTGAGCGTGTATTCTCAGCAGCTGGCCTCACTGTAAACAGGCTGCACACACGACTTACTCCAGACCATGTTAATATGCTTATTTTCCTGAACAAAAATACAGGGGTCTAGGTCAGGAGTCTATTGAAAACACACTGAGACAGGAATGTTTTTGTTTCAGGAGAGGTAGCCTATATCTTCATTTAATTGTTTAATAGAGGCCCTCTAATTTTACTGTCACCTTCCTCAGGGATGATTTAAGTTGTGTTCAGTACTACATGTTACTGTAAGTTTCCAGGGCTAGTAATCTTACTGTTACCTTTCCCAGAACAAGGGGGATTATAAGTGCTGCTGCTAATATTTCAAGTTTTTCATATAAGTACTTTACTAGATAATTATATGTAGGCTTAATATTGTATAGGCTAAGCCCATATAGTATAGGTCACCTTTCTGCTCGGCAAAGCCAGGGAGACACCACTGAAGGCTGTGATTATTCCCCGACTGGAGTTGACGGCAGCTGTCCTCGCAGTCAGAGTGGACTCGTTGTTAAAGGTGGAGCAGGACGTCCAGGTGGAGGATTCAGTCTTTTGGACTGACAGCACTTCGGTTTTGAAGTACCTTAACAATGAGAACAGACGCTTTCACATGTTCATGGCCAACAGAATCTCAACCATCAGAGAAATATCTAAACCCTCACAATGGAGGCATGTAGGTTCCAAGCATAATCCAGCCGACGATGCATCGAGGGGAATGAAGGTTTCTTATTTTCTGAACAACCGCAGGTGGCTGGAAGGGCCTACATTTCTTTGGAAGCGTGAGGAGGACTGGCCTAGAACTGTGTTGGACGTCTCAGTGGACTCTGATGACCAAGAGGTCAGAAAGGAGAAGACGGTGAATACCATCAGTGTGTGTGACGTTTCTAGTCCTACGAACCAGCTCATTGCCTACTTTTCTGACTGGAGGAGACTCAAGACAGCTGTTGCCTGGATCCTGAGGTTAAAGGTCATGTTGTTGGCACAGAGTCGCAAGAGGAAGCAATTAGAGGCGTCTGTGGCTAATTGTCTGGAGAAAGGAAGTCAGGGCAGTTCGAGGAGGACTGAAGGAAAGAGAGTCACATCAACGTCCATAAGTAGTAGTCTGACGGTGGATGAGATGCTAGGAGCAGAGGGTGCCATAGTTCGCTATTGTCAGCGACAGAGGTTTGGTGAAGAGATGTCTGCTTTGTCATCTGGGAAAGTGTCAGTGAGTCAACAGAGTCCCATATACAGGCTGGATCCATGTTTGGAGGATGGATTCCTGAGAGTTGGGGGAAGATTGAGCAGAGGAGCAATGCCCGAGGAAGCCAAGCATCCACTTATTCTCTCCAAAGACCAGCACATTTCCACGCTGATTCTCAGACATGTGCATCAGAGTCTGGGACATGGTGGACGGACTCACACACTGTCCAAGGTGAGGAGGAGATTTTGGATAACAAACGCCAATGCAGCTGTCAGAAAAACTATTGGTGAATGCAGCTTTTGTAGGCGCTACAATGGAAGAGCAGTGGAACAAAAAATGGCCGACCTGTGTCGAAGAAATCATTGAGTCCAGTTGAGAGGTTTGCTGTGGTGGTGTTTATTAAGAAGCGTGCCAGCACACTGGTGAACTGATGGTCACAGAGGGTGTCTGAGCCAGTGAGTTGACCAGGAACAAATGAAGAGAAGCACTTTTATACAGAAAACAGCCATGGTTACACAATATGTAAATAGGGATGGAGCAAAAGGTGGGGAAGGTAAGGGAAGGAATTGGGCAACAAAGGGTAGAGGGAAGGGAGGGGGATAGGTCACAAAGGGTAGACATTTACATGAGGTCTGGAAGTTGGAGCCAGACAGACAAAAGGCAAGAATACACATTTGGTATGTGAGGAAGGTTCAAGACCTAAACAATGGGGTTAGGGTGATTCCTAGACATTGTTTGGTTACTCAGTTAGCAAGTCTACACTGCCCCCAATGTGTATTACCTTGATCAAGGGACCAGCCCAGTAGGGGGTACAGGCTAGGCCCAGACGGGTACTACTTGGTTTCAAGTTTTCTATATGTCAGTATGTATTTTCTTCATCAATCCATACTTTGAACAAAGAATACAACAAATGAGAAAAATGTAAAACTTATAACAAACAAAAAACAAAAACAGACAAACAAAATTAACAAAACAAGAGACAATTCTGCTTTTCAGTCGTAATCAATTACAACAAAATTCAAAATTTTCTTCCATTTGTGAACAGATTGAGTTGTAGTGGTGTTAATAACTCAAGTGGTTGATTCAGTGATAGGTGGTTAAAAGAGTCATGAGACAAACAATCAAAATGCGTATGACAATGAGGACAACAGAACCAAGCAGGACAATTACAAAAATTAAATAACCAATGTCTCTAACTTTTCCTTAAAAATCAAACAAACCAGTGGTTACCAGATTGTCTTGGCTGTATTATTCAGATGGTTGATCGTATAGTATTCAGTTTTGATGACAGCACAATTTTCTCCTTGAGAGGCCAGTAGGAAATCTAATCTGGCATGGTTTGGTAAAGCCATCATTGTTACTGTCTGTTGTCAATTCATCTCTTTTGTGGTGGAAAATTGCAAGATCTTAAACTGCTTGGAAAGAGTTCTTATATGATCTAAGGTTACCATGACTCCATAAGATGGAATGAGGGTAACAAAAATTATATCCATAGTGTTCATGTGTGTGCGATTGGTGTGTGTCTGTGTATGCATGTGTGTGCTTTCGTTTATCTATCCTGGTGGGGACATTGACATGAATACACACCAACACCATGGGGACCATGGTTTTGGTCCCCACGGTATGAACCACTCCAGTGAATAGAAAATGACTTTTCAATATGGCTGGTGAAGTTTCCCGAGAAGTCCCCAGCAGGCTGTTTTTTATGACTTTGTGTGTGCTCTATTGCAATCCCAGAGCCCAAACCTGGTATTGCAGTGTTTACGCAAAGTCCCCAGCAGGCTGGTTTTCAGAAATTGTGTGTGTGCTCTAGAGCACTACCGGAGGCCAAACCTGGTATTACAGTGTATGAACTAAGTCCCCACCAGTACTGTTTTTTCAGTGTGCGAACTTTTTATGTGACTGAATGGTGTTTTTTGTCATTAGAATGTTTTTATTATCCTCTTATACAATTTTTGTTACCTTATTATTACATTTGGGGCCTCTTATCTCATGAGTATTTAATAGAGTTCCCTTTTTTTTTATTTGTTCAATTTTGTATGCTCATTACAGTTCTCTTTTCTTTGAGCTTTGAATTTTTACTGTCAGAGTTGGAGAGGTATTGGGTGGTGGGTTCAGCCCCTAAAAGTTTAACATTTGTGCATTTAGATAATTATAGCTCTTGTGGTTAAATTCTTAATTGAATAATTTTGTGCTGTTTTTCAGTTGTGAAACGTAATTGTGAAACACAGTGAACACACCACCAGTCAGCGCTGACTCGTTCAGTGAATTTACACTCACTTGCGTACTGTACACAGAGAGAACTGCCACACAGGGCAGAGGACTTGATTCAAGTTCAGTAACCGTAGCCTACTGCTAAAATTAGTGCTGTGTCAACTTGCCAACATCCGTGTAGCATGTTCAGTGAATGTACTGCGCACAGAGCTGAGGACTCCCGTGCAGTACATGTATGCCACCAGTGACTGTGTACTATGGTACGTGAATGCACCGTCCCTCAGTACGTGCGGTGACCGTGTTAAAGAGTGAATGTGAACCTCAATCAGGGCTGAATCATGAACTGAATGATGGATCATTTGGCCGTTTACCAGTTTAGGGAGTTAGAGAACTATGTACTATGCAGTCAGGGCTCCTGCTAAGCACTGAATGAAAAGGTGAATGCAGTTTTTGAATGAATCTTTTTAATGAACGGATTTTAGTGATTCAGTACAGTCAGAAGAACTGTTTATCACATCACTAGTAAAGCGGTTCAGACGAAATTACTCAGTTGTGGCAGAAACATAACTATGACCTGTTCAACTGTCTTAAAAGTAACCATATATGCAAGTAATCTCATGTACAAATGTAGGCTGTGTATGTGTAGGTTGCCAGACTCTGCAAACAGCATAATTTCAACACACTTAAATACATCAGCTAAATCCACATATTAAGCTACACAAATCATGTTTCACTGTACTGTAACCAAGTATCAGTTTGTCCCTCTTTCAATAACAACAAACAAAGATGAGATCAGATTCAAATGTACTCAGCAGGAATTTATTCTGGGTCTGGCAGTAGTATGCTATGTAGTATGTATGTAGTAAGTCCAATAAAATAAAAGATTTTATGGACTGGAACGTACCTTAACTTTAAATTAGTGTCTGTTTGTTTAAGAAGAAAGAAAATGTTTTCTAATACTCAAGATGGCTGGCGACAAGTCCTGGGACAAAGCGGTCTCTGCCTGGCTCTGGTCCACCCACGCTAGCAGGAAAACAGTGAAGAAGTGGTGACTTGATGTGAAAGATGGCTAGCAGAGACTGGCTACAGCTCGGCCATGTCTTCTCCCCTCTCAGCATTATTCAAGTGCTGACCTGCAAACTTTCCTGTTCTGAGGTCGCTGCTCTACAGCCGTAAAGCAGAGCTTACTGTTGTGACTCTTAAAGAGTGTGCCTATTGATACTGAATAACAGACTGGCTAGATAACCACTGGGTTACAGTACCAGCTCAGCAGCCAGAGATCACTGTAGTGGAAAACGGCTAGCATTTATCTTTTTTAAATCAGTGTGTCATTGTCAATGTTAGCAGCTAACAGCTAACATCAGCACTTTTCTGTTAACAAATTAAGCATCCTTAAACAGTCAGAGAACGTAGGCCCCTCTGTCATGCTCACACAGTATTAACAAAGCTAATTTAGCTGTCTCCAAACTCTTTTCACTGTCTTCCTAAGTTCTAACGTATCACTTGCTGTTGTTTCTGATTATCACAGTGTTGAGGGAGAGCACGGTTCACTGCAGTTGATTTGCAGATAAATAAAAAGGGCAAAAATGGGATTCCTTGCTTGTAAGAAGTGCTTTGTGAAATGTCTTCCTTTTAGGGTGTTCAGAGCAGGGACAGACAGCTGAGAGACACCGCAGTCAGAGGACAGAGCCACACTCCAAATTCACAGACACTCAAGTTTTGTCTAACAGAGTTTTAAGTTTCCATGAGAGGTGGTACAAGGACTTTCCCTGGCTACATTATGATGCAGTGCAGAAGGGGGTTTTGTGTTTTTATTGCAATTTACCAGGACAAATAAAATACAGTAAGTGTACAG
The DNA here is from genome assembly GCA_033000465.1 of Sciaenops ocellatus. Taxonomy (NCBI): domain Eukaryota; kingdom Metazoa; phylum Chordata; class Actinopteri; family Sciaenidae; genus Sciaenops; species Sciaenops ocellatus. Next base: position 1,580,268 of record CP136867.1, on the reverse strand, counting down.
CCCTGGAATTAGTGCTTTGATTAAAGACTCAAGTCATTTTGTTCAAGAGGAAGAGGGAGAAGTGTTTTTTCTGGGTGGTTAGCCCACGTCTGTCGCTGTCATGTAAGAACCCCAAATCTCTAAAAAGTATAACTTTTCATGATTTCAGAAAAATGCCTGTTTTTCTGTGTTCTCAGTCCCTCCCCTCTCCAAGTTTGATGCCTTGCTATTAAATAAAACATCACACATAATTTTAAAACTAGACAATGAGGATCAAGTCTCTGTGGAGGTTCAACTTTTGTTTGTTACAGCTCTGGACTAAAGCAGGATATTGGAAGCAATGATGACTATTCATTAAAATTATTTATTAAATTAAAATGTTAATTAGATAGGTAATATGGATGCACATCTCAGTAAATAGTATTTTGTAGTAGTAGTAGTAAATAAATGAACGGGCCTGATGCAGCTGATAATAATAATAATAATAATAATAATAATAATAATAATAATATTATCTATAAGGTACAGGTTCTATTCACGGGTGATGGCCCCAAGAATTTTGCTTAGGGCCTCAGGCAGGTCAGGACCGGCTCTGCAAACAGGTATATCTTAATCTATACTTTTGTGTGTATTTTTATGAGTGTTGTCTGTTGTTTTAACTATTGTGTGTTTTGATTAGTGCTTATTCCTTTAAATTATTCATCTAGCAGTATACATTGTTTCTTAATTCAAACCACATATGATGAAGCCTATTGATGGTATTCCTTCAAGATAACTGAAGGACTTTGTTTAATCACAATAATTCCCCTCTGTGGCCCAGTAAGTCCTATAAATTTTATAACATTTTTAACATTCTTTTAATGGGGTTTTCATGAGCCCTTTTTGGTTTTTGAGTTTTTTTGAATACTCAGAGCCCTCGAGAGCCTGTGACCCTCATAGTGCTCTTTTTAAAGCGCTGCATTTTAACCCAACCCTAACCCACACTCTTCAGGCCTTCCTCCAAGCATATGCCCGAGGTTGTCAGCAGTATTGTCTGAGGGTGACTCATTTTGGTCACTATTACCACTAAAAACAAACAAACAAATAAACAAAAAGCTTCATTTTATATACTGGGCCTCCAAAGTGCTCTCTGAAACTAGGCCTGGACTGGCTTGTGTCCATGAAATGGGTAAATTAATACTTTTAAATATAGGCTACTATTAATTTAGTCAACAACTTGAGGATACTAGATATTTGATATATTCAATCTATTGAATATATCAAATATCTAGTACAGCCAAACAAGTAATTCCACTCCATATAGATGATTTATGTAAATAAAAAGCAAAGGTTTAGAAAGTACAGTATTTCCCTCTGAAATGTAGTGGATTGTGAGTACACTGAACAAAAATATAAATGCAACACTTTTGTTTTTGCTCCCATTTTTCATGAGATGAACTCAAAGATCTAAAACATTTTCTATATAAACAAAATAACCATTTCTCTCAAATATTGTTCACAAATCTGTCTAAATCTGTGATAGTGAGCACTTCTCCTTTGCCGAGATAATCCATCCCACCTCACAGGTGTGGCATATCAAGATGCTGATTAGACAGCATGATTATTGCACAGGTGTGCCTTAGGCTGGCCACAATAAAAGGCCACTCTAAAATGTTCAGTTTTATCACACAGCACAATGCCACAGATGTCGCAAGTTTTGAGGGAGCGTGCAGTTGGCATGCTGACAACAGGAATGTCCACCAGAGCTTTTGCCCTTGAATTGAATGTTCATTTCTCTACCATAAGCCGTCTCCAAAGGCGTTTCAGAGAATTTGGCAGTACATCCAACTGGCCTCACAACCACAGACCACGTGTAACCACACCAGCCCAGGACCTCCACATCCAGCATGTTCACCTGGCGTCTGGCACGTTGGAGAGGTGTTCTCTTCACGGATGAATCCCGGTTTTCCCGGGCAGATGGCAGACAGCGTGTGTGGCGTCGTGTGGGTGAGCGGTTTTCTGATGTCAATGTTGTGGATCGAGTGGCCCATGGTGGCGGTGGGGTTATGGTATGGGCAGGCATATGTTATGGATGATGAACACAGGTGCATTTTATTGATGGCACTGTGAATGCACAGAGATACCGTGAGGCCCATTGTTGTGCCATTCATCCACGACCATCACCTCATGTTGCAGCATGATAATGCACGGCCCCATGTTGCAAGGATCTGTACACGATTCCTGGAAGCTGAAAACATCCCAGTTCTTGCATGGCCAGCATACTCACCGGACATGTCACCCATTGAGCATGTTTGGGATGCTCTGGATCGGCGTATACGACAGCGTGTTCCAGTTCCTGCCAATATCCAGCAACTTCGCACAGCCATTGAAGAGGAGTGGACCAACATTCCACAGGCCACAATCAACAACCTGATCAACTCTATGCGAAGGAGATGTGTTGCACTGCGTGAGGCAAATGGTGGTCACACCAGATACTGACTGGTTTTCTGCCCCCCCCCCCAGACCTCCCCAATAAAACAAAACTGCACGTTTCAGAGTGGCCTTTTATTGTGGCCAGTCTAAGGCACACCTGTGCAATATTCATGCTGTCTAATCAGCATCTTGATATGCCACACCTGTGAGGTGGGATGGATTATCTCGGCAAAGGAGAAGTGCTCACTATCACAGATTTACACAGATTTGTGAACAATATTTGAGAGAAATGGTTATTTTGTGTATATAGAAAATGTTTTAGATCTTTGAGTTCAGCTAATGAAAAATGGGAGCAAAAACAAAAGTGTTGCATTTATATTTTTGTTCAGTGTATAAAGTTGCATAAAATGGAAATACTAGTAAAGTAGGCTAAAAGTACTTCAAAAAACTAAATACTAGTATATACTATATAGTGAAACTTTGGTTAAGGAGAGAGACTTTAATGTTAATAATTTTCTATTTTGCAGGTTACTGTAGTGTTAAATATATCAGTTATATGCAGCACTAGTCTGTAAAACTACCCTGTGGGTTGAGAAGTGGAGAAATATTGTGTGGTCCTCTGCTGAGCCTCAATTGATGGCCCATCAGCTTCAAAAGGACACCGCAGGTCTGCATCTGCACCCAGCAGCAGCTCTGCATGGTGCACGCCCCCCCCCCCCCCCACAGCTACTTTTATAAACATGTCTGCTTCATTGATGTAAACAAACCCATCAGTGTAAGTTTGAATAACCATCTGAAGTTGTCTGTGAAAAAAATGTGGTTTTGTAGGATGTAAATAGCCTAAACAGCCATGAAATGAAGAGGCACTTCATTCTAAAAATAATATACGGTAGTCATGTAGTAAACAGCTTTCAGCTGCAGGTCAGTGCGTCTTTCTTGGACCAGGTAGCTTCATATTTGGAGCATATCTTACAGCTCACACAATATTAGACTATTTAACATCGGCTACTATTAATTCATTGTTATTTATTTATTTGGCATATTTCCTGCTGGACATTTTGGCCGGTGATATTTTCATATGCCTGTCAATTACACTTGATGGCCAAAACCTGGCATATTCTGGCTAACCTAAAGTCTGAGCATGAGATATTTTTCAGGCATATATGCTTAATTATGTCAGGACTGACTGGTATTTTGCATGTGCTAACCTCATTTGCAGGGCCAGACCCCCCTGAAAAGTCAGAAGATCAGGAGGAGGGAGAGAAGACAGACGAGCCGGAGGAAGTCAGTGCACGGGATGTCGCACATAAAGAGTGATGCCACAGATGCAAGCAGGTACTCAAATTGGGGGAGAGAGAAAGAGGGGGAAAACATATTTGGCGGTGAACACTAATCAGGGCTGTACGCTTACTTTTTTTAGGTTGTACTGCTGGAGCTAGCAAGTTAAAAAAATGTAGTAGCACACCCAGTTGGACAGTTAAACATGTTTTATTGGTGAAATTCATTTGATATTGATCCGAAATTCAGTGACATATTGTCACATTGAATGACAATTACATTGGTTCTTTAATGTTTAAACATGAGAAATGAACAGTGTTGAAGAGAAAAGAGCCAGTTGATAGTGAGGGAGAGATAACGCTTTTATTTGTGTTTGAAGTTATTTTAAAATTATTAAAGGGATAGTTAGGATATTTTGACAAAAAAAAAACAATGAAAGTAATGAAAGTATTCAGACCCTCTTCAATTTTTCAAACTAAATGGACGGCACTTGAATGACCTACATGAGTGTGACAGCAAAGGGTCTGAATATTTATGTTCATGTGATATTTCAGATTTTCTTTCTTAATTAATTTGCAAAAAATTCTAAAATTCTGGGTTTGAGCTGTCCTCGTGAGGTACTGAGTGGAGATTCATGAGGAAAAATTTGAATTGTTTTGACTTTGACACAAGGCTTCAACAAAAGAAATAGTGAAAAACTGAAGAGGGTCTGAATACTTTCATTACCCACTGTATATATTAGACTTTTTTGTTTGTTACACAGCTGGTTCTCCATTTCTTACTTATAGTTTATTTTTCTTTGTAACAACAAAAGCTCAATTTTTATTAACAGTTGTTATTGTATTCATAAGCTATAGATCTATTTTAACACAATGTAAAAATTGATTATTCTGTAACTGGAAATTGTATTTGAGAGTATGTTGTTGGTAACTCTTTCAGGAAATGGACCAGTGCCCTTCAGACCCAGATGTTCCTCCACTGGAGAGAACTGAGAGTGTCTTTGTAAGTTTGCAGACAAACCAGTGTGTATTTTTAAATCAGTTGTGATGACAAAATTATGAACTATATTATTGTTGTTGGAAAGGCGTAATTGGAAAATTTAAGTGGGAAATATTCTTTAAAAACTTACTAATTGAGTCCCATCTGACTTTTTCTTTTCTAGCTTACAAAAATGCATGGGATCTATGAATATAAATCAATGACAAGCAGTGAAATAAGTGAGGATGAGTATGTGCCTAGTTCTACATCAGAATCAGAAGTACCGGAGGAAGAACTCAAACTGCTCAAGTCTCCAAGAAGCGATGTTCTACGCTTGAAGAAAGGTCGTGTCAAGCCTGTTAAATGCAGACAGAAAATGTGGTTTCCTTTCTACCATTGTGTCTCTGTTTTCAAGGAGGGTCAAGACCTGTGATGAAGGTGAGACCCACCAAGAGGTCACGTACAGCGGAGGACCGTGAGCCTGATACCTCATCACAGCCAAGAAAAGGTATTTTACAAATAACCTGTTTCAGTGAGTTATTTTTTAGTCTCATACAGACATTGTTGGTTTCAGGATGTCCACTATTCCTACAATTATGACATTTTCAACAAAACTTTGATGAAAATCCGATTGAGGAAAATTGTTTTATTTTATGGACACAAAATGCAAAACAATATTACTTACAGTTCCCTTTCGTAATGTTCTATAACTTATAACTGAACTAATTTCTACAAACTGAACTAAAAGGTTTATCTCCAGTATGACTGCTCACTTGCGTTTTCAGTTTCCCTACAAGTCAAATGCAGTGGCGGCTGGTGACAAAAACTATTTGAGAAGCACCTCCAAGCTCTGTCTTTAGCTCGCTTCCATTGAGCATAGGGTAAGCTTTCAAGGTGTGGCTGAGTGCAAGTAGCAGGAGTGGCACTAACAAGGTGGTCTGTAAAGGAGAAGCGCTCCTTGCTGTGTCCCAGTATGGTGTCACAGATCTACAGACAGAGGAATAAAAATAAATATTTAGACATGACTAAAAGCCCATTTCACCCACATCACCTAAAGTTACAACAGGCAACAGTTCCATTTCTAAACATGGAACTACTACAGCCATCTTTTTGCCACTGCTATATTCTATGAAGTCATAAAAAGAGTAGAGGAAAATATTTGCTAATTCCAAGGCCATTTATAGAGCTGCTGTTACTGTGGAAGGCCTTTAATACCATGAAACAAATGGCGAAAGACAATAGGTTTACATTGTTGCAACTACTTCAGCTTAGTTAAAAGTTGGCAAACATTCTTCCACACAGATTAAAATAAAAATACTAAATTCCAGTGTAACATGGACTGTGACTACGACATAAACTCACCTCTGCTGCAATCCTTTGATGCTCCTCTGGGCTGAGTGTGCGACGCCACTTTGTTGGCAGAGAGCTGCTACTTTGCACCACCATGGAATGGAGAGAATCTCTGCGAAGGACAAAGAGAGTTTATAATGATAAAAAGAGGGCTAATAATAAAAGAGAGAAAACAATTAATAGCAATCATATTGTAAACAGTTCAAAAGGCTGTACATGACCAAAATATGAATATAGAGTGCAAAAGATTAAAATGCAGAAATCCAGGAAAAGAAATGTTAGAATATGTTAAAAAGTCATTTTGACTATTACAGTTGAGTTTGGGTACAATTCATTATTAAAATGAGAAGTTACATAAGTTTACATGCTTAATAAGAGACACCAATATATACATTTTTTTAGTTATTGTGTCTTAGGTGCTGATTTCATTGTAATCTTTTTAATTATTTACAATATTAATAACAAGAATACAATTATAACCTGATCTTTTGTCATGTTGGAACTGCTGGATGCACCCATTGATGTGGACCGAATCTATGTTCCTCTTCTGGAGCTTAGCATAGAGGATGTCCACATGTGGCATGATGTTGTGAAACAGCTGCATTAAGAACTTAAAATCCTGTTCTTTCAGTAGCATGGCAAAGGCTCCTGCTTCTCTGACGGTATTGGGGTCAAAGTTATCTGAGTCTCGTGTGCTCTCAAAACACTGAATGAGGTCTTCTCTGTGCTTAAACACGGTATTGATGACATGGCTGTGAAAGTTCCATCTGATGTTGCCGGATGTTGGCAGCCTATGAGCCACAACTTTATCAAGAACCGCTGTCCGCTTGGGTGATCTGGAAATAAAGCTGCCAAATCCACCAAGGTCGGGAAAAAAAATTTTGACCTTGGATATGTGAGAGGTGGCCTGTTGCATTATCAGGTTGAGCTGATGTGCGTAGCAGCAGATATAGTGGGCATTTGGATACACATCCTGTATTTTCCTCTGCACACCTGCAGTGGCACCCCTCGTCACACTGGCTCCATCATAAGCCTGGGAGATAAGCTTACTTTTATGATCCTCAGGAAGGATGGCAGCAAGACGCTCTTTTAGTGCTGAAGCAATGGACTCAGCTGTAGCTGACTGCACTGAGCTATGCTCCATGGGAAAACTGACGGAAGCCAATGAGAGAGCAGCTTAAGGTCATGTGCTTGTCAAAAGTTTGAGGGCTTACAATGATTCTCATTAGGCCGGTGCCCCGCACACAGGAAGTACATATTGAAATGAATAAAATACGATTTGGAATCGATTTATAATGAATGCTGACAGGTGCTGAGAGACTAACAGGAGCATCTTACAAACAAATACTTTTTATTTCATAATTGTTTTGCATTTTCTAATTAATTTATGTTTAATATAATTAAGTAGATTTTGTACAGATATTTGGAGGGGGCGGCGCCCCAGCACCCTGCATTAACCAGCCGCCACTGGCCAGATGTTTGCCACAAACTCAACTGAATGGTTTCTCTCATATGGGATGTCTCCACAGACCGTCGTTCTAATGAACTCTCCTCCACAATTAAAATAAACTAAAATAAGGCATCATTTTCTCACAGTGCTTACAGACAGTAAAGACTGTTGATAATATGCATTTATTTTTCTTATAGCATTTGCAATAATAGGCTTATAAGGAGTGAACAACTCATGTTGCCTTTTCCTTATGTTCGCTCACTAACTGCATCAAATTTAGGGATGGGAATCGAGAACCAGTTCCAGTTGAGAACTGGCTCAAACTGGCTCAATCCATCAACATCATATTTCTCAGAAATTATCGATTCCTCTTATCGATGCCCAGGGATGTGATGTTGACGGAACGAAAAAGGCGGAACACAACTGCGAGGGCAGTGCAGCCTCCGGACTGTCTATAGTGCGCACACACACACATCTATAGTAATCACCCCCACCAACCTTTATTTCATCTTATTTTATTTTTCATAGATTCATCAAGAAAGAAGAGGAAGATGTGGAGCAAGGAAGAAGTCCACGCTGTGGAACAGAAGCTGATGCACAGCATTCAGACTGGCAAGGTTCCTCATAAAGTACAGTGTCTTGAATGTATCTATGCATTTCCAGAGGCACTTAAAGGTAGGACCTGGGTTGCTGTGAAGTACTATGTGAAAAACCGTATAGACGCTTTGAAGCGGCGGTTTACAAGGTCATGCTAACTGCAAGTTGTTCTCTTGTTTTGTGTTCAAAAGTTTGTGTTTTGTTAATGCAGCTCTTACAAAGTGACCACCGTTTGATCTGTTATAGCTGAACCTCACAGGTCAGCGTTTGAAGTTCCTCTAACAGCAGTGATCTGCTCAGATTATTCATTTGCAATTTATATGCAATGCAATCAATGCAATCATTTATTTAACAGTTGTAGTCAATTTGAACTTTATTTTATACATTTTATTTTATACATAACAGAATTTTTTGCACTGTTACACTCCTACTTTTCAGAGATTAGCAAATGTTTTAAAAAGTTTGTTTAACCCTCACATACTGTTCATATTCTGAGTCATAATTAGTCTCTACACCAATTTACATTCATTATTTCCTCACCAGTCATTAATAAATGTTTGATCAAGCCTTATGTGAAAAAAGACATTTACAATCACTGTTTTATGGTCCAGGAGAACACTGTATAGAATATGATGAATACAACAATATGCTTGCACAAAATTTAAAAATTTATTACCATGTTTGTATACTCAGGGTCATATTAGGAAAAGTCTGACTAAAATAAATGTGTATAGGGTGTTTTTACAGCTCTCAAATATAAAAATGTGGGTCAAATTTGACCCTGAATAGTGTGTGAGGGTTAACTAATTCTTTTTATATTAAAGAGTTCCATGCAGGCAAAAATACATGTTAATGCACTGCTGCAGTTCTGTGAAGCAGCAGCAGACAGAGTAGTTTTGAAGCTCTTATGTAATTACTCTACTTTTCAGGTAATTGTGGCAGTTACTGATCAACTTTAGATGAACCATGAAAGTTTCTGTACATCAGTAATGAGTTTCACACTCTGCCTGCTATTAAAAATAAAATGTGTGACCGACATTAGACATTTGTGTAGCTTGTTTGTATAACTCACTCACTCTGGGCCCAGGATAACAGACCGTTTTGTCCCCCCCTATTGGCGGCACCCGGCACCAACTCTCTTCTTAAGTCCCCATCGTGTTGGTAAATTTCATATGCAATAAGTGAAAAATTTAAAATGTGAAATCTTAACATTTTAACTGATACATGAAAATCTAAAATTGAAAAAAAAAAATTGGGACTTGGAACCATGTCTGTATCTCATTTAGAAAGGGTGGTCCCCACGAGACACCTTTTTGTCCACTGTCCCCACTGGGCCAGATAAACGACTATGTGTGTGTGTGTGTGTGTGTGTGTGTGTCTCAAGTAACAACCTCTATGGCTGTAAAGTGAAGCCTGTGTGCCAAAACAGCAGTGGTTAGACAACTACTTGAATTTTGCTACAGAACATGTCAACCTCCATATTCAGATGCTCAACCTTTCAGCAAAACAATTTTACAGAAACATGCTTCCAACTTGGTAAAAGAATGACTTTGGTCACTGTAGCGAATTTCCTGTCTAGCTGTACTGAGGGTGTATTTTATAGAACTTAATTCATGTTATATTCAGACTTAAGCCTCAACATAATCAACAGCATGACTGTTTAGATTAATAGATAGGTGTTCTTACGAATGGCTTGTTTGAGCACTCAGTTATTTGTTCAGTCCACTTAAGGTCCACAACGATTCTTGTCTTACCCCATGTTTAGATTGGTTGGGAGGTGGTAGCGGCAAAAATGTCAAGATGACGAGGGCCAGAGCCAACACAATGACCTTCACAACGGGTCTTCAGAAACCTGTAGGGACGTCGCAGATATGACATCCATTCATTATACTGTCCATGGTATACCAGTTTCTAAGTATAGTAAGTGGCACAGAGAGGGTTGGCATAGTTGGTATCACTTCACTCGGACCACATATTCCAGACCATCATTTGGAAAATGTCCATATGCTTTTGTGCCCCAAACCCAGTATACCCATTTGGGTACTGGTATAGAGCAATGATTCATCTTATGGACTCAACAATTAAATTCTCTGATGAAATGACTGTGGAGTCATATTGAATGTTCCTTGGTGAAAGGTTCTCTTTTACCTTCAGTATGCCATTTTAATGTCTTTGGGACCATTCAAATGGTAACAGGGTTAGGAGTGTATCAATAAAACAGCTGGCATGGAGCTGTTTGCAGAATGATTGTTCTGTGTGTAAAGAGAGAGAACAAGTACAATGTCCATAGTTGGCGTTGAAGTTAGAAGTGTCACAGGGGTTTACGGGCAAAGCCATCAATAAGAGTCCATTTCCTGTAATATGTGGGATGAATCCACATACATAACAGTTCTTAGGGTTTGGGCTTTCCAATTGGGGTAGGTTAGGGTTGTAGCTCATAGCATTTTTCATGGTATCTGGAGGTTATGGTGTCTGAGGATTTTTTTCTTACGAAAAATCCGGTTGTTTCTCTGCTACTCTGATATGGTTGACTACGTCTACTTCTGGGCCTCTGGGCCTGCGTTGTCCTTCTGCTCCTCTGATGACTGTGGTTGTCTGACATCTTCTTCTGGGCCTTTGAACCTGCGTTGTCCTTTAGAGGAGGAGATCTTTCCCAGGGATGTGATCAACATCCTATGGCTCCGTTGGTTATGAGGAGGAAGACTCCCAGGATGAAGAGTGAAGACCCACAGGATGAAGAAGGAAGACCCAAAGTGCGACGAGGGGTATTGTCGATCTCTGATGGAGGAGACATTTTCTTCCATGGATGTGTAGATCCAAATGGAGTGGTCTTCACAGTCGACTGCCATGTTGGTGGACAGCAGGACGTGTTGGTGTTTTGGACCAACATTGTTTTCAGACGTTCTTCCTTTGGAACTCTCTGATGCAGACTCAGTCCCTTGGATGGATGTTGTGGCACAGTTTGTCAATAGGAGAAGACTGGACAGCTTTTACTTGTCTGTGGAACAGCTGAACAGCAGAGGTTAGAGCAGAACAAAACATTATGGCTTCAACCATTGCATGGAGATCCATATTCTTCATGCATAGCACTGAGTTGCTTGATATAGTCATTGGAGTGGGTGCTGAACTCACTGACATTAAGGCCAGAAGTAACAGCATCGTCTATTTCAGACTTCTGTCTGAGTTGATGCTCTGTGGAATGTTGAATCTGGGAACAATGTCTTTCAGCAGGCATTTTCCTGTGGGAACAGTGTCAGTTTTCTTGCAATTCCTGGCTTCATGCCAGTTTGACCAAAAACACATACATACAGGAATTTTGTCATATCAATCACATTTTTACATATAGATAAAATCCATTAGCATCGTTTCAAAAGGTTCCCGTGGGGAAGGATGTGTCGACACCATTGTCTGTATGGTTGTACCTGGGTTATATGACAAATTGGGCATTTTTCACACTACTTTTGTGCATAGGTTGGAAATCCTGGAGCACCATTCTACCAGTCTTTCAATATTATCAGACACATCCCCCCTTTAGCCACATGTGACAAGCTATGTGACGTGAGCTAGCCACGGGTACAGATGTGTGGGAGCCACAATGCGGCCGTCACTGTGGACCCACAGGTTATTTACATATTTACGACCATGAGAAAACCAAGACTATTGTTCCTTTACATCAGCAGCCTCCTGTAAAAGGCCACATCATTAGGAGAAGCAAAGTCGTTAGCAGGTATAGGATAGAATATAGACAGAAATGACAATTCTGGCATTTTCCTTGGCTGCATGGTCACCCAAGGCACTGCTTGTAAAGACAGGGTCATTGGATTTGAAGTTAGCACCAGACTTAACAGCAGCAATAGGTGATGGTGGTTGGCATGCACCTAACAGTTCACCAATCTAACAGTATTTTGCCATTTTTAATGGGTGTCCCTGAGGATGTAATAATCCTCAGTTTGCCAATATTGTTAAATTAACTATCAATGCAGACACTGAAAATACATGGATACATATATACATGTATGGAATCTGTTATAATATGAACAGTTTTACCTTTTGCTGGTGATTGGTTCTCATTGGTGCATATATCACAGCTACTTGGGTGGAGTTTGAGGATGGCAGGGCAATGCTTTTAATGATTGAAAAATGGTCACAAATTGCATACCCTGCATAAGGCACTCCATTCTCTCTATGAGTAGAGCCATCAGTTTTAGAAAACAAAATCAGAGTTGTGAGAGATGATTATGTAGTGTCAGGGTAAGGTTTAGAGGAACATGTAATAACATGAGGTTATGGGGATCACATCATTCTCTGTAGGTACCAGTGTAGCAGGGTTAAGAATAGATTTTGTGTGTGTGTGTGGCATGTTAAGAGACTGTTAGAACATATTTTCCTGTCTCGTTCCTGTTAAATTTATGAGTCCTCTTTCTACAGGGTCTAGTCTATAGGAAAAATAAGCAACAGTTCTGTCAGAAAAGTTGAAGCGGTCTGGGTGAGAACATTAGATAAACCCACATTTCTCATGTATCATGTTCAAAGAGGTATGAAATATTGGTCATAGTCTAGTCTATAGACTAAAAGAACAGAATGATTTGCAGAGGATAAGGCTGCTAATAGTACACTAATTTAGATGACAAGTAGGCATATAGAAATACCTTTAACCTGTCAATTAAACTAGTTCATCTATCTTTAAAACTACTCTGTTTGCTTTTCCAATTTAATAGGAAGAGCCTAGATCAAAGTAGTTGGTCTTTCTGCTGGAGGTGCCATAGACAGGGTAGGCTTTTGACTGGGTTGTTGCAATTTGCAATTTAGAAATTTTCTCACCAAAATTTGGCTCACCAATTGAAGAATTTCCCAGTGCTTTTGTTTCAGGAAGGTGTCTTTATCCAAGGTGTGAATGACTTCTAGTCCCACAGCTTGGTCTGAACTTCTTTCTCCTGGGTGTTCCTCTGCCATTTATTCTCCTTGCTCTGCCTGTGTAGTGAGACACTTCAAAAACCATTACATTTTGACCCACAAACAATACTCAACAATACAACAATTCTCTTGTAACCTCAGATCATCATTTTATCAAAATAACCCTTTAAGATTAAAAGAATAGAAAGCATTCCCTTCCACAAACGTATCAGACAGACACACATGAAGTGACAAACATCAACAAAAATGACAAAACAATTCTACAAATTAAATCTTTTGATTTAATTGTTTGTTTTGTTGCTTCCGGAAGACTTTTTACAGTTTTTTTTTAAATATTTTGTTCTAGTCATTGCACTGTTTTAACTCTGCGTTGTGTTTTTTATTTTTATTTATTTATTTTTCATTGTGCATTAACTACTTATTTTGATCTGTAAGCGAAGCTTTTTGAGATTCTGCATTACGGCGCCTGCTTTCATCTCTCCAAAGTCTGAAAGAATGTAAGTGCTTATTTTCATCTAGACGAGAACTTAATCTCTTTCAGATTTTCTAATTTGGTCCGGTCGAATGACCCGTTTTGGGGAAATTTGAGAAGACCGTTATTTCAACACGTTACAATAAATTTAACATGAACAAACAACACTTGGTACCACAATTATCATATGTGTGCTTCACACAGCCGGTAAATCCAATCTCAGACCCTCTACTGAAGTACCTTTCCATTGTCTTTCCAAATGATCCCTCCACACACTTTCAAAAACTTACTCGCCAAATCCTTCCAAATGATCCCTCCACGCACTTTCAAAAACACATACTCATACCCACAATTCACTTGCCAAATCTTTCAATCAACATTCTACTCAGAAGATACAAGTCATTCCTATTCATGTAAGGAGAGTAAATCAGATCCCTACAGAAATGAAATATATCCCTAAGTATTGGGAGAGCGAGTCATCCCTGGGAGAGCGAGTCATCCCTACTTCTTCCCACCAGCTGCTTTTCCACCAGGCCTCAGGCCTCCAGTGCCTCACTATATTTAGTGTTCTCTTGGCACTCTCTGGACGTCTCTTCTAGTGTTCCCTACACCCGGGATGACTACAGTGTTCTAAATCACTGATTTTTAGTCATAAATCACACGTCGATTTCCAAAGAAAATAGAATCACAGAACTCATATATACCTGGTCTTTCACAAGATTCAACTATCTGGTCTTTTCTATTTTCTGTAGTTTTAGCTAAGACCTTAATGTTACACCATTAGAAGAGGCAAGTCAGATTCTAAGGCCAAGAAGAGGCAAACAATTTCAACCAAGACAGATTCTCAGATTTTGAAAATGCAACCATTCCTGAACATACCAACCAGAGCAGAACTAATTCACAACCACACAGCAAAACTTACGTAAAATTGGATGGCGTCAACTTCTTTGGGACTCCAGCTTCACAGACCTCCAACAACACACAGCAACAGAAATTTGGGTTTCCAAAAGGCCCCCTTACCTTTTAGTTTAATTTGGATTCTCAGGTCACTGGTGTGTTCTTGATCTGCAAAGAGGAGTCTCCGTGGAAGTGTGTTGCCATCCGGGTCACGGCACCAAATTGTCGAAGAAATCATCGAGTCCAGTTGAGAGGTTTGCTGTGGTGGTGTGTTTATTAAGAAGCATGCCGGCACACTGGTGAACTGACGGTCACAGAGGGTGTCTGAGCCAGTGAGTTGACCAGGAGCAAATGAAGAGAAGCACTTTTATACAGAAAACAGCCATGGTTACACAATATGTAAATAGGGATGGAACAAAAGGTGGGGAAGGTAAGGGAAGGGATTGGGCAACAAAGGGTAGAGGGAAGGGAGGGGGATAGGTCACAAAGGGTAGACATTTACATGAGGTCTGGAAGTTGGAGCCAGACAGACAAAAGGCAAGAATACACATTTGATATGTGAGGAAGGTTCAAGACCTAAACAATGGGGTTAGGGTGATTCCTAGACATTGTGTGGTTACTCAGTTAGCAAGTCTACACTGCCCCCAATGTGTATTACCTTGATCAAGGGACCAGCCCAGTAGGGGGTACAGGCTAGGCCCAGACGGGTACTACTTGGCTTCAAGTTTTCTATATGTCAGTATGTATTTTCTTCATCACCTGCCAAAGGTAAGAATCCTTCCTGATCTGACACCATTTACCAACACAGGGGTGGATTATTTTGGTCCAGCGGAGGTGAGGAGAGGAAGATCAACCTGTAAGCGATATGGTGCTATATTTACCTGTATGGCGAGCAGGGCTGTCCATCTGGAGGTGGCTGTTTCACTGGACACGGACGCATGCATCAGTGCTCTGCGGCGTTTTATCAGCAGAAGAGGGCAGGTGACAAGTTTAACATCAGACAATGGCACTAACTTCACTGGAGCAGACAGAGAGCTGAAGGAGGCGCTTACTGCTTTGAATCAGGACAGGATTCAAGGAGCTCTGTCACAGGCTGGAATTCAGTGGAACTTTAATCCGCCAGCAGGCTCACACCATGGTGGTGTGTGAGAACGGATGATCCGCCTGGTGAGAAGAGTACTCAGTTCTGTTCTGCATCAGCAGAAGCTAGACGATGATGGACTTCATACAGTGTTCTGTGAAGTGGAGGCCATTTTGAAAGACTGTCCAATCACCAAGCTCTCAGAGGATGCTAATGACCTGGAACCTCTCACGCCTAACCATCTTCTTCTCTTAAGAGGAAAACCAGCTTTGCCACCTGGAGTGTTTGAACATCATGATATGTACGTGGGAAGGTGCTGGAGGCAAGTACAGTATCTCTCAGACCTTTTCTGGAAGAGATGGATACGGGAGTATTTGCCCTTGCTCCAAGAGAGGCAGAAGTGGAACGAAAGGAAGAGCAGTATGACAGCTGGAGATATCGTGGTGATCATGGATTCTTCAGCTCCACATGTTTCATGGCCACTTGGCAGGGTTCTCGAAGGTTTTCCAGATACACAAGGGCTTGTGCGTTCTGTGAGGTTACAGACAAAGGCCAACATTATTGAAAGGCCGGTGACAAAACTCTGTTTGGTACATGGAGTATAGGTTGGGCAGTACTGTATTTTAATGTAACTGCGTCAACACATTTTTGCTCCTTTCCTGTTGTGTTTTGAATTGTTATGTCAGTCTGTCATTAACAATTAGGGGCCGGTGTATAGGAGCTGAATGTGTTTGGTTGAGTTTTGAGGTGTTGGTGTAATTCACTCAGTGTGTGTGTGGGGTCCCTGTGCTGTTTCCTGGGGAGCTCAGGTGCATATAAGGGGGCATGGTTCACTCTCTTTGTCAGGTTTTGACCCGGAAGGGCAAACGGTTTTAGACCGCTGTGGCGTGGAGGCGCTCATCATGCCGGTGTTTTGTTTGTTTGTTTGCTTTCTTTGTTTATGGACATTGCACAACAATAAACCCACTGTGTTGCAACTCAAGGAACAGCGTGGACATTCGTTCAATGCAGTATGAGAGCATCAGCCAAAGCGAGGCGTGTCAACATGGTTATTCTTGACTCAAATACCTCAGTAGCTCTAGAATTAGGCTGAGCTCCTTTAATAATATATGTATATTTATTCTCATTATTTTTTTTAATCAGAACTATAATATTTCAAAACAAATGGGAAAAATAACAGCTTAGTATTTACTGTTATGTGGTGGTACAGAGTCAGACCGTCTCAACTCCACACAGAAACAATGAATGCGGCATGACGTCACTTTGCTGCGTGCCATAAAGCGAAGCAGAACACAGCAGCAGCTTGAAGCTGGGGGCGCAAATGTCTGCGGTGTGGAGGTATTTTAAAGTGGATGACAAAAACGTTGCAATTACAAAGTGTGAGATATGCAAACTTGGGATTTCAAGAGGTGGCAAGGACAAGGCTGCATTCAACACAACAAACCTGATACGGCACCTCAAAACCAAACACCCGTCACAATACACAAAGTTTACCCAGCCACGCTGCAAGACACTTTGAAGAGGAGAGAAAAAATGCCCCGCGACTGCAAGAAGGCGCAGGGGATCACAGCTAAGATAGCACAAATGATTGCAATGAGTGACCAGCCATTCGCCCTTGTAGAAGACCCGGGATTTCTTATGCTTATGGAATACTTAGAACCCCGATTTGACATGCCCTCTTGCCACTATTTCACCGAGAAAGCTCTGCCAGCGCTTCAAAAGAAGGTTGGTGTCAAACTTCGTGTCCTGTTATCAGACGTGCCCCATGTTTCATTTACAACAGACATCTGGAGTTTGTCTGTGGCTCCGATGTCACTACTGAGCCTTACCGCACAATGGATCGACTCCAGTTTTGTTTTACGCCGCGCGACCCTGCATGCCCAGGAATTTCGCGTATCCCACACAGCAGAGCGCATCCAACAGGCGATGGAAAAGATGCTAAACAACTGGGGAATCGACAAGCAACGGGTCCACGTAATTTTGCGCGACAACGCTGCAAATATGAAGAAAGGCATGGGGGATATGGGAGTGCAGAGTTTGGGCTGTGTCACGCATTCTTGCCAACTCTGCGTGCATGAGGGCCTGCTTTCCCAGCGGAGTGTGACAGACACCGTGGTCAACGCGAGGAAGATTGTAGGCCATTTCAAGAACTCCCTGCTGGCCTACTCTCGCCTTGAAGATATCCAGATGGATCTGAATATGGCTATCAAGCGCCTACAACAAGATGTGCAGGTGAGATTTCTCTCATAACATTATTTGATTTAGTTCGATTCCATTGTTTATTCCTATTCACTTCATTTAGTAGGCCACTAATAATTTACTTGCTCTACACCTGGCTATGCCAATTTGCACAAAAATAAAGTGAATCTTGTTCTCTTTTCATGTGCAGACGAGGTGGAACAGCAGCCTCTACATGCTGCAGAGCCTACTGGAACAAAAACGGGCTCTCATTGTCTTTGCAGCTGAGCACACTCTATCAGCAACACTGACAGCCAACCAGTGGGGGCTGATGAAGAAGACAGCTGATGTGCTAGCCCCCTTTGAAGAGCTGACCAGGGACGTGAGCAGGGAGACTGCAACTGCAGCTGACGTGATCCCTGCCATAACAGGTAATTTGTATTTTTATTTATTATTTTATATTGTAACATTTGATATTATTTGAAAGAAACCATCATTGCATTCATTCATTCATTCATTCATTCATTAGCCCTCAGACGTGTTCTGTCTCGGGAGGAGGACGATGACCAGGGAATCAAGACAATGAAGAGGACTCTCCTGGAGGCTGTGGAGAAGCGTTTTGCTAATGTTGAAACTGAGCCACTCTAATACATTGCCACTCTACTAGATCCCAGATACAAAGATGGGCAAGTATAGTAAAATTAAAATGCACCTTTTGTACAACATGTTCATTTCAAAGTCAAGTCATCACCAGACACCAGTATTAGGCCAATTTATTTTTTATTTCCCTTTTAATTTAGACTTGGTTCTATGGTTAGATTTTTAATTGTTTATTAATTGAGTACATGTGTAAGGCCGTTGCCTAACTGAAGAGCTGTGCTATGTGTTGTCTCTTATCTTATGTTGTTGTTTTGAATTGTGTGTTACATTTATCTATTTTAAGCTTCTTCACAAAGTCTGCCAACCTGACGCTTGCAAAGGAATGCCTCAGCCAGGAGGTGGCAAAGATAGAGGGGACGAGGGTCGCCAGTGCAGTCCCAGAGGAAACAGGGGCTTCAGCAGACCCAGTGAGCAAGGCACCACGGCGTGAATCATGCAGCAGCCTGGACAGCGCCTTTGAGGAAATCCTACAAGAGAGGCAGTCACAGGCCTGGTCCGTGAGTAGCACATCGGCAGAAGTGCCGGTGCAAACCTACCTCTCAGAGCAAACCACCCCTAAGAGAAGTGATCCACTTCAGTAGCGGAAAGAACATGCTAATCAGTTCCCCTCCATGGCTGCTGTTGCAACCGAGTATCTCTTTGCACCCTGCAGCTCTGTGGACAGCGAGAGACTTTTTAGTGATGTTGCTAACATCCTTGATGAGAACAGGAACAGGCTCAAACCTGACAAGGTAGAGATGTTGGTTTTCATCAAGAAAAACGTACATTTCCTTCTGTGAAGCCAGAGGAAGAGAGTAAGAATTAGGAGTGCAGTTCCGAAAAGCACATTACTGGCCTTACTTTATAACACTGTGGCACTTTTATTTGCTTATTTGTTTACATGCCTGCCAGGTATTTCAAGTTGAGCTGCTGTTCGTTTTTATATTCGACATTGTTGCACTAAACTCCAATGTGAAGAATTTTTTTATTACTTGATTACTTGCACAGAAGCGCTCTGTTTATAAGTGTTAAATGATAAAGTAAGGTGAATAAAAGAAAAAAATCAGGGACATCCTGGATCTGTTTCTTTGCATTTTTTTAATGTACTGTAGAAGTATCGGATCGGGAATCGGTATCGGCAGATACTAGAAATCAAATGACTCAGGGGCAAAAAAACCTGATCGGGACATCCCTACTTCAAATGCTTCCTTACAGTTGGAGATTGACTGGAAAAGTGTTCGAGACGGGACAACATACAGCAAATGACCACAAGCTGGAAAAGACCAGAGTTGCTGCTGTAAAGACTCGACCAGGTGAGCTACTGGACCCCTAAAACATTAAATGTTTTGTTAGCTACGAACTTGCTCTCAGAGATTTCTGGTAGTAACTGCCAGCCACAAGTAAGACAATGGTCTAAAATGAGCCTTCATTGTTATTAAGAACTAAGTTTTTACCTAATGTGTTTGTATGTGTATGGTGAAGCAAAACTATATTTGCCTTCATATTCTTTTAACACTAGAAGTACCAAGGCAGTCATTTTGACCGTTTTTAAATTTTATTGTGTAAAAACTTTGTTAAAATAAAATCAATGTGGCTGTAGGACTCTGACTTTTCCTAAATGTGTGTATATTTTATTCTGACATTGTTATTTTATTAAAATCACAAAACACAAAACAGTTCAGACTATTTCTACCTAGAATGGCCATAGCGGTCATTTTGACCGCACGCATTATAGATATCATATTTCAGTCTGCTATATTTCCCGCGATTGGTACCGTTGCTATGCAACGGTGGCGCTCTTTTTCTGTTCTTTTTTTTTTTTTACACTATTCCAACTCTAAAAGTAATACATTTCAGCTAATCCGAAGTAAAAAACCCAAATATTACACAAAATGTCATTAAAAAGAAGAATGACAGCCACAGAGGCTTTAGCCATGCTTCAGAGGCTGGACGATTAGGAGTCTGATGGAGGAGCAGGTACGGATCGGGACAGCGATGTGTCTTGGTCCCTGGACAGTTCATCCAGCTCTGAGAGTGATTCAGAAAATGAATTTATTCCACACCGAGAAAAGAGCCGGCTGGACATCTCCGATCCTGGAACTGGCCTTGTTCCATCGGATAATATTCCAGGTATGTTTCTCCTGATACTTTGCAAGGCAGACTAGCCAGGCTATTATCAATAACAGTTGTACTTCAAAGTTAAATTATCCGTCTCTAGCCATCTAAGGTAGGCTATGCCGATCAGATTTGCTATCGAGAACGGTTGTCGTATTATTTTTTTCCCTCACACACCCACCGCTGTTAGCAATGCACCTTTCCTGGCGACCAATCCATTCACTTTCTTTACGTCAGGCACACACCTCCACCAGAACCCATTATTGCGAATAATGTAAGATAGTTTTTCTCACTTTATCAAATCTTAGGGCTGTTTGTCTATTCATCATTATTATTA
The DNA here is from genome assembly GCA_033000465.1 of Sciaenops ocellatus. Taxonomy (NCBI): domain Eukaryota; kingdom Metazoa; phylum Chordata; class Actinopteri; family Sciaenidae; genus Sciaenops; species Sciaenops ocellatus. Next base: position 1,559,591 of record CP136867.1, on the reverse strand, counting down.
TTCTATTGCTATTATTATAATTATGCTATATTGTCAGGCTAGTAGAAATCATATAGGCTAATATTAGTCCTAACATGATTGTGATTTCATTAACTAAAAAAGTAATTAGTCTGTTCTTTTTTTGGCAATAGTACAAAATCCTGATCCATCAGCTGTGCCAAGAGAACTCAGTCCCCCACGAGATGAGGAAGCTGGCCCTCTAAATCCACTTTCAGCCAAGAGGCATGAAAAAGCGAAAGACGGCACAGTGTGGACCTATATAGAGTCGGGTTAAGACAGAGGAAGGCGACAACGCCAAAATGTTATCACAGAAGCTGCAGGCCCCACAGCGCACGCCAAGCGCAATATTGAAGATGCTCTCACAGCTTTTCTGTGTTTGGTGGATGATGGCATGCTGAAACACATCAGGGACTGCACCGTGGCTGAGGCCCATCGTGTGAAGGAGAACAAAATATGGGGCATGATAGTTGAAGAGCTAAAAGCCTTCATTGGTCTTATTTACATTTGTGGCGCGCAAGGTGCCAAAAGCATGGATTTGGCAAGCTTTTGGTCAGCCGAGTGGGGCTGTGCTTTTTTTGAAGGAGACCATGTCCCGAAACAGATTTCAGTAAAAGGGAAACCCGACTCACACGCCTGCGAGACGACAAGTTTGCCCTTATGAGTGATGTTTGGGACAGATTTTTCCAAAACAGCATCGCCTGCTACAAGCCGGGTGCCGACATCATTGTGGATGAGCAGCTCTTCCCAACAAAGGCAAGCTGCAGCTTCATCCAGTATATGGCAAACAAACCGGACAAATTCGGAATCAAATTCTGGCTTGCTGCTGACGTCGACACCAAATATATGGTAAATGGTGCGCCTTATCTGGGCAAAGACGAGACGAGGAGGCCAGGTCAGCGACTTGGAGACAGTGTGGTGCTGAAAATGGTCGAGCCATACCTGGGAAAGGGAAGGAACATCACCACTGACAATTTTTTTACTTCCCTTGAACTGGCCAAGGCACTACAGGCCAAGAAAACCAGCTTGGTTGGCACAGTTAACAAGGGCAGATGAGAGCTCCCCCCGTGCGTAAAGGCGCAAAGGCCGCTGTTCAGCACAGAGGTGCTGAAAAGTGGCGATGCAACACTAACCGTGTATCAGTGCAAAAAAAGAAAAAATGTCTGTATCCTCAGCACTGTCCACACAGCTGTTGGCATCACAAGTGGCCAAAAGAATAAGCCAGAGACGGTAACATATTACAATAAGACCAAGGTAGGAGTAGACGTTTTGGACCAAATGGCTAGAAAGTACTCATTGAAAGCACCCTCCCGTAGATGGCCAGTAGCTGTGTTCTACAACATCCTCGACCTGGCTGCAATCAACACGCACATCCTATACAAGAAGTGCACGAATGAACAAGTTTCACGGAGGGATTTCATCACGCGACTGGCGAGCGAACTTCGCTCCAACCACATGAGCTCAGAAGCCACGCAACTGGTAGTGCAAGAGCCAGGACCTGGGCAGGAGCAGCAGCAGATGGAGAGGAGAAGGCAGTGCCAAGTGAGGAGGAACTGCAAAAAAAAATAAACCAAGGAGACATGTGCCAAATGTCACAAGGTGGTGTGTGGGAGCTGCACACGAAAAGCAGAGTTTACCTGTGTGGACCGTGCGTAAGTGTCAGTGAATGATGCAGGGGTGAGGAAAACGTGTTGATCTGATTTTGTTGATATTTTTTGTTCACTGAAAACTAATCGTTACTTTCTAAAGCAGTTTGTTTTCTTGAAGTTTAGCAAATGTTAATGTTTTTTCTTAGCCTGTTTTGTGTATACTGTATTGTGCTGCATACGCGTCCATGAAAGTTTTTACAATGTATTGAAATGCATATTGGTAATGTTTTTGTTATTGTATTTATGTTATAAGTTATTGTATCATAAGATTTGTTTTTATTGTACAAAGAAAATAAGAGAATATTGATCAATTAGGCTGGAAAATAAATTTTCACATTCATTTGAATTTAAATTTTGTGTCCTGATCTTTATTATTACCGAAATTATTACGAAGTATTCTGCTTCAGTCCATATTTGTTGGCATTTATATAATCAGAAACAACATTTTCAGTGCGGTGAAAAAAATCTTTTCGACACAAAGCTTTCCTCACACGGAGAGAGGCAGCACCTGTCGGGGCAATCTGTCTTCTGTGCGTGTTTTAAGGGTGATGATGTCATAACGACGACAGAAATTAAAAGCTTCATTGGAAACTTAAAGAGAAGGTTCAAATGTAGATATGACGTGACGGAAATGACGTTCAGTACGGCTGTATGAACGGTCAGAATGACCGCTATGGTCATTCTAGTAGTTATGGAATTCCGGTAGTTCTAGTGTTAACTTAACCTGTGTTGAGATAAAAACTAGTATAAACATATTTCTGTTGAAGGTCTCTGATACAGAATGATAGCTAAAAGTAAAATAAGTGGCCTAAACATATCTATAAAAGGAGCACAGTTCTAAATTATGTTTCTGCAGGCTGAAACTAAACAAATAGTGGAGTAAAATCCTGTTTGTGTTATATTTCTGTTTGTGTAAATTTTACATGCTTGTAAAATTTACATGCTTGTAAAATCTGTAAAAAAACTACTGAAGTATGCTGTGTGTATGTATGCGTATGTGTCTGTGTGAAACAGAGAAATAAGAATAAAATAATCTTATCTCTAAATAATTCCCTTACTGTACAGATCTAAATATCAAACACAGCTCCCAACTTGTAACAATCACACATGCTGAATCCCTGGAAATTCACTTCAGTTCACTTCAATTCAGTTTTATTTATATAGCGCCATATCATAACAAAAGTTATTTCATGACACTTTTCATACAGAGCAGGTCTAGACCTTACTCTTTATAATATTATTTACAGAGACCAACAGTTCCAGAAATCACATTTTAAATATCCTTTGCCCAGTGAAGTGAATTCTATGCAGTGCCTTGTACTGTATGAGTTGTAGGTTGTAGGATTTTAAGTCATGAGTTTGGTGGACATTGGTGATTGGAGTTACATTAGATTTGCTTTTTTGTCCTTGTTTATGATACAGAGTCTGCTAATATAAATATTTGTTCATGTATTTTTCTAGATATTGTCAAAGAAATCATTGAGTCCAGCTCAGATGTTTGCTGTGGTGGTGTGTGTTTATTCAAAAGCATGCCAGCATACTGGAGAACTTGCAGACACAGAGTGCATCGGAGCCACTGAGTTGACCCAGAGCAAATGAAATGGAGCACTTTTATAAAGACAACTGTGATCAAACAATATGTAAATAGGTAGGGAACAAAGGGTAAGGGAAGGTAACAAGGGCAAGGGAAAGGTGTTTTCTTCAAGTCAAACAAACAAAATGATAGGAGGCAAGAAGGACACATAGTTAGCATGTCACAAATCAAGGCCTGGTCACTGCCCCCAATGTGTATTGCATTGATCAAGGGAAAATATCAGGCTAAAGGCTGATATTTTTTTTCATCAATCCATACTTTTTTTTTTTTTTTTTTTTTTTTACACTTTTTTTTGAACATTGAACAATGAATTGAAAACAAAATTATAATGAACTAAGAAGAAAACAAATGATGAATTTTCTTCAGTTTGTGAACAGGTTGAGTTGTAGTGGAGTGCTTAATTTAAGAGGTTGATTAAGTGATTTGAAAAGAGACTTGATACAAGTGATCAGTCAGTCAGTTTATAACAATCAGGATGACAGAACCAAGCAGGACAAATCCAAAAATTAAATAACACAATATTTCTAACTAGTCAAGTAAACCAATGGTTACAGGATTGTGTAATGTCTTTGCTATATTATTCAAATAGTTATTTGTTTTATGTGGTCAGGTATTAACGTACAACATTCAGTTTTAATGACAATGGCATGGTTTTGTTAAGCCATCATTGTTACTGTTTATCCTCTATTAGATGTCTTTTGTTGTGGAATTTGCAAGATCCTTGCTCTGCCCTCTGTTTTGAGTGCATTTAGAATTGATTGCATAGTTTTTTCTGCACTGCAGTGCCACCTATTAGTAATGTGACAACAGTAGTGAGTAGAACAGGCGACTGAGTTTTCTGCAGCTATTTTTTTCTCCATGTTGCTCCTAGAGTTGTTCCGATTCCGATACCAGTATCGGAAATTGCTCCGATACTGCCGAAAATGCTGGCATCGGTATCGGCGACTACTGGAGTCCAGGCACCGTTCCGAGGCACCGAAGAGTTGATCACGTGACACAGACACAACAGACACACCTGTGTCTGAGCCGGTTGACGCAAGGCTTGGAGCTAAGCTAACTAACAGCTAACTAGTGCTAGCATATCATGTCGGCGGTGTGGCAGTATTTCACGCTGGATGATGCTCCCACCAGTAAGACTGCGACATGCAACATGCAAAGAAATGCCTTTTTTATTTAAAAATATTGTGGCTGCACTTTAATTTTTAAAAAAATAATTATTCCTGGATTTATTTAGTCAAATTGCATTTGCACTACTGATTTTTATACTGTTCTGTTTAAAAATAAATTTAAAAATAAATGGCTTGAATTTGCTGTATTTATTCATGTTTTACAAAGGGTTTAACCTGAGCCAGGCCTTACCACAATGATAATCATATCACAGTCATGCAGGCGTAGTATGATAATTTTTTTATAACATACTGGTATCGGATCGGTACTCAGTATCGGAATCGGTATCGGGAAGGAAAAAATGGTATTGGAACATCTGTAGTTGCTCCCTTGGACACGATTTGTCCGCAAGTGTTTTGTTTTCAACATTTTCATTATAAATGTGTCATGTTGGCTGTTTTTGTTTTACTCTAAATTGGTTCATATGTAATTTAATTGATATTAGCCTGCCTTTGAGGCGCTAGCTAGCCTGCTTGCCATGTGGTGCTAGATTTCCTTTGATTTGTGTCTTGCTATGCTTGCTATTTTGTTTTATAAAATAAATTGGTGGTTTCTTAAATTCAACAACAAAAGTCACGCCTTGTAACTTTTAAAGGACATCAAGTGTATGCTTTTCAAAACTGTCTACAGGAAGTGGGAAATCAGCAAGAGGCTAAGTGAAGTTCTGATGCCCATTCACAGTCAGTACATTCACGGCCTTCAAAACAGTCAAGTCGAAGCTTCTCCAAGCTTGTGCTAAAGCAGAGGCTGCCCGTGCTAACCTTGCTTGTGCAGAAAAAGAGGCCTGCATCACAAAGCCGACCATATTAGGCAAGTTACCTATCTTATCAATTCAGCAGATGAAGAACAAGTTAACATCAAACGAGCAACAAAGGGAGGAATTAGGAGATAAAATGCGCTCTGCAGGAGCATTTCTTTCTTTACCCTCTAAGGGAGAGTTTATCTGCACCACAGGGGGCGCAAGACATAAGGAAATATTTAATTTGTTCAGAAATGTTCTCCTTAATTTGATGACCACCCTGAGAATTATTGGTCATGGAAGGCATCATTTCAGAGTGGGACCAAGGATCTTAACATTTCAGCCAGAGAAGAATTAGATTTAATAACAAAATGGCTTAGTCCAGAGTCTTCAGAGCAGGTGAAGAGAATGCTCTGCATGTGTTCAACCCTACAGCAGTTCGCAACCTAGTCTGGCAATGACTAGAAGAATGTTATGAGTCACCAGAAGTTATTGAACATGCACTGCCAAAAAACGTTAAAGATTTTCCTAAACTAACCACAAAGATAATGTCAAGCTATGAGAGATGGGGATAGAGTGTGCAAAAGAGGGTGAATACCTACCAGGTACGTCTTATTTGGACACAGCTTGTGGGGTAAAGCCCATTGTGGACAAGTTACCTTGTAACTTACAGGAGAAATGAATCGTTGCGGGAGCCAAATATAAGGAAGACTATAGAGTTGCATTTCCCCCTTTCAGGTTCTTCTCCAGTTGATGATTGGGAGGATAGTATACATTCATTATAGATATATGCTTACCAAATAACAGACCCTTCACTATAATGTAATGTCCTCCCTCATCCCTCACACATTTTTCAACCTTAAATGGTAATGACTTGTGAATTAAGATGCACACACCCCTGCTATTGGAAGTAAAAGAGGAAAAAAAAAATGGCTCACCCAATCACGTTTAAGCTTAATATGTTCTATATCATTAAGGTGAGTTTCTTGTAGTAAAGCAATCTTGACCCCTTCCCTCTTCAGGGTTAAAAAAAAATTCCTTCTCACTGGGTGGTGTATTCCCCACGCGTTCCACGTATAGAACTTTGTGTCAGCCATGTGTATAGCTTAACCCTTGTATGGTCTTCACTTTTAGGACCCTCTGGTATCCCTCGGGTCAAATTGACCCGGGACATATTTGGCGTGTTAAAAACAATTCTAATATAAAATTTTACTTCATAAACCATAAACATATATTGTCTTTATCTCAATTTCAAACAATTGAGATAACATACATGTTTAATGATTGCAATCAGTCTCTACTAGAACACAATTAAGAATGGAAGCGTGACTACTCTTTTTGTCATAAGGTTATAATTGATGTTAAAAATCCACTATACTCAAGACTTGGGTGTCATAAATCATGCTTATCTTGGAAAAAATGAAGTGAGACAGTGTTTTCATTAACATTTATTATTTTGAATGCAAACTCTCAATACATTAACAGGAACTTTCATCTTATGAAATGCAAATGAACAACTGACGCATAGTTCTTGCAACAGGGGGTGGTGCTTGGGAAAAAAGAGAGGCATGCCTGTTTACAAAACACATGCATCACAAAATTTGGCAGTATGTGTACCACAGATGTACTTTTTGCAGTTTCTGCATGTGGTTTGTGTCTTTGTGTCCTTTGATGGTCCACACACCTCGCAGCTCTTCCTTTTGCCACCGGCTGCAACCTAGAATAATGAAAATACTATTAGTTCAGGATATTATTTTATTTATTTTTAAAATCACATGCGCATGCACTCACTCACACACACACACACACACACACACACATACTCACCACACAACTGCAAACAGGACACTTCAGAAACTTGAGGATGTGGTCGTGTCAGGCGTGCAGGTAGGACAGCTGGAGCCTCTGCCATTCTCCTCACTGTGTCTAGAGAAGCTGGTGTCCTGGGCACATGTTGTCTCCTTTGGATGTGTGGTGTCACAAGTGCCTTGCCTAGCTCCTCAAGGAAAAGTCATCTTCTTTGAAGCTTCCTCTGATTCCAGTCTGGGTTGATTGCCATCCAGATTGTGAATGCATTATAGGTGGAGACATCCAGCATATTGTAAAAGATCACGAGTGGCCACCGTAGTGTTCTTCTTTGACAGCTGTAGCAGGCCAGTAGCTTATCTAGGTTGTCTACCCCTCCTTTGGTGGCATTGTAGTCAAGTATGACCTCTGGCTTACGGTCCTCCATACTACTTATTGCTCCATCCCTGTGTAGAGTGCTCATGAGCACCACATTTTTTTCCTTTTTTTGGTATGTAAGGTTGGCTGTGAACATGAAGTTGGAGGAATGGACTGGCCTTGTCTTCACAGTTAGAACCTCAGGTGGAAGCTCCGTCTTATTTTTCCGGACTGTTCCAACCATTGTCAGCTTTCTTTTGAGAAGCTCCTGTCCCAAGTTGTACGATGTAAAAAAAAATGTCACATGTAATGTTGTGGCCACTGAGGCCTTGTGACATATATAGCACCACTCGTGTCCCCTGGTTTCTTTCAGCAACTCATCCTTTCGGCTTCCCTGTATAAATTTGCATGTTCCATGCATAAGATGAAACAGCATCACAGGCAGCCCAGATTTGGATGCCATACCTTGCTGGTTTTGAGGGCATATACTGCCTGAAAGGGCAGCGGCCTCTAAACCCCACAAGCCGTTCGTCCACAGTTACATTGGACCCAGGGTTGTAAAGACAGGGAAGCTGGTCCACCCACTGGTCCCACACAGTGCGGATTGCTGCCAACTTGTCCCCCCGCCGTCTAACAGGCCTTGATTCCCGGTCTTCAAATCTGATGATCCTTGAGAATACATGGAAGCTCTTCAGAGACATTGTAGCTCTAAAAATTGCTCTCCCTGTCTCAGCATTCCACAGACTTTCAGTTGACTCCCCTCTTGACCTGTAGACACCAGTGTAACAGAGTCAATTATACAACAGTAACATGTATTATTATAATTACACAAAATCTGTTTTAATAGTTCTAACCTGACATGTCCGGCCTCCTGAGTCAATATGTGGAACGTTTGAGACTGAGTTTCTGTACCCCGACGTTCACTTTCGTGGGTCCCTCCTATAAATGTGTCTCACGCTTTTGCCTCTCTCCTTTTTGCTGTTGTACTTGGGAGAGGTAAGCGACACTGTGTAGTTTACTTGCTAGCTTAAACTTATTGTGTAGTATGCTAACATATTTCTGTGTCATTTAATTTGTGTAGGAGCTCAAGTCGATGATTGACCGGAGGATTTTGTTGTTATTTACACCTTTTGTCAGGTATGTTTTCTGTGTTTTAATGTATTGAATGTGCGCCTTTTTGCTGTTGTACTTGGGAGAGGAGCTCAAGTCGATGATTGACCGGAGGATTTTGTTGTTATTTACACCTTTTGTCAGAATAAACGGAGCTCGCCTCCAAAGATATCCTGGTCTGGGCCTCTTCATCAAAACACAACGCAGACAACGCTAGAAACTAACCGGTTACACCAGCAAGGATGAGGATGCCAAAGTAGGCATGCAGATGCACAATGTCCATCTCTTTCCACTGGTCACCGAAAACACGTCTCCCCTCAAGATTGGTCATATCCTGAATAATTTTCTGAATTGAGTCAGGAATCAGCAGCTCAAAGGATGACTTGATATCCTGAACATGAGTCACTGCAAATCGTGTGGTCCCTGGTACCATCCGTATTATGTTAGCAGCTGAGCGGGGAGACTCTCTCACCGGGGATGAAGACCATTCAATCAGTCCATTCTTAGACAAATATGTCTGTGGGGCTCTTCCAGTGGCTGGCTCTTGGGCTGCTCCAGTGGCTGGCTCTTGGGCTGCTCCAGCAGCCACCTGTGGTGCTCCTTGTGGTGCATATTCCGAGTGAAGGCCATCTTCAAATTCACTTTCAGAATCAGAACACTCTGAATTGACATCTAAATTATCCTCATATTCGGAGACATCTTCCTCTTCCACATCGCTATGTGCCTGACTCTCTTCACGTATGAGCTCTAAAGCCCTCTGACAGGTAAATCTTTTGGTCGTACTCATGGTGGAAGATTCTGTACTGTAATGCAGGGGTATTTATCTCTTTTGTCTCACCCCTTGATGTGCAGGTGCAAGGCATATAGTGCGGGAAAATCTTTTATGTTTACAATGTTATGGAATAACATCTAAAAAAGGGTTTGTAGGTGGACACATGACAGAGGGTAAAGAGTGCGGGAAAGAGAGAGCAAACAGCTTCTCTGTGCTTTGATGTGTGTGTGTGTGTGTGTCTGTGTCTGTGTCCATTTACCACAGAGAATCTCTGAGGTTGAAGGACCTTCAGCCTTACCAAAGATGCAAGCATAGTGGCTTAGAGCCGGCACCTCCAACTGAAAAAATATATTTTAAGAAACTAATAATACATAATCAAGCAAAAAGCATCACCATAAAAATGATGGTAATGAAAATACCTAGGAAATTTATCATCCCTGACTCCAAAGTGAAGCAAGGAGCAAAAATGTAACTAGATACTGAGACAGAAGCCACTGTGGTCCATTACACATACACTGTAAAATTCGGCTGTGAAATCCACAGTAATTTACTGTGTTTGTGACAAGTAGATTACTGTAAACTATACTGTACTGTAGTATACTGTGTATTCGGTCAAAAACTACAGTATTTACTTTACAGGAGTTACTGTGGAAATCATGGTAACAAATTATGTACTGTGGGAAATTACAGTAAAACGTCATGTACTGTAAAATATCACAGTAAAACGTCATGTACTGTAAAATATCACAGTAAAACATCATGTACTGTAAAATATCACAGTAAACATCATTTACGGTAAAATATCACAGTAAAACGTTGTGTACTTTCAAAAAATTACAGTAAAATATCATATACTGTAGGAAATACAGTAAGATATCATGTGCTGTAAAATATTACAGTAAAAATATCATGTACTGTAGAAAATACAGTAGGATATCGTATACTGTAAAATATTACAGTAAAACATCATGTACTGTAAAACACTACAGTAAAATATCATATACTGTAAATATATTACAGTAATATGTTGTGTACTGTGAAATATTACAGTAAGATATCTTGTACTGTAACTTATAACAGTAAAATCCCATGTACTGTAAAATATTACAGTAAGATATCTTGTACTGTAAAACACTACAGTAAAATATCATATACTGTAAATATATTACAGTAATATGTCGTGTACTGTGAAATATTACAGTAAGATATCTTGTACTGTAACTTATAACAGTAAAATCCCATGTACTGTAAAATATTACAGTAAAAATATCATGTACTGTAGAAAACATAGTAAGATATCGTATAATGTAAAACATTACAGTAAACATGTCATGTACTGTAGAAAATACAGTAAGATATCTTGTACTGTAACTTATAACAGTAAAATGTCATGGACTAAAACACTACAGTAATACAGTGCTTAGGCAGGCGTTGGCGTTAATCCTCAGATCTCAACATACACGTCAACATACACACCATCGTATATAGTATATTTCCAGAGATACTCTCTTGAAATACCTCGGAATAGACTGCAATCTAACGCCGACCTGTGAGAGGCAGCAGTGTGCCACAAGGCATCTAGTCTTCCAGAAATTCAAAAAAAATGTAGAAGTAGAAGCCGTTTCAATTAATTTGGCGCAAAGTTACACTACAGTAACACGACAGTAAGTTAGCAGTGAGGTCTTTGGCTTACTATGAATGAATGAAACATTTTTTCAAAAGATTTTTGCAACGTGAGAACAAGTGCGGCACCTTTCAAGGAGTGGAGCAACACAGAAAGCATCATTGAAGTAAGTGTTTCAATAAATAAATCCTTTCTTGTCTTGACTAAGGTTAAGCAAATTCAACTTTGTCAAATTATTTTTTAAGGCAGCTAAGTTGTAAAAGCAGCTCCTTCACTGAAGTTAACTGCTAACTGATAATTACTGTAGCTAGCAATTACATTTAGCGTCTGCTAAATGACTAAATGTAACTGCTAGCTACAGTAATTATCAGTTAGCTGATAAAAATGTATTATGCATGCAAAATTTGTAAGTTCAAAACAGCTTTGATTCCTGCATTTATTTGTCATGTGAAAATTCACAGAAATATTGCTAATGTGAGATTTCAGTGTGGACATGCAGAATGCCCCGCTGCTTTCATGACACTGGGTGCACTTCAAAAGCACATGTACCGTTTTCATAGGCATGTTGCAAAATCAGTGCCACAAAGACACGTGGAAGGAGATGCTCTACAGTGTAAAATAGAGGGTTGTAGCTTTGTGACATATTTCAGCTTTTGTGTCCATATTTCAGCCTTATGTGAGCATCTGAAGTTGCACATTAAAGATGGAAAAAAAGTGACTTGTCCTTATGACAAATGTTCTAAACATTTCCATGTCCGTTCGTCCTTCTCCTCACACATGAGCTGGAAACACAAAATAACTCCCTGTAACCCTATTCCTGCTACTGCTAGCTCATTAAAACAGCGAAACAAGTCTGGATGGTGTGAATGATGGAATGGAGGAGTTGGCTGATAGAAATGCACCTGCAACTAATGCTGTAGATGAGACTGATTTTTTGAACAATTTAGCCTTGTTTTATCTACAAATGCAGGTGTAGCACCGATGACAAACCACGTACTGCACTACTGGACCAGATCTAGGTTCTAGGGAGTGGGGAGCAAAGAATGACTACACCAGAGATCATAGCTTTGAATATAGAGGCCGGCAATTTACTCACAACAACATGCAACATAAAAAAACAATACACAAACACAAAAGAAATACCCTGCAGGTCTTAATACTATAGTAAGTAATAAAAGATAATGTACTCTCTTCTATTTTTTCCTCTTCAACCTAAGTTATCATCTATTTTAATCAGCCTATTTTATTTAAATTTGACCGGTCTTTCTAATAATTATTATCAGGTAAGTTGAACCTATTTTAAATCCCATATTTTTTTTCTGAGTTAACTCTATTTTTGTTTCACAGGTACAAGAACATCAATATCAAAATCAAATCAAATCAAGTGGATCAGACATTCAAAATCATGAACAAGATACCAGTAAAAGTATGACACTTTCAAATCAGTTGTTCAACTGTTTTCAGTTCGGTTCAGTTCAATGATGAAAAGTAATCATCGATCTCCAGTTCAGTTCAGTTCAATGATGAAAGGTAATGATCGATTTCCAGTTCAGTTCAATTCATAGCTCCAACACTCCTACCGCTCTGGCAGCACACAAAGGATATCCAATTAATTCGATGAAGATATGAAGATCTGGGTCTGGCTCGCCATCCTGTTTCCCGGCTGTGTGTGTGCACACCCGCACGCCGCAGATCAGTCCTGGCTCCGACCGAGCTTCCAACCAAGCACAAAAACCTGACCTGTGTAACAGGTCATAAACAAAGTAAATCTTTCAAATTACATAAATAAATGTTGTGCTGCAGTGCTACAGTGTTTTTTTCCACACAGCCACTGAGCATATCTTTACATATACGTATTATAAATACATAAACTTAAAACACCAACCGGCAACCCGTTCATGACGAAGCACCCTCTTCTAACGGCTATAACGGCTACATTTTTAGCATTAGCTCTCCAGAAAACAAGGTAAAAACGTGATAAATAAATGTAAGAATAAAACATAAACTCACCAAAACCAGTGTAGCTTAGTTTTGATCCTTCCCTTATCGATTCCCGACCAGGGAAGTATTATTTAATAAGTTCTGAATCCGTTTATCTTTTCTCCACTTTTTTTTTTCCGTTAATTGATCGCCGCTTGCTTTTTCCGATCTCTCCTCTGCTCTCTCTCTCAGGTGCTCGTGCAGCGTCACCTAGGTGCTGCAACCAGTCCCTTAAAGGGGCGATTACATGAATTTATAAAGGCATACTTTTAATTCTTTTAACATCAAATTACTGTCATAGTAACGTTTTTAATTAACTCTGAATGAATTAACATTAAATTAGTCAATTCCAACCTTTTAAACATATTTATGCAACTTTTAAAGCTATTTATTCTTACTCATATTTAATGTGGGTTACACAGGCAAAAATGCTGCTACCAGCCAGTGTTATTCAAAAACTAATTGGAGAGTTCCAGGAGGTACATAGTCAGAGCACAGCTCATCTATTATCTAAATTACGCGAAGACCTAAGTTAAATGTACCTGAAAACAATATTACAGATCTTATTGATAATCTCCTAAAAAATGACCTCCTGAAAAGGTGCAACGAGGGAGTATTTAGAAGTGACAGAGCACGCAAAAGTCTATTCAAGTCTAACTTCCATTATGTTGAGCCATCCCCTATTACGTGTCCATTAAAGATACAGTGAAGGCATTACTCAGTCAGACATCAGTTCAAGAACAATATCTTGAAGCAAAAGCTGGCAGACCAACAAGTCCTGATGTGCTGGAGGACCTGAGAGATGGGAACAACATCAAAAACAACAAATTGTTGCAAAAGTCACCATCTTCAGTATCCATGATCTTGTACCAAGATTCATTTGAGGTGGCTAACCCTCTAGGATCTGGCAGAAAAAAAACACAAGATTTTAGCTGTGTATATGACACTAGAGGAGATTGCAGCACACAACAGATCTTCCATTGACCCAATGCAGCTGGTCTTGTGCAGGGAGGACTTAAAATTTTTTGGTCAGGAAAAAGTATTTTCACCTCTAGTTTGTGACTTGAAAGAAATGGAAGACACTGGAATTCATGGTCCTGATGGGAACAACGTACGGGGTACTGTGATCACTATAGCTGGGGACATTCTAGGGTCACACTGCATCGGAGGTTTTACTGAAAACTTCAGTAAAAGTCCTGTTAGATCAATAGAGACCTATGACTACTGTGTGGCACAGGCATCATTAAAGCAGGAAATGGTCAACGGGGTAAAGTTTGACTCAGTTTTCAATCAGCTTAAGTATTACAATGTTTGCCAGCCAGGACTACCTCCCTGTTTGGGTCATGACCTGTTTGAAGACATTGTTTCTCTTGATCGTGCTATGTATATAAAGCTCTTGGTGACAACCGGGAAGCAGTTCACTTATTGTCAGCTGAACATGATAATATTACTCTTCCCATGCAAAGGCAGTGATGCTAACAACAAACCTTGTCAGTTACGACCAGATGGGGAAAAGCTTGGTGGGCATGCAGCTCAAAATTGGTGCCTATTGCGTCTTCTTCCTTTAATGATCGGGGACAGGATTAAAACTCCACTCGAAGACAATGTTTGGCAGTTATGTCTCAAGCTGAGGGAGATTGTTGAGCTGATATGTGCACCCAAGATCCATACCAACCAAGTTGCATATCTTAAGATTCTTATTGAGGAATATCTAGAACTAAGAATCACTTTATTCCCAGAAAAAAACACTGAAAGCCAATCACCATTACCTTGTCCACTACCCTGAGCTCATTCTACATTTTGGTCCCCTTATCCGATTGTGGACATTGTGCTTTGAAAACAAGCACAGCTATTTTAAGCAGTGTGCAAGGAAACTGCATAACTTTAAAAACCTCAGCAGTACTTTAGATGAAAGACACCAGTTGCTACAAGCATATTCACATGCTGGCAGCTTATTTTCTCCCCAGCTTCAAATAGGGGAAGCAACAAAGTTTAATGACCAACTTTACCAGACTGGCATTCAGAGGGCTGTCAGTCCCAAAGGCCTTTGTCCACAGAACATTATTCAAACACCCTCTGTTGTAGTTGACCAGAATGACACTGGCTACAAATTTGGAAAAATCGCACTCATACTGATCAATCAGTCATGTGTGCATTTTGTGATTGAGCAGTATCAGTCAGTGCCTGTTGTAGATCTCGGTGTACACTGTCTACAAAGCACTAATGAAGCTCATTATGAGTGTGTGACCATGGACAGTCTTTTAGATTACTATCCATTGCCTGTATATAATCAGTTAAAAAAAAATGGACTCCATTAAGAGTGCCATAAAAGATGCGCTACCACAGCTAGATGGAGAGACACTGGACACGATGGTTGATGAGTTGGTTTCCAAGTTGGGTATGGAAGGGCCAGATGATCTACAATTCATTCAAGAGGAAGACATGAGACATCTGCTTACACCCATACAGTTCCAAAAAATTCTTAAAACCTTCAGAAGTAGTAAGAATTTCAGTATAGCTGCTCATCTCATTTCTAAATAAATGCTGAATATATGTCATATGATTATATCTTGATGGTAATGATTCCATTAACATTGTAAAATGTTGGCAAAATAGTTTCTCACTATTAAATGTTTTTTTCTTCTTTGCTTATGTGGATTTGTATGCAGATCCTGTCATGCCCTCTGCCCCTGCGCCCTAGTTTGTGTGTGTGACTAGGCCTGATTACAGATGGGAGACTGCTGTGCTGGAATCGGGGCCTCTCAGCTGCTGCTCATCTGGTCATCATCCCGTATTATTTAAGATCCTGGGCCACAGTCAGTCAGCGCTGGATTATACACTCACCGGCCACTTTATTAGGTACACCTGTCCAACTGCTTGTTAACGCAAATTTCTAATCAGCCAATCACATGGCAGCAACTCAATGCATTTAGGCATGTAGACATGGTCAGGACGATCTGCTGCAGTTCAAACTGAGCATCAGAATGGGGAAGAAAGGTGATTTAAGTGACTTTGAACGTGGCATGGTTGTTGGTGCCAGACGGGCTGGTCTGAGTATTTCAGAAACTGCTGATCTACTGGGATTTTCACGCGCAACCATCTCTAGGGTTTACAGACAATGGTCCGAAAAAGAGAAAATATCCAGTGAGTGACAGTTCTGTGGGCGCAAACGCCTTGTTTATGCTAGAGGTCAGAGGAGAATGGCCAGACTGGTTCGAGCTGATAGAAAGGCAACTGTAACTCAAATAACCACTCGTTACAACCGAGGTATGCAGAAGAGCATCTCTGAACGCACAACACGTCGAACCTTGAGGCGGATGGGCTACAGCAGCAGAAGACCACACCGGGTGCCACTCCTGTCAGCTAAGAATAGGAAACTGAGGCTACAATTCGCACAGGCTCACCAAAATTGGACAATAGAAGACTGGAAAAACGTTGCCTGGTCTGATGAGTCTCGATTTCTGCTGCGACATTCGGATGGTAGGGTCAGAATTTGGCGTCAACAACATGAAAGCATGGATCCATCCTGCCTTGTATCAGTGGTTCAGGCTGGTGGTGGTGGTGTACTGGTGTGGGGGATATTTTCCTGGCACACTTTGGGCCCATTAGTACCAATTGAGCATCGTGTCAACGCCACAGCCTACCTGAGTATTGTTGCTGACCATGTCCATCCCTTTATGACCACAGTGTACCCATCTTCTGATGGCTACTTCCGCCATACAACTCTGCACAATAAACACTCTTGTCACCTGACCTCTGCTTCTGCCTCCTCCCTGCTCCTGAGTCCGCCTACCCGGTCCTGACAGATCCAACCCCAAGTCCCCAAGCGTGCCCCTCTTCACCTGAGGCAGAATTCTTTGCATCCCCCAGCACCGTGTCTTACCTCAGTGAAATGACCATTCTGAGCCAGGACAGCATGTGGTTGGACACATTCCAGGTGCCATGGGACAAAATGAGGCACACTCTCAAAAGAGCCATTGATGCCGGTAAGAGGCCAGAGGCAGAAGATCGCCGACACATAGTGAAAGTCGTTGTCGATACGATGAGAGAACATTCCTCTAACCCAACACGCAAAGACTGTACAACAGTTGCAAAAGCTATAACCCAGAAGTATCCAGGCAGCTTTTTAGATAAAACTGAGGAGGGAGAAAGAATTGGATGTGGATACTTCAGTTTGCTGAATCAGCTCAAGACCGGAGTTGAGTATGTCAATAGAGGCAACACACTCTCCCGTCTGAGGAAGCCCAGACGCTCTATGACAAGTGATGATGAACAGCCGTCAGCTGCCAAATGTGCTAAAAGTGACAGTTATGGGTGTATTAGTTGGCAGCCACAGCACCCAGAGGGGGAAACATCTGAATCACTTGAAGAAAAGAGGAAAGAGATGGTGGATATAGTCAGTCAACATGGGCTAAGGGCAACTGAGAGAGGTAGGATAAAGGAGTTAATGACAATCACATATACAAAACAGCGAGAGGACATAAATGTAGACCCACCCCCCCAGCATTCTGGACCTAAGTGAGAAATGGCTATTTCTCCTGACTTGGAAGTTCTTACTTTCCCACTTCACCACCCTCACTGGTGTTGACCTGTACACCAGACTGAATGAAGACTTGGACAAAAAAGGGAAAAGACTCCTGGAGTTCTTTGGAGGTCAACTGATGAAGTGGAGTAAGGAGGTTAAAGCTGTTCTTAAAGAAGCCTTGAAGGCAGACCGAGAGGGCACCGATGGTCTTGCAGCGATGCTGGTCATGATGGCACATTTCAAGGATGCAGAGGATGCCCTTTTTCTCCTTGCTGATGTAAATTTTTTTGTTTGTTTTTGTTTTTGTGTGTGTCAGTGTTTGTCTTCTAGAATTCCTGTTGTATAGGGTACTTATTTGTTGTGAACACATACAGTAGGTGATGATCATTATCATCATGATGCTGATCAGATAATGGAAATCAATAACTGCAATCTAATTGTTTACTATGTAGGTATTCTTTCTGCCATAAACACTCTTTAGGCTCCTTGCAATCAAATAGTTTTATTGCATTTGTCTGCACACTTGCTGGCTTGTTGGCCTGCAAACTATTGACAGATTGTATTGAGACCAGGCTTAAGAAAAATGAAATTACCCTTGAACCATACAAGTAAAAACTATAAGTTACAGACTACTTGCATGTAGTGTTTTTCAATGACTTTGTTCATCTAAATTCTAAAATTCTCAGGTGACTACAACACCTGCTGATGCTGAGGCCCAGTTCTCCCTTCCCATCACCCCTAGGCTCATTGCGCTAGGTAAGTAGTCTTATAAAGATAAATACAATTAAGTAGGCATAGCAAGTACAGTTGGGTTACTCTTGTAGCAGCTCTGGTTCCCAAATAATCTTTTCAATTTCTCACAGGACAAAAGTAAAGAGGCTATGCAGAAATCACTGTATTGTTACTGAATTGTTGTTTGATGTTTGATTATTGCAGGAGACATGGTGTGGTCTGCGAAAAACTGGATGCTGTCCATAGAGGGCCGTGTTTTAATCCCACATTCACCTCCCATCCCAGATTTTGCAATTGCCTTGGCTGTCTTGTTCGCCAGTTTCTATGTGTTTAATATTGAATATCAGGTGGAAGCAGCCACAACACTGGAGTTTATTCAAAGGTATTGCTCACAGTACATATTGCACATCAGTTTGTTTGTTTTTTACATTTATTTTTACTTGCATGTCTTCTTTAAGTGTGTTTGTACCATTTACTTAAAATGCATGTATGAGGGCTTTCTCCTAGTATTTAAAACAGTTAGGTTTATATGTCCAGATTAGTAGTGCCATTTGATATTCTAATGATCAAACTACAAAAATTAGGAAACAAAGCATTTATTGATGGTGAAATAATATTAATTTGTATCCCATGATGAAAACATTATCATTATCATTATTAACATTATATCATACAGACATTTTAGAAAAAGATTTACACAGAAAATTAATTTTTGTCCATTAAATGTATACACTGGTGTCCTTAAGTGGAAGATCATAGATGTTATGGATATTTGTAGGGCAATACAAGAACAGACTTCTTAAGATCGAGATTCCAACCATCATATACCATATACATTTTTATGTTTTAACAATTTGGTGGGCACTTTGACAAAAAAATAACATTTTACTTACTTTAATTCATATCATTTTGAGTTGGTCTTAACCTTGAAATACAACTTTTTCCCTGTAATTATCAAATAAGAGTTTGTTTTTTCTATAAACTTGATTTATCCTGAGAGGACTCCATTTAACCTGATGTGCTCATCCCACTGGCCTGGTGATTCTAAATATTAACTTCCAGTTTTATTTATATCAGGTTCCTTGTCAGGATTAATCCTGACTCAAGCAAGTGCAGTGCCAAGGTCCAGACAAGCCAGAAAACTGGAAGAACTGTAAAGCGGAAGACGTCAGATATGAACCCATGTGTCCTTTCCTTCATCAGGGACTTCACTGAGTTTGACTGGCAAAATGACTAGATGGAGGTGAGGTTCTGATAATGACTTGATCTATAAAGACTTTGTTTTAGTGATATTTGTTCATGAAGATAGATTTCGGTTTTATTTGTCCAAGGTTTAAGATATTGTCTGTCTATCTTTCTTTATCTGTCTCTGTCAGTTAGTTAGTTAGTTAGTTATATAGATGCAGATTTGTAATTATTATGTCAAACGGCCTAGCAAAAACTGAAGTAAGTGTAGAAGAAGTAGAAATTTCAGTCTGGAAACACCGACACCATAACTCCATGACTTCACCCCATGAATGCCAGATTGACACTAAAGATACTGTTCTAACACGGGTAAAAAAAAATATCCCTTAATCACTGTCCTTCATTCACTTAATAAACTTAATTTCTGATTTACTATGATTATATATTTTTCAGGTATCTGCCATCTATTTAGCTGTGGAACAGCACTGTGGAACTGGAGGACTGAATGATGATGGAATCACTAAGAGACACTAAGATCCTAAAAGGGAAGGAGTCGTACATCGTTTGTTTATCTAAGACACTTTTGTTCAACCATGGACTCGGGTGAGCTCTCTGCACATGCATTTGTCTGTAAAGGGGAAAACACTACTGTGATAATATTGATGTAATAAAGTTTTAAAATAAGTTTATATAGGTTACATGTAATGTCAGGTTAAATGTAATTAGCATTAAGGTTTTTCTAAACATTTATTAATTAATGTTGTCTGATATGTATTTGTGTCATTTTCCTGGGTAAACAGTCAAAATAGAGCAATGTAGTATAGAGTTGGAACACAGCTGGAGTTTTGGAATTTTTAAGCTCTCTACCTCAAATACTTGATTGACACCTTACATTTAGGTTAAATGAGTGGGCTTTTAGGTGGCAATGTTTGCCACCATTTCTACATTTGGTTGTTTGTGTTCAAACTGTATTTCAATATTGTGTATTATATGTAAGAATAGTGATGGTGCCAAACAGTGCCTTTTCAACTTCAGAACATCTCTAAAATAGCTTTTCAGAAGAAATTATTTCATATTTTGTGTCGATTTGTTGTTACCATTATATGCAATATGCAATCTGTTTTTTGGATATTAATATCCATTGTTTTGTTAAATGTGTAGAGATTGCAGTTGTTTATCGGTTATGTAGGGTTTAGAAAACAGGATAGAGAAGACATGGAAGATAATTGTACATGGGATATCCTATGGAAGACAAAATTCATATTAGCCATAAGCACAAGAAAAAATGTTTGCTTGTTACAGTTAAACAATTACAAATAAATAGTCAAAAATGTATTTTGCTGTCTCTCTGAAGTTATTGTAGAAGCCTAAAAATATCACAAATTTTAAAATGAAAATTTAATTGTAGACAGAATACTAGTAATTTGTGATACTTTAAAAATAATGTTGAAGTTTCAGTTTTACAGTTACAATGTAACCAAGAATACAGTTTTTATATATATTACTGTGTTTCATTTTGCGGTTACAACATGCTACTGTAAACTACAGTACAGTACTTTATAAATTACTGTGCTTTATTTTACAGTTACAACATGCTACTGTAAACTACAGTACAGTACTTTATAAATTACTGTGCTTTATTTTACAGTTACAACATGCTACTGTAAACTTAAGTACAGTACATATAAATTACTGTGCTTTATTTTACAGTTACAACATGTTACTGTAAACTGCAAATACAGTGAATTACTGTGATTTAATTCACAGTAAGTTACTTGTCAGCTGCTGCCAGTTA
This sequence comes from Sciaenops ocellatus, assembly GCA_033000465.1. Classification (NCBI taxonomy): domain Eukaryota; kingdom Metazoa; phylum Chordata; class Actinopteri; family Sciaenidae; genus Sciaenops; species Sciaenops ocellatus. The sequence continues at coordinate 1,538,559 of CP136867.1, read as the reverse complement.
GTTACTGTGATTTTATTTACAGTAAGTTACTTGTCAACAACTGCCAGTTAGTTACTGTGAATTTCACAGTAACCGGTTTACAGTGTACCTGACGGTTAAAGCAAGGAAAATTAGAGCATTTCAGTATCGATTGTAACAATATTCGGACTGTCTGACCCAGGCGGGTCCCTGAGAAATCAGCACAGGCCCTGGCAGTTACTCAGAAAAAAGTAGGAGGATTGCAGGTAACCGAAATCAGAAAGAGCCATACCCCCACGTAGTCTCATAGAGAGGTAATGAATGAGAACTTGAAATGGACTCAACAAATAAAACAAAATGTCACAGCCTGATTTATTTTAAAAGCAGGAATTAAGAACACTGATTCCTGAACAGTTATCTAAAAACCTAACAGCAAAGTCCAAACTTTCATTTCACTACCCCTACTGTTTTTTTTTTTTTCTGAAAAAGTGACAATGCATCATTTTATTCTATTAGCAGCACAATTACTAAAAATAATAAATAAATAAGGTGCTTTAGAAGTGCAAATAAGAAAAATAACCGATAAATAAAAGTTAATAAATAAGGGATATTTAACTTTAAAGGAATGAAAATTAAATAAAGATCCCCAATTCCGATTGTTTTAAAGGATTTTTTTTCAATCACATGTTTTTGTGTCAAAGTGACTAATAGTGACAACAAATTTTGAAGCACTAAGTCAGTGCACTGCAGCCATGAAATGGGCTACAATGTAATCCTTGTGTCCATATGTCCATTAAAAGTGCTTGTTTTGCCTCTGTCAGCCTCAGATTGTTATTTTAAGTGTCTGACAACACGATTCTACAGAGAAATTAAACATTATCTCTGGGTGAGGGTGAACCAGCTGCTGCAAGGCTGCAAAACTCTGGAAACTGGTGGTGATTAAGTGAAATATACAAAACAATGTTTAATTCTTTTGTAGGGTCATTTTCGTAATGTTGTGAGAGACTTACAATAACAACCTGAGCCAGAAAACATGCACTTTTAATGGAAGTAGGTTGACAGCACACAACTGCCTACAAAGTTTCCATCGTAGCCAAATTTGCAGCTGTAGGCTGTAGCACTCTCACTCAATAATGGACCAATTTCAAAACTTGTTGTCCCCCATAATGACTTTGACACAAAACCATGAAAAACAAGGAAAATAAGTCACCCTTTAAAGACCCCCTCCGATGAAAATCATCGTTTTTCATGTTGTTCACATGTTCATGGGGCATTTTTCTGATGCTAGAGGACATATCAGTAGAAAAGTAAGTTTGAAATTGCATTTCTGAGTATTTCTGCCTTCAAATTGCCGTGAACCAGTGGCAGACGCAAAATGGCAGTTTCAGTTAGACTGGGTTTGTGACGTATGAAACCCTGGGCAGGCCACAAGCTCCCGCCCAGCTCCGCCCGCGCTCGGGCCCTGAGGCCGGACGGAGGGGCTGCAGGGCCTAGCGCGGACCCAGCTCTCAGCAACCGGGGGGGGGGACAGCGGAGAGCAGCGGAGTCTCCGCCCACGACTCAGGGGTGCATTGCTAATGAGCTGCTGGTGCTCTGCAGCAGAAGAGCCCTGGGAAATGGCACAGGTTTTGTGATTTTGGCTAAAAACTTCATAATCACAGTTTAAAGACCACTGAGAACGCTTTAAAATAGCTAAAAAGGATGATTGGAGGGGGTCTTTAAGATAAGCAATCACAAAGAATGCAAAATGTCAAAGAACAAAATACAAAGGAACACTGAGCAAAAGGCTATGATTCGAATATGTCTAAAGGCTTGTAGTAAACATACTCTTCATATACTTAGTATATGAACATACAGTCTCAAAGTACTTTAACAAGTTCCTAACACTGTAACCATCTGAAGCCACCTTTTGAGTTAAAGCTATGTTACAGATTTTGAGCGAAGCACATGCAGGGATGGACTGTTTATACATGTGTGCATTCAAACTTCTTTCAACAAGTCATTTTTTAGATTCAGTAGGCATGGTTTTAGTGGTTTGCTGTCATCAAGACACATCAGTATTTTCTGAACAAAGGTAAACTTGTGAATGAGTTTCTTTGGATAGTCTAAATGCAAAGTATATCAAGCCAAACAGCAGTTTGTGCATCAGTCAACCTAGGGAGATCACTCACAACAATTTCATCTTTGATGACAACAGAAATGCTCTTGGGGCTGAAATGGGTTGTGTTGTCAGTGACCACAGTCAGGAGACCCACAGGAGTGTCAGCAATGGCTGGCTCATCTTCTTGCTGCAAAATACAAACAATCCAATTACGAGGATAATTCCAGTAGAAAGGTTGAAAGTCATGCATTATTAACAATGTCAACATATTTTTTCTAACTCAGACAGCTGAAGATTCATATTGGATTCAAATACACTTACATAAACAGATCTGCATGAAACAAACTGTGGATTTCTCTCTAATTTGGAGAGGAGGCCCCCAATCACTCTTTCATTGTACCTACCACATTTTAGCATTGTACTGACAAAAAAATAAACCTGTCCATCAATTTGAACCTGAAAAGAGGCATTAAAGTTGGTTTACCATACTATATTACATGTTACATGTCACTGATATTGACATTTCTGTGTGCACTAAATACTTACATTCCAGGTCTTGAAGAACTCAGTCTTAGGTACACGGGGAGGGCATGAAGGGCCAGACTGCGTCTCATGTTTACATCATGTTGTTCCTAGATTGACAACCAAACATAACAATCATTATAGAAATATTTTCCAGCGGATGGGGACTTCCGGTGTAGCGACGAATGGAGTAGGTTGTGTTTTTCTGAGCTCCTGCAACAACTTTTTAAAAAATCTACTGTAGGCACACCTTTTGTGTCTGTTTTCGGTGTGTGTTTTCCCACCATCACAATCTGAATTTAACACCGTATTTTTGCTGACTAAAATGCCTCCAAAACCACCTACACAACCACCGCAGCCTGCTTCGCACACTGCATCCCCAGCTCATAGTGACCCCTCCTCCTGCCTGGTCGAAGCCGGAGGCGGCACTCCTTCTCACGACTTCAAGGCCGAGCTGCTCTCGTCACTCCGTGTTGCGATGGCAGCTATTTTCAAATTGAGCTCCAAGCTGCCTTGACTGACAACTTGTTAAACATCAAGACTGAGCTGCAAGCAGTTAAGTCGGAGTTATCTTGCAGCATTACAAACATTCAGGCTGATGTGCGCACTCTGAAGAACACCATAGGTGAAATGGAAACATCGCTTTCCTCCTGCACCGATGACCTTACAGGCTAAAGTGGAGCATCTGTCAACCGAAGTGATTAGATTGGACAATAAATGCCAGGATTTGGAGGCGAGATCGCGGCGCAATAACATACGGTTAGTGGGAATTCCCGAGGATTCTCCCACTTCTTCCACGGCTACAGGTATCTCTACTCTGCTCAAGGAGGCTTTTAAGCTCGAGAAGGAACCTCTCGTGGACCGTGCTCATCGTACTCTCCAGCCGAAGCCGAGATCTGGAGAGCACCCTCGCCCTATAATCGCTCGTCTACACTATCATACAGACTGTGTGGACATATTGCGCCAAGCCAGGGCCCAGCAACGGATCAAGATTGGAGACACGAGTTTCTCTGTGTTCCCCGATCACACTCCAAGAACGGCTCGTGCCCGAGCCGCCTTTAATGATGTCCGATGCCGGCTCCGCAAAATACCGGGGATTCGCTTTGGTCTGCTCTGTCCGGCGCGCCTCCGGATCACTCACAACGGTGCAAAGAAGGAGTTTAAATCACCAGAAGAGGCCAGCGCATTCATCGATTCGCTCAATACATAAGAGAACCGAGAAACGATACACAACACTGAGGAAGCAGGGACAGTTAATATTGACATTTATCACTTTTTCAATTCATCTGCTTCCTCTTCTCACTTTACCATTTTCATATACACACACACTGTTGTTTTCAGTTTAACTTGGACTTGATTGGTTGTACCTCTCTGTCAAATGTTGCTAGGCTTGCAGGTGCTCAACTCGAAGTTTGATAGTTATGCTAAAAGCCGTTAGTGTCTGTTTTAGGGATCTGACTCCTTGTGGAGTTAGCACTGGGTTCTCCATCGTCTGGGGATGGGGTCGTTGTAAGTGCAATGGGGGGGGGGGGGTGGGGGGTGGGTTCAATTTGTTTGTTTTTGTTTTCTTTTTCTTCCCCTGTTCCTTCCTTCCCTGGGGGTCCGCATTCAGTCTGGTTCTATCTCTAAGAACTTAACATATGGCCACCAATGCTAGTACTTCTGATATCCCACATACTGGGTCCTCTGTGAGATTCTTAAGCTGGAATATTAAAGGCATGGGGCGTCCAGTTAAGAGATCAAGGATATTTGCTCATTTGAAACGTCTTAAAGCTGACCTAGTGTTTTTACAGGAAACTTTTTTTTTTTTTTTTTACCTTTCAGGGTTTTATTATGTCTTTTTTTTTTTTTTTTTGGCCCGCCACCACCCCCCCACTTTTGGAGAACAACTTTATTTTTATTTACAGAGCGAAAAAAGTCAAACAACATAAGGTGGAAATAAGGTAAATAATCAAAGAGAAAATAAATATTTACATAGGACTACAACAGATATTGTTAACATTGATCTCTGATGGTAAACAAGTAGGGGGAGGGTTATTGTGTGGCCTTACATATACTGACAGACAGAGCAGCAGACAGACAGACAGATAAACAAACAGACTGACGGACGGACAGACGGACGGAAGGACGGAGGAACGGATGGACAGACAGACAGGCATATAAACGGACAAACAGACCGACAGACAGGCAGACAAGGAGGTAGCCTAACTAATGGGGGAATTTTGTGTATATGCTGTACATGTGTACATGTGTGTGAGTGTGTGTCTAAGTGTGTGTGTACTCTGTATTTATAAGTGTTTGTACATGTGTGTGGACATTTCAGTGGTAATGATGATATTAATGACAACAACAGCACAGAAAAGGATAATACGAATGAATAAAAAAAAAAAAAAAAAAAAAGGTTGCTGAGTTCTGTGGAATTGACGTCAGGCATTTGTAGAAGTGAATTTTTGAATAAATGTGGACCATGTTTTGTTGAAACGGGGTGTACTGTGATTAATTGATGCTGACATTTTTTTCCATTGAAATTTGATCTATTAACAGATTCTTCCAGTGTATGATGTTTAGTTTATTTCTTGTTTTCCAGATTAGGAGGATTGTTTTCTTGGCGACAGCTAGGGCTGTAAACAGTGTAGTTAAGATGTGATTGTGTAATTGTACTGATGACATGTCTCCTAAGATGCAGAGTTGAGGGGAAAGGGGGATGTGGCAGCCTAATATATGTGATAGGTGAGCTGTGACTTGTATCCAAAATTGCCTAACTGGTGTACAGTGCCAGAAAGCATGCATGTAATTGTCTGTGGTGTGCTGTGTGCAGTAAGTGCATTGATCTGATGTAGTGAAGCCCATTTTATGTAATCTCTCACCTGTGTAGTATGTTCTGTGGTTAACCTTGAATTGGATGAGTTGTAACTTCGGGATTTTGCAGTGAGTGAAGTTATTTTTGCATATTTGAGACCAGAAATCTGCATTTGGAGTGAAGGAAAGATCCTGTTCCCACTTTGTGATTGGGAGGGAGATTAAAGTGTCAGTAGTGTTTGAAAATGTATATATCCTTGAGAGTAATTTAACAGAGCTGGAAATCTTTGAGAAGTTATCTATAATAGTTGTTTGATCTTGCGTGTTAAATGTATTATTGATTTTGGGAAGGATGGTGGACTTAAGCTGTAAGTATTGGAGATATTGGCCGTTACAAATGTCGAACTTCTGGATTAGTTGTTGAAAATTGATGATTTTGGAATCCTGTACAATATGGTGGAGATATGTGATACCTTTTTGTTTCCATGACGTGAAGTTTAATGATTTCCTGTTTATTGTAAAATCTGGGTTGTTCCAAATTGGTGAACAAGTGGATGGTGTAACCGTGGAGCCTTTGATACGAAATATTTTCCACCAAGCTGTCAGAGCTGAGGCTATGGAAATATTCTGAAAACGGGTCATTTTTAATTGTTTGGCTGATGAATGGGAGGTCTGAAAGGTTTATATTATTGCATAATGCCTGTTCAGTTTCTAAGCAGTGAGAATCATGATGTGAAGAGGTGAGCCATTGTTTTACGTATTTTAGCTGACTTGACAGGTGATATAATTCAAAGTTGGGTGCATCTAGCCCTCCTTGAAACTTGAGTTTTTGTAGTGTTGATAGTTTTATACGGGGTGTTTTATTTTTCCAATAGAATTGAAATATTGCTGTATTGAGGGAATTAAGCCAGGGTAAACTTGGAAGTGAAGGGATCATGGTAAATAGGTAATTAATTTTAGGGAGGACTGACATTTTATTGTTGAGATTCTTTCTGACAGTGAGATTGGTAGATTTGTCCGGCAATTGAGGTCATGTTGTATTTATTTGAGTAGTGGTGTGTAATTTAGATTGGACAGCTCTGACAGCTTGGAGGATATGTGGATTCCTAAATATTTAATATTTCCTATGGAGAGGTGAAACTGTGAGGTGAGGCCTGCCACATCCCTTTGGTTCATGCAGAGGGGTAGAATGGTGGATTTTGATAAGTTGATGGAGTAGTTGGATAGAGATCAGAATGATTTAATGACTGACAGACATTCTTGTAGTAAAGAACAGGGTTCCTGGAGGAGGATAAACACATCGTCTGCATAGAGGATTGTTTTGTGTTCCGTGGATATTGATCTGATACCTTTGATGTTATTGTTTTGTCTTATACTAGCTGCAAGTGGCTCCAAGAAAATTGCAAAAAGTGATGGAGAGAGTGGACATCCTTGTCTAGTGCCATTGTGAAGCGTGAATTGTTGTGATGATAACCCATTAGTTGTGATAGTGGCTGTTGGTGAAGTGTATAGTGCCTTGATCCAGCTAATGAATGACTCTCCGAATCCAAATTTTTGTAATGTTATGAATAGGAATGACCAGTTGACCCTATCAAATGCTTTTTGTGCGTCTAATGAGAGGATTACGGTTTCCGTTTTCTTATTGTTTGAGAGCTGCATTAGATTAAGTAATTTCCGTGTGTTATAAGATGACTGCCTTCCTTTGATGAATCCGGTTTGGTCTGGATGTATTATGAAGGGAATGACTTTTTCAATTCTGTTTGAGAGTGCCTTGCTTATGATTTTAATGTCTGTGTTAATTAGTGAGAGAGGTCGGTAACTGGATAGGTGAGTAGGATCTTTGTCAGGTTTTAAAAGCAGGGTAATTACGGCTGTATTTATCGTTGGAGGTATGCTGTTGGTTATGAGAAATTCATCAATCATTCTGAGAAAGAGGGGTGAGATGGTGGACCAGAAATGTTTATAGAACTCAGCAGGGAAGCCATCAGGACCGGATGCTCTATTGTTTTCCATTTTATTGAGTGCATTATGAAATTCAGCTGGGGTTAATGGTTGTTCTAGTGAACTAGTTTGTTCTGTTGTTAATTGGGGTAAATTGATATTATTGAAAAATTTATGTATGTTGGAAACATTTGGGTCGTGGGAGGATGTGTATAAATCTTGATAGTAATTCTTAAATACATTGTTAATGTCTTTCGGATTATGATATGGCTTCCCCGCTGAATCTTTAATTACTGTTATAGTTCTATTTTTATTTTGTTTAACATATTTGCCAGATATGTGGTTGATTTATTACTGCTTTGATATGTATTAAGTCTGAGTCTTTCAATGAGAAACTTGTTTTTTTATTTAACAGATTGTTCAGTTCAATTTTGTATTTCTGTAGTTCACAAAAAATGTTATCAGTAGGATTAGTTGCATGAGTGTCTTCGAGTTCTTTAATTTTCTTTTCCATTTCAAGTTGTAATTTTGTGTCTTCGTTTTTTTTAGGATAAGTATGAAATTATTTTGCCTCTTAAAACAGTCTTCCAGGTTTGCCAGAGTAGAGTTGGTGAGGTATTAAATCAAATTTCAACACTAAAGCCAGGGGGGTTGCTGTTTTAATTGGTAAGTCAATTCAGTTCTCAGCTTCCAAGGTGATATCAGACAATAACGGCAGGTATTTAATTGTTACAGGTACACTACTCCATACTCCCATTTTATTAGTTAACATATATGCCCCCAATTTTGATGATCCACACTTTATGAATAAGTTATTTGAACTTCTTCCCTCATTGAACAACAGCGTCCTTGTAATTGGAGGAGACATGAATTGTGTAATTGATCCCAACCTAGACCGCTCTAACCCACGAACTCTGACCCCTTCTTCAATGTTGAGGTCACTTTCAGATTGTGTGTCTAAGAATGGTTGCATCAATCCTTTGAGATTTTATAATCCTCGTATCAAGGAATATTCATTTTTTTTCACAGATGCATCAGTCTTTTTTTTTGGATTGACTATTATTTTATTGATGCTAAACTAATTCCCAAAGTACTGTCTGTCAATTATCACCCTATTGTTATTTCTGACCACCCCTCTCTTTCTTTAGAAATTCAATTCTCTTCACAACCCAGGTACTCTACACCTTGGAGGTTCAATACATTGCTTCTTTCAGATGATAAGTTCACCAAATTTATTGCAACTAAAATTGATGATTGTATCTCTATAAATCAAAATAATACGGAACCAGTTTCATGTTCACTGCTGTGGGAATCATTAAAAGCATACTCGCGGGGACAAATCATTTCCTACTCTGCCCACTTGAATAAGTCCCGTAAAACCAAATTGCATGAACTTTCTATCAATATCACCAAATTGGACCAACAGTTCGCTACTTGCCCCTCTCCCATCTTACTTAAACAACGTGTTGATTTACAGACTGAATTTGATCTCATCACCACTAGTGATTAGAGCGACTTCTCTTACGATCACGCTCTACATATTATGAACATGGCGACAAGGCAAGCTGGCTCCTTCATTCTATCCCTCTTTATATAAGTCAGAATCTCCACCTGACGCCACTGAAATGAATTCATTCCTAGATAGTCTCAATTTTCCTGTGATAAGTTCAGATGTTGCTAAAAAACTTGACTCACCATTAACGGTAAAAGAAATCACTCGTGCTGTGAGAAGCATGCAAAATAACAAAGCTCCTGGCCCTGATGGATTTCCAGTGGAATTCTTTAAGAGATTCCAGGATAAACTGTCCCCTTTACTGCATGCTGTTTATAAGGAAGCGTTGGAACATGGCACTCTCCCTTCCACTTTAAGGCAAGCCTCCATAAGTCTCCTTTAATTAATAAATGTAGATGCTAAGATCCTTGCTAAAGCTTTGGCCCACTGCCTGGAAAACATTGTACCAACTATTGTCTCACATGAGCAAACTGGATTTGTTAAGGGAAGGCAGTTATTTTTTAATGTCCGCACACTCCTAAATATTATTTACTCTAAAACTACCACAACAGCACCCGAAGTAGTAATCTCAGTCGACGCTGAAAAAGCTTTCGACAGGGTTGAATGGGACTATTTATTTACTGCGTTAAAGAAATTTGGACTGGAAAATGGGTTCATTTCGTGGATACGTCTCCTTTATACATCTCCACAAGCAAATATCTCCACTAATGGCATCCAGTCTAGTTTTTTCACTCTAACCCGTGGCACCAGACAAGGGTGTCCCCTATCTCCTCTATTGTTTGCACTAGCTATAGAGCCCTTGTGAATTATTTTGAGATCCTCCTCTACTTTTACTGGGATCTCACGATTGGTGTTGAGGCAAACCTGAATGTTTCCTCACCGAGTTGGTTGATGCAGAGAAGAACACTACGAAGACGAGAGTTGGTTCAAAAGCATTTAATACGCTGTTTGCAAAAAGCGGAGATCCCTCTTACAGAGAATACATCTGTTCATTCATAAAGTCTGAGAGATCTGGTTTGTAGCTGCCGCGTGTGTGTCTTATACTCCCTCCCGTCAGCTCCTTCCTGTCTATCTTCTCTTACCTTTTATGGATACTTATTTACTACTTAGAGCGGCTTCCTAACTCGTGCCGCCGTGTTCTGTTGGGGCACACATATCTTATTTTGCACATCTTGTGATTTCACACCCCCACCCCTGTCTGGTGTCTGATCCTACCCATCACCCGATGAACTGTTTGTCACCTCTCACTTCTGCTATGCATGATACTGCCTTTTATGGTTACATCTAAACTTATTTGTGCCCTCCATGTTCCTCTTATATGAGCTGTTATGTTGCTATGTAAGCTGTATTACTCTACAATTCCCCCTTTTGATCTCTACTTAGAGATCAACATAAGTTTTAGAAAAATTCCAGTCCCTCTCTTGATCTCTATTGTGTATGGTGTCACCTACTTAAAATTCAGAGACTTGCATAAGCTGAGCAGATTCTCCTTCTTGATCTGCAGGTGGAAATTCTAACAGCGACATCATAGCTTGAGCCTGCCTTCCCTCAATGGCAGTGGTGATGAGTCTTACAGACAGGGAGCGGAGACAAGGCACACAGCAGCATCCACACGTTATCAAAATGGCGATAAATGTAGTAACAGAAATTAAAAGAGACATAATAATACCTTTCCATACAGTTGCATCTTAAAATCACTTGTAAAAATATAAAATATAAAATAGCAAGCTAAACCTTTCTGGTGTTCAGACCTTGTTTTCCGTGTGCTCTAGGCAGTACCACCCCTAGAGGAGTTTCCAACTCTCTTATCTATGTCTGCTCATTTGCAATATGCACAATTTGATATAGTAGTAGATATTAAGGCTAATTGTAATCACAGTTGAGTGTGTCCTGTAGTCACCAATCTGCTCAATGCCCACCCAAATACAACAAGAATAATGACCCAAATAAAAATACAAACGCTAAGCTGAGTAGGCGTCATCAATCCTCACGCAGCGTCTGGTGTCTTCTGTTGGTAGCTTGGCACGCTACATGCAGGAGAGGAGCGCTAATTTCACCTCCTCCCTTTGGACGTCTTCTTTCTTCAGGAGACAGGGGTAGACTACCCTGATCTCCTAGTTTGCCACTAGGGGATTATTCTGCCCCGTGTTTAGTGGACTTGTTCTCTGGGCTAGCCAGCCCAGTGTTTTCTGCTTGAAGTGATCGGTGGATCTCTGCCAGAGACCTCTGTGGCTCTTCTGCTGCTGCACACTGGCTCCAATGAAACCAGGTTTCTCCTTTGTCTCTCAGTCTCACCGCGTGAGATGTTCTCTCGACCACCTGGTAGGGGCCTGTCCACCTTGGCTCCGACCACTTTCGTTTGATGACCCTCAAGAGGACCCACTCTGCCTCCGGGGACTGGACAGCAGTCTCTCCCTCTCTCCGATTTGCCACCTGCTTTGAAAAAGCTGAAACGAGACCCTGCAATTCACGGAAATATGCTTTGGTGGTTAGTTGTTGATCCTCATTCAACATTCCAAGTAATTTGGAATGTGGACCGGGAAATGCCCTCCCTGTTTGGAGCTCATGTGGTGTAAACCCTGTAGTCTGGTTGATAGAGCTCCTGATTGACATGAGTGCCAGTGGTAATGCGTCTAACCAATTCATTTTGGTCTGTGCACAGATTTTAGCCAATTTGTTTTTTACCGTTTGGTTCATTCTTTCCACCTTGCCTTGTGACTGTGGATGATATACTGTACCAAAAGCATGTTTCAACCCTAACATTTTCTCAACCTGTTGCAAGTCTTGGTTTTTAAAATGAGTCCCATTGTCTGACCGGATCTTTTCAGGAAAACCATATCGGGGGATGTACTGATTGATCAAAAACTTCACTACTAACTTACTGTCTTCTCGCTTGGTGGGCCAAGCTTCTGGCCACCCGGTGTACGCATCTACACACATCAATACATACCGGTACCCTCTCACGGGAGTTATCATATCGGTGTAATCTATAATGATTTCTTTCCCTGCTTTTACCTCTAATGGATACTTCCCTGGTTGTGGTTTGATGGTCGGCCTGGGTTTTTTTTTTTATTTTTACCGAATTTTGTACCATATCTTTGAGGAACGGATGCCACCAATTTTCCAAGTTCCTCATCATCTGAGCCACTCCCACATGACCCACTCCATGTGCCTCCTCTAGCGCTGTCTGTCGTAAACCTGGAGGTAAGATGGGGCGCCCATCTGGACCTCTCCATATGCCTTCTGTGGCTGTGGCACCTCTAGCTTTCCACAGGGTTTTCTCCTGTGGAGATGCCTCAGCCTGCAGTTCAATCAGTTTTGTCATATCTGGTTCTGACTCTCTTTCCGAGCACATCAGTATTGCTTTTACCTCATATCCTGCTGCCTGCTTCGCAGCTTTATCTGCTGCGCTGTTCCCTTTAGCTGTGGGTGTGTTGCTTTTGTCATGTCCTTCTGCTAACTCCTTCATCTCTGTCTCATGCTTGATAGGTTTGTTGGTGGCAGTCAAAAATCCTGTCCTCATCCATTGCCCTAGTTCTACGTGAACTGCTCCTGCTGCATATGCAGAGTCTGTGAAAATGTTAACTTTTTGTCCCTGTCCTAATTTAAGAGCTTCGACTATGGCCCTCACTCTCTGGGCTGATTGTTGTCCTTCTAGTCTTTCTGCTCTTCTGGTCACCATTTCCCCTTGTACATCCTCCACCACTGCATACGCTGCTTTAAGTCCTTCCTGATCATGTCTGAAACAGCAGCCGTCTGTGTACAGATTTCTGGCTTCTGTCATTGGTTCTGCCTGTAGGTCTGGTCTCACTTTTTCTTCTCTGTGAACCCTCTCTGTACATTCGTGTGGTTCTCCTGTTCCTATCTGTTCTGCCATATTGATTCCTTCGTGCGTGAAAGAAACGTTTGGCGCTTCTAGAATTTTGCTTAGTCGTCTTTGTCTCAGTGTGGTGAGTGTGAACGCCTGCGAGTTGACATATGCTACCACACTATGTGTTGTCAGGACGTGCAACTGGTGCCCCATCACGATGTGTGCGGTTTTTTGTATCAGTTTAGCTACGCCTGCCGCATGTTGTGTGCATTGTGGGTGTCTTTTTTCCATGTTGTCGAGCATTACGTTAATGCACATCAATATTACTCTCTCTCCCCCTTTTCTCTGGAACAGAATACCATTCACGCAATGTTCTGTTCCAGAGACATCTAAGTAAAATGGTGTACTGTAGTCGGGAATCGCTAGCTCTGCTGCCGTGGCTAATGCTTGTTTAATGGAAATAAACGCTGCCTCGGCCTCCTGTGTCCATGTTAGTGTTGCATTCAGGTTTCTCATGCCCTGTTCCTTGACAAGGTCTCGCAATGGTTTAGCCAAACCAGAGTAGTTAGCAATGTAGTTTCTACTATACCCTGTTAAACCCAGAAATGAGAGCATGTCTTTGACTTTGTTGGGTTTGGGATGATGTAGAATAGTCGATCTATGTTGTGGAGACAGGCTTGCCCCTTTTTGTGAAATCATCCGCCCCAAAAATGAGACCTGTTTTCGTGCAACCTGTAATTTGGTTTTGCTAACCTTAAAACCTTTATCTGCTAGGTGCTGTAGCACTGAGCGAGTCGCTTCCAGGCAGGAGGACGCAGAGGGAGCCGCCAATAACAGGTCATCTACGTATTGCACTAGAGTAACCTGTTCAGGCAGAGGACATTCCCTGAGGAGCTGCTTGAGAGTTTGATTAAATATACCAGGAGATAATGCAAAACCCTGCGGCAATCGTGTGTAGCGTAGCTGTTGTCCGTGATAGGAGAATGAAAAAATGTCTCTGCATTCTTCCGCTAGTGGTAGACAGAAAAATGCATTAGCTAGATCAATACACGTGAACCAACTATGTGATGGCTCGAGGTTAGCCAGGGCCACATAGGGGTTTGGCACTGGGACCGTGGGCGTGGTCAGGATGTCATTAATTGCTCTGAGGTCATGGGCCATGCGGTATTTACCTGTGCCTTTCTTCTCTACTGGTAAGATCGGGGTGTTCCAGTGTGAGTACGAGGGTTCTAACACTCCTCGCGAAAGAAGACCTTCTATCGTGTCTGATATACCTACATCTGCTTGAGGTTTGTGTGGGTACTGTCTGACCCACACAGGTGGTCCATCTCGGACCTGGAAAGTGATTGGTTTACAGTCTACACGGCCTACGTCTGTTGGGCCTTGTGCCCATAAATGGAGGGGCAAGGAGTCTATCATCTCTGCAGCCTGATGATGATCTGTTTTCTCTCTGCCATGTTGGCGTGTGATCTGGGTGTGTTCTATAAGTGCGGTGTCTGTGGCTGTGACATTGATTCGATACGTTTTAGCGGCTGCAGAGTATTTTATCTGTGGGATGGGTGTATCAGCCCAATCCGTCTGCGCCAGTGCTCTTTTCACTATTGCTCCTAACTCTTTAGCCTGATGTTGAGGATGCAGGGCCAATGAAACATGCGGCGCCGCCTCCTCTGACATCATGTACCACGGGGCCTGCCCAGTGGTCAGGTTAACGGCTGCTGCCACTCCCTCAGGTGCCACATAAATATCTTGGGTATCAATTATCCAACTCTGCCCTTCAAGTTTTTCCTGAAAATCGTCTTGGTACCAATCGGTTTGTAACCTATCATAAAATAGGGTGACGTGAGGGGGATCAGGAGGGGAGACGTAGGGTTCGAGGAGGGCAATCCAGGGCTTCCACCGTAGGTAGGCCGAGAGGATGCCGCATTGCTCGATCGTTTCTGGCTGTATCATTCCCCAATAGATGTCAGCATATTGTTCGTTGACAGGCTGTAGGAGGTATTGCCCTGAGGTGACTTGCCCCGAACATGGTAGCCGTGTCCCATCTGGTAGAGTAACTACCAGACCGTCTGCGCTGCATAATATAGAGGCTCCTAGTTTTACCAAGAGGTCTCTACCCAACAGGTTCACGGGTACCGTGGGTGAGTGCACAAATGGATGTGTCACAGTCTGTTTACCCAATTGGGTTAGCAGCGGCTTTGTTATTGGCAGAGTCTGTTTTTCCCCAGAGAATCCCATTAATGTGATGGCGTTGGCTGACAGGGTGTCAGGTGGAACTGTCTTCATGGTGGAACAAGTTGCCTCTGTGTCAACCAGAAATGGCAGAGTCTGTCCCTCGACTCGTACCGACAGCATCGGTTCTGCCGTAGGGATGCTGTCTGAGTCCTTCTGTGGGGTGTGTCATTGTTGTTGATACATTCCCCATTCATCCATGGGATCTCTGCTTCCCATAACTGGCATATTTCTTTTGAAGCGAACTGGTTCAGGATTTTCGAGTCCTCCGTTCAGTAGGGGGCAGTCTCGGGCCCAGTGACCTCTCTCATTGCAGTAAAAACAACGCCCTCCCCCCGGCGGTCCCCTTGGGGGTCCGCCCCTTCCGCCTCTGCCCCTGAACCCGCCTCTACCTCCAAATCCACCCCTTCCCCTCATGGGTCCGCCCCCGTAACCACCCTGTCGTTGCTGTGGTTGTGGCACCCAGGGCGGGACAGGATACAGATCAGGAGTGGCTGTCTGCTCAGTCGCAACCATTACTTTCACTGTCTCTCCTTTACCTTTTTTATTTTTGTCTTGTGTTTTCTGTCTAGCTTCGGCTAATTGTAGCTTTAACAGCTGAGTTTGCAGCTCTTTGAGGCTGTCTTGGTCTTTCTCACTGGTGTCCTGTGCGCAAGTCAAATGGTGTACAAGATGTTTCTCCCACACGGGAGACTCACTTCCTATCATGTCAGGGTTGTTTTCATAGCCGTTCTCACTTCCTCAGGAACTCCTTCTAAAATAGCTTGCCTGAACCACTCTCTCTGCGACCCGGCCTTCCCCGGGTGGCAACCTGTATATTTGATCCACATGTCTTTTCCTTTATCTATGTATTCGCTTGGGTTTTGTTTTGGATCCCATTTCATTTTAGGCATTACGGCAGCATTTGGGAGGGGGTATTTTTCTCTCATTACACGACCTATGTCTGTGATAACGCGCGTGAGTGGTGTGTCATCTCCTTTTGTATCTGTTCTGGATTCTATTTCAATATCCCTAACGTCTCCTCCTGTCAGGCAACGCGACACGACTGCTCTAAAGTCGCCTAAAGCGAGCTTTTGCCCTGCTGTCAAACTGTCCAGCTGATTTAACCACATGTTTCCTCCTTCTGCTACCGGAGGCAGTTTATCTACAATGGCCTGCACGTCTCCTATGCTAAAAGGCTTATATCTTTGCCCTCCCCCTGACGCTACTATTGGAAATTGGTACCCCGTGTATGTCTGCTGGCGTGCCTGAGCGCGAGTTGTCATGTCATGTGTTCGTCCTTTTACCCCCAATCTCTCTAAGTCGTTCATGGTCGGGTCTGCCTTTTCCAACAGGTCGTGTCTTTGCTCTGCTAACTGATCTAGCCCTGCTAATTCTCGTTCTATACACCCTATTGTTCTATCCCATTTTCCCCCTACTGCAGCCTGAAATGTCGCTTTTTCACCTTGGTGCCCCCCGTCCAGCCATTCCCCTTGCCCTGCAAACTCAACTCAACTCAACTCAACTTTATTTATAGAGCCCTTTAAAAACAGCCACAGCTGAGACAAAGTGCTGTACATAAATAAATAAAAATAAAAATATGTAATGTAAGACATAAAACATCAAAACAATAAAAACAATAAGAAAATAACAATGTTAAAACAATAAAAACACTAAAACAAAAACAGAGTCTCATGCTGGGTTAAAAGCCAAGGAATAAAAATGGGTTTCAAGACGAGTTTTAAAAATGGACAGTGAGGGGGCTTGTCTGATGTGCAGTGGGAGGTCATTCCAAAGTTTGGGACCGGCAGCAGAAAAGGCTCTGTCCCCTCTGAGCTTCCGCTTAGACCTCGGTACCTTCAGGAGCAGCTGATCAGCTGACCTGAGGCACCGAGCAGGAGTGTAGGGGTGGAGCAGCTCAGAGAAGTAAGGTGGGGCGAGACCATTTAAAGACTTAAAAACAAATAAAATAATTTTAAAATGAACTCTAAAGTGCACAGGTAGCCAATGAAGGGAGGCCAGAATGGGAGTAATGTGCTCCCTCTTACGTGTTCCAGTTAAGAGGCGAGCAGCAGCGTTTTGTACTAGCTGGAGACGTGTGAGGGAGGACTGGCTGACTCCAAAATAAAGTGCATTGCAGTAATCCAGCCGCGATGTAACGAAGGCGTGGATTACTGTTTCAAAGTGCTTATGTGCAAGAAAGGGCTTCACCTTTGCCAGCTGCCTAAGATAAAAAAAGCTGGACTTGACTACTGCACCAATTTGCCGATCTAATTTAAAATCACTGTCCATCTTAAAACCCAAGTTTGTGACTGTTGGCTTCATGTAGTGCGCCAAGGGGCCCAAGTCAACAGGGGGAGCTTCACAAGAGCCACTGGGACCAAACACCATCACTTCTGTTTTGTTTTCATTAAATTTTAAAAAGTTCAGGGACATCCAGGCTTTAATGTCTTCAAGACATAACAGAAGTGGTCTAATGGAGAAAGCATCTTTCTTCTTCAGCGGCACATAAATCTGGCTGTCGTCAGCGTAACAGTGGAAAGAGATGCCATGCTTTCTCAGGATGGAACCCAGGGGCAGCAGATACAGCGAGAAGAGCAAGGGCCCTAAAATTGAACCCTGAGGAACCCCATATGACAGCGGAGCAGAGCGGGACTCAGAACCACCAAGGCTTACGCACATGGTTCTGTCTGCCAGATAGGATCTGAACCAATCCAAGGCGGTACCACAAATGCCCACTAGGTGCTGCAACCGAGCCACTAAAATGTCGTGGTCCACAGTATCAAAAGCTGCTGTTAAGTCCAGCAGGACAAGAATCACACACTCTCCAGAGTCATTTGCCAGGAGGATACCATTAAAAACTCTTAATAAAGCTGACTCTGTACTGTGCAGTGTTTTAAAACCGGACTGGAAAACCTCCAGGACATCATGCTCATCCAGAAAAGACTTTAATTGAACATGAACAACTTTTTCCAGGATTTTGGAGATAAAAGGCAGCTTGGAGATGGGTCTGAAATTGGCTAGCACATCACGATCAAGACCAGGTTTCTTGAGCAGGGGTTGCACCACAGCATGTTTAAAACTTTGGGGGACAACACCAGAGAACAGACTGCTGTTAATAATGGCCAGAACTGACTGCCCTATACTGGGGAAAATCTCTTTAAAAAAGTGAGGTGGGACAGTGTCACGGGGAGAACCTGATGGCTTAATCTGGCCAACCACATCTTCTAAAACCTTAAGAGACACAGGCTCAAACAAAGCAAACATAGCCGAGCAAGGAGCAGGGTCAGAGGGGTCAGGCACAGGAGTAGAGATGAGAGCCCTTGCAGTAGCAACCTTATCAGTGAAGAAGTACAGGAAGCTATTGCACATTTCAGGGGAAGCCTCTGTGCACACAGGCTGGGGGGGGTTAAGAACAGTTTCAATGGTTTTAAATAACACACGTGGGTTGTGACAATTAGACTCGATAATGTTAGACAGGTATTCTCTTCTGGCCTCTTTAACAGTGCTCTGGTAGCAGCGCCAACAGTCCTTTAGGATTTGGTAGGAGACCTGCAGCTTGTCCTTCTTCCACCTGCGTTCAGCTTTGCGACACTCCTGTCTAGCTGCACGAGTTCTCGCATTGAACCAGGGCTCAGGTTTAACTTTGGGCCGCACAGTTTTTAATGGAGCCACAGAGTCCAGTATGGTTCGGCAGGAGGAGTGAAACCAAGCGCTGAGCTCCTCCGTGTTTGCAGATGTTGAGCCAGAGGAGTCACACAGCTGGCTGAAAGCAGAGGAGAACTGACCGGCAGAGACAGGGTTAAAAATCCGACGGCTCCAAGCAGGAGCGCCAGATTTAACTGCAGCACAGGAAAAAGCAGCTTCAAACAGTACAGGCATGTGATCAGAAAACACATAAAAGCCGTTCAACACCATACACAATTTCTATCTAATGATGAAAAGCACATAAAAACTGGTCAACATCATACACCATTTATATTTAAATCTTTTAAGCATTTAGGGGACTCTAACCCCAGGGCCTCTAACCCAAAACAGACTTAATTTATGAGGACTATAACCTCAAGGGCCTCTAACCCAACGCCGTAGCGTATTCTACTTTAGGGGACTCTAACCCCAGGGCCTCAAACCCAACAGACAGGGATTTAGGGGACTCTAACCCCAGGGTCCCAGACCCTAAACAGACTTATTTATGAGGACTATAACCTCAAGGGCCTCTAACCCAACGCCGTAGCGTATTCTACTTTAGGGGACTCTAACCCCAGGGCCTCAAACCCAGTAGCATTCGGGGGTCCTCACCTCCCCAGGACTCAAACCCAGCGGCCTCTCAGGCTCCGGCCCCTCGTCAGAGACCGGTAGGGTCCGCCACGACCAAGGACAGTCTGTTTACCCTTCTGTTAATTTCTGTTTTCCTTTAGCAATCTTTTTTTTTAATTTTTTTTTTATAACATATACATTATTATTGAAACTTTTGAAATAACAATGCGTCTTCAATTTGGAATGCCTCACACAGTTTCAGATCGGGGACACGTGTTTTAGTCGTATTCAATTTGCAGAATTTGAATTAAACAGGTTTCCGCTTACCTTATTTCTGACCGGTCTGTGTCCCGTTTCTTCCGTGTGGAGGATGTTTTCTCGAATTAGTTTTATCGTTCTTTCTGCATCCCGGACGAGCCCCCAAAATTGTTGAGGCAAACCTGAATGTTTCCTCACCGAGTTGGTTGATGCAGAGAAGAACACTACGAAGACGAGAGTTGGTTCAAAAGCATTTAATACGCTGTTTGCAAAAAGCGGAGATCCCTCTTACAGAGAATACATCTGTTCATTCATAAAGTCTGAGAGATCTGGTTTGTAGCTGCCGCGTGTGTGTCTTATACTCCCTCCCGTCAGCTCCTTCCTGTCTATCTTCTCTTACCTTTTATGGATACTTATTTACTACTTAGAGTGGCTTCCTAACTCGTGCCGCCGTGTTCTGTTGGGGCACACATATCTTATTTTGCACATCTTGTGATTTCACACCCCCACCCCTGTCTGGTGTCTGATCCTACCCATCACCCGATGAACTGTTTGTCACCTCTCACTTCTGCTATGCATGATACTGCCTTTTATGGTTACATCTAAACTTATTTGTGCCCTCCATGTTCCTCTTATATGAGCTGTTATGTTGCTATGTAAGCTGTATTACTCTACATTGGGCACAGAATTTAAGTTGTCACTTTATGCTGATGATTCATTGTTGTATGTCTCAGATCCTGTCCTTTCCATTCCCACAATTTTATCTGCTTTCCAGAGATTTGGATCATTCTCAGGCTACAAAGTGAATATCTCTAAAAGTGAATGCTACCCTATTAATGCTTCAGCATCACAGCTCACACAGTCGGATGTCCCTTTTAAATTGAGCCTGTCTGGCTTTAGGTATCTTGGGATCAACGTTACCAGAACGTTAAATTCTCTTTTTTCTGCTAATTTCTCACCTTAAATGTCTAAAATTAAAATTGACCTACAAAGATGGAGAAGTTTACCACTCTCGTTAATAGGAAGAATTAATGCAGTTAAAATGAACATTTTGCCCAAATTTCTGTTTTTGTTTCATTGTCTCCCACTTTTCCTGCCAAGGCGTTTTTTTAAAACAATTGATCAGACTATTTCTGACTTCTTATGGTGTGGAAAGGCTCCCAGGATATGCAAATCCACACTTCAGAGATGTAAATTCAATGGTGGATAAACACTTCCAAATTTCAAATTGTATTATTGGGCGGCACATATTCATAAAATTTCATTCTGGTTCAAATCAATGAATCTGCCATGGTGCAACTTGGAGGCACAGTCATGTGCTTCATTGTCCTTATCTGCTCTAGTTACTTCTTCGATTCCACCCAACCTCTCTGGCTTTACAAATAATCAAGTGGTTCACTCCACACTTAAAATTTGGTATCAGTTTAGGAGGCACTTCAAATTTAAGTCAGCATCTACTTTAGCTCCTTTACTAAAGAATCATTTATTTTGACCTCCACTTACAGATTCAACTTTCCTAGCATGGCATAATAAAGGCCTGAAATGTTTTAAAGACTTTTACAAGGATGGTATTTTTTGCAGCTTTACAGATCTCTCAGGAGAATTTCATCTCCCACCTTCTCATCTTTTTCAATACTTTCAAATTAGACACTGCGCTAAAACTTTGTTTCCTGTCTTTCCCTCCTCACCACCAACTCAACAGTGGGAGGAGCTGTTAAACCATGATCCACTTCAAAAATCACTCATCTCTAAAGTTTATAATGAACTCCTGTCTTTTGATTGCTCACCAGTTACTAAAGTTAAGGCTGCGTGGGAAGAAGAACTGGATTTAAACTTGGAGAATGACTGGTGGGACACTGCTCTTAAGAAAATTCATACAAGCTCATTCTGTGCTCGTCTCACACTTATACAGTTTGAAGTACTGTTTAGAATCCATTTTTCTAAAGCTCGACTGTCACAAATCTATCCCAGTATCGCCGACAAATGTGACAAATGTTATGCCTCACCCTGCAATTTAATCCATATGTTCTATTCTTGTCCTCTACTCTCTCGCTTCTGGTTGAATTACTTTGATACCATGTCAAAAATACTTTCTGTGGTCAGTCTCCCCCCACATTGCCATATTTGGGCTCCCAGAGGACCATAACCGGTTTACTTCTAATCAATTAGATATTTTAGGTTTTACTTCATTACTGGCAAGACACCACCTTCTTCTACACTGGAAGTCGACTAAAGCTCCCTCTAGCACTCAGTGGCTCAATGACACCATGTCCAGTTATTTAATTATTTTTTATTATTATTATTAATTTCTTCGAGTTGTGTGATGTATTGTTCTTGCCACGTTCCTGTGGTCCACAAATTAAGAAAAACACCCTAGGAGGTAGACTGTATGTCTTGTTCTTAATTCTTCGAGATGCACAGTATTGCTATGGCATCAATTGTTAATTGTTATACAGAGATGATGTGATACTCAATGTAAATTGGACACAAATTCCTGTTGTAATGTGCATTACCTCCTAATAAAAATATATATATATAAAAAAATAGATATTTTCCAGCACATCAGACCAGTTCAGCTTACATAATCATAAAATGATCATCAATAACCATCATTGTGCTCACAGCAAAGTTATTCTCAAACTTACATGGCGGTCATAAATCCTGAAGATCTCTCTGAGTGCCTCTGTTGTCTTCCCTGTCCTTGAGGCCTTCTCTCTGTACAGGGTAATCAGTTGAGGTGTGTGTCTGTCAAGCTCACAGTAGAACTGATTACGTAGGTTCACATTTGTAATGCGATGGAACTCAGTAAACACCTGCAGACATACAAACAAATAAATGTACATAGATTAATGTAGATTTTTCAACTTGTGTTTTAACAGGAAAACATAATGCATCCCAGTGGCGTTGTTAGGCCTGTTTTAGGGGGGCTGAAGATTCTTAAGCCCCCCTAAATAGTTTGTTTGTTTTTTTTTTTTGCAAAAAAATGCCGTCATATTCAATATAAAGCGGCCAGCATATCAGTTTAAATAAATAATCATATAACCTGTCATTAAGGACTTAGATGTGATCATAAATCTGTCAGTTTCCCTTCACTTTGTAGTGTACGGTAGAGAGAGCCCCTTTGGTGCGTTGTTATCCAATCCATTCCACTCGTTCAGAACGCCCACATTACTGGAAATCCAGTCCACGTTTTCCCTGCGACCTTGCTTGTGGCTTGGTACCCGCAGCCTTTGGTACTTCTACCGTTGCACACAGAGCCGAATAGAACACGTTAGGAGAAGAACATGAATGGATGGATGTAGAATGGATATAAGAAAGTTTTTCAGGAATGTAAGTTTTCATCACTGCTGGTAGTAACAATTAGTTAGGTCCAGCCCCCAGCTAACAGCAGAAGGTCCCATGTAATTAATGAAATGCTCCATGTTTGACAAATAAAAACCTGGCTTACACACTACAGACAATCTCCGCACACGTCTTACCTTTGTTGTTTTGCGGTCAAAAGTTACGTTCCAGCTGTAAAAGAACGCTGCTACTTAGCTAGCTAGTTAGTCAGAAATGCACTGTGAAGGTCCTGGTTGTTTATAGAGTTAAGTGTGCACTCTCTTTACCATATCTTTGGTGACTTCCTTCTGGAGCATCAGCTGTGTTTCTCACTTTACGCATGGATGCACACCGTTAAAAACAGGAGCTGAGCTCATTCACGTATGATTATCATCAGTTGATAATAATAATAATAATAATAATAATAATAATAATGATAATAATTACACTAATAATAATCACTCCACCACCCCTATTGGCCTGTAGGAGTCAGGGTAGAGGAGCACAGTGAGTGAGAGGGGAGAGACCTCTACTGGAAAGGTGAGTCTAAAGGATTTCACAGAATAGTCATTTGTGATGCAGACAGTCTTGGAATTTTATTAAACTCAATTTGAATATGAAATATGAAACATTTCAGTCAAGATGCACCATATAAGACTTATTTAACTTGAACTTTTATTTGAGAGTAATGACTAAAAAGTGGAGAAAGCCTAATTATATACACACATATTAAAAAAAAAAAAAAAAAAAAAAATATATATATATATATATATATATATATATATATATATATATATATATATGTATACTTTTGTGCTTGCACGCTATGTTCGCTCACATACTGTGCATCTCCTTGGCGCTAAGCCCCCCCTGTCCTTAAAACCTAGTGACGCCTCTGATGCATCCATTACACGTTTTAAGCAGCAAAGCTAGCAGTTTTTCGTTCTCTCCTCTGGGAAAGTTGGGCAGGTAGTTAACTTCAGCTCGTCTGGCTTTTTTGATGTTGGAATGCGGGTGCTCGTTCTCAGGGTTGCTTCCTGTCTGTGTTGATGGATACCTCAACACATCCAGATCTGGCCAGCTTGGTCCAATAATTCTCCATCTTAAATTCCATCCATATCACCCATTGCGATTTCCAAGTTCTCTGAGACACGGATAAGTTGTAATCAGAGTTTCAGCTGCCATATCCACTTCCCTGTCATTTGGGTATGGTTTGAAGCCATACATTTTTTCAGCCATTTTTTCCAGAATGTCATGTTTTTGGGCTCTTGTCAATTTCAATGTCTTTCCAGAATTTTCAAAAACAGTGTTTCCTTCTTTAAGTACATGGTCCACTTCATAAGAAAAAGTAGGCAGAGGGAAACAATCAGGCCAATTCTTCTGATGCTGTGTTAAAGGTACATGTGGGAGTATGTCTGTATCAGAACTTTTAGTTTAGGTGGCATCACTTTCAGATCTCACCACTTTCAATGTGCCCTTCTCTGGCAATTCCTGAATGTCCACAAGAACGCTAAGTTGTCCATCAAAGTCAGGATCCTCGTACTGCAGGGTAAAGTCACAGTCGAGTCTTGGCTTGAATTTCTCTTGCATTATATTCTTCAGCTCTTCTACTGATTGTGGTCGCTCAAGCAGAGTGAGTTTCATGGCAACGTCTGTGGCAACATATACACGGAGCACAAATTTCTGGGGAGTAGCCATCTCCTGATTCATGGCTCTGTTTTAAGTAAAAAAGATGAAAAGTTAATAAAGTTTGTTTGACTATGCTTATGAATCATCTTGGAAAAGTCAATCCTGTGAGCTATCAATGATGCTGTATGCTGTATTTTAGGTCCAAATAACTAAAATATAAAACTGAATTAACTTCGGTTTTTGAACTATTTTGTTCCTTTGCTTCCTTTGATGCTCAAATCAAGTGGGCTTCATTATTGAGCACAGTAGAAACCTACTTTTAGTGAAGTAATATGAACTGAGTTAATACCAGTCTTCCTTCTGTGTTGTATGCGGAAAGGTGATTTGTCATTGAGCTCTGATACAGTGTGAGCAGTCAAATTCCTGGTGAAAGTTCATAGGATCGCAGGTGTTCAGTGTAGTATGATTTGTGTTTTCTTGGAAAACAAAGAAAACATGGTTGTTTACAAGGAGAATCTTTTCAATTTTGCAAAACTGAGGCAGTCCCCCCTGTTGTCCCACAGAAACAAACATTTCTAGACCATAATCAGTTCGATCAATGTTGACCTTTGATGTGCTGTAAATCAAGCTGCTGTCTGTTAATTCTTTAATGTATGCCTGTACAACACCAGGAACATCACAGAAGAGGCTGATGAGGTTTAAAGAAAGACAGGGCACTGAGATGGTATAGAATGTATAAAAAGATAACAATATTGTATAAATATGAAATATATAATATCAATATGATTTATATTAGCACATATCACATATGATATGAAGTATATGTTCCAGTTTTAAAGTGTTGGGGTTCAGAGTGCAAAAAGTGACAGGTAGATTTAGTCCAGTTTTGTGATAGTGGCTCTGATAGAGGCAGATGAGTTATAGAGTCTTATTGCAGTAGGAAGGAACGATTTTCTGTATCGTTCCTTAGAGCAGCGGGGTTGAATGAGTCTGTTGCTGAAGCTGCTCTTTAGTTTGTCCCATGTTTTGTGGAGGGGTTGAGAGGAATTGTCCATGATTGCTAGCAGTTTTGCCAGCATCCTGTCTTCCACCACCTCCTCCAGGGTGACAAGCTTAGAGCCAACAACAGACTCTGCCTTTCTGATGAGTTTGTTCAGTCTGTTGGCATCCTTTGCCTTGATACCGGCTCCCCAGGACACCGCAGCAAAGAAGATGGTGCTCGCCACAACAGACTGATAGAACACTTGCAGTATCTTGTTGCAGACATTAAAAGACCTGAGCCTCGTCAGGAAGTAAAGCCGGCTCAGGCCCTTCTTATAAACGGCTCTGTGTTGGTGGACCAGTCCAGTTTATTGTCGAGTGCAACACCCAGGTACTTGTATGCTGGCGCTTTCAATTCAAATAAAATCAAATCAAATTTTATTTGTATAGCCCAAATTCACAAAACACATTTTGCCTTGGAGGGCTTTACAATCTGTACAGGGAGTGACACCCTCTGTCCTTAGACCCTCAGTTCGAGTGAGGAAAAACTTGCCCACAAAAACCCTTTTAACAGGGAAAAAAGGTGGAAGAAACCTCAGGAAGAGCCACAGAGGAGGGATTCCCTCTCCCAGGATGGACAGACGTGCAATAGATGTCGCATGTACAGAACAAATCAACAGAAACATATTGTACAATTAATGATAAAATGACAATGAATTACAATTTTCAGTACATATACTGTAAACTCTACTCAAACCTTTATCTTTATCCACATCCGTCCCACCAATTCTGACAGGAGAGGGCAGGGGCTTGTTCCTCCATAAGTCCACTACCATCTCCTTTGTCTTTGCCACGCTGAGCTGCAGGTGGGTCTCCCCACACCACTTCACGAAGCGGTCGACCAGGTCCCTGTATTCAGCCTCCCTCCAGCCCTCAACACACCCCAAAATGGCTGTGTCATCAGAGAATTTATGCAGATAACACAACTCAGTGCAGTACTTAAAGTCTGCAGTGTAGGTGGTGAAGAGGAAGGGAGACAGTACAGTTCCCTGGGGGAGGTGAGGTGCTGGAGAACTCCACAGAGCTGGCTGATTACTCTGATAACATTTTTTTTTTTTTTTTTTTTTAACTCGCTTTCTAACATGATTTCTCAGTTCATATGGAACAACAAACTTCCTAGAATTTAAGACATTCTTTAAAAAATCTAAATAAATAGGTGCGCTTGCACTTAACTTTTTATACTACCACTGGGCTGCTAATGTTTGGTCTATTTTGTACTGGTGTTGCACCAATAACCAAACTCCACCTTGGCTGCAGATTGAGATCGCCTCAGTCCCTATTATATAGACTTCCTAATTGTGATCAGTGTCTGCCTGTTACATTTGCACTAGCTCACTGAGATTCTACTGTATAGAGACCTGCATTTCCCCAGTTAAACGACTGCTAGTTAAAGGAGAACAATTATACCCCTTCTCCAGCAGTTCACACAGGTCCCAGGCATCTTAATGACATGTCTGTGAAATCCTTTGGTCAAAATTCCTCACGGATCAAGCACAGCAGCCCTCTCTGTACCCTGTCTGTAGCGCGCTGTGTTCAGGCCAGGTCAGTTTTCGTATCTGTCCCTTTAAATGCAAATGAGCTGCTGCCAGCTGCTGCTCATTCCGCCCCCCTCTTCCGCCCTGCGTGCCGACAGCGCATATGGGAGTGACGTGGTCACGTTGCCGGAGTTTACCTGGGAGAAATGTAGCTGCCGGAGAAAACGTTACTTTGCAAAAGCATATATTTGAACTAGAGTCAGACTCTGAGCACGAAGAGGCAACAAAAGTTCAAAAGCGAGGAGAGAAAAAGATATTTCTGAATGGTAAGTTTATGTAATGTGTTTTTATATCTTTATATATGTTTGAACTCTGGCTAACTGGCTACCGCTAGGCTAATGGTGCTACCCCTGTAGTGTGTTTATGTATTGGCTAATGGAAAGCTACATATATAAATGTAATTAACTGCCAGTAACGTACGTAACATTACTCAGCTATTCCCCTTACACCAGTAACATACAAGCTCAGCCAGCATGTTTGCTTAGACACACACCAGCCACTTATTAGGAAGTCATTATTTTGTCTGAACTCTATTAGCCATGTTACTTTATTACAGACATTTGGCAGAGCAGACTATGGTCCTTTATGTCTAAGGGGAATAGAGCAGTAAGTTATTTTATGCATATAAGTCTGTTGGATACAAATGAGGTGACTGGAGCTAGCTTTGCCAGAGCAGGCAGTGTCAGTCTGTCTGTCTGAAACCTCATAACATGTATGTTTACCAGATATTGAAGCATAGATACTATGTATTTATTGGCATGAACAATTTGAATAAATTTTTGCATTCTGTAACCTGCGTACTTAATAATTTTCATAATTTCTATAATCTAATGCGACTTACCGTTTCCAATGTACTAGATTACGAGAAGACTACAGCAGGTTCCACCCCACCAACATGCATGGTTGACCACCCTAGCCTGCCATGAACCCGTGTGTAATCTACAGAGCAGACTATGGGCCTCTACGTCTGAGGGGAATAGAGCAGTAAGTTGTTTGATGCATGTAAGTAGTCTGTTACTATTGTAATATAAATGAGTAAGGATTAAAGTACAATAAAATACTGTTCCCTCTATCTTACATTGCTTACTGTTAATCTGTCATGTTTGTTACTTGTTATCATGTTACATATCAAACACTGAAAGCGCACAAAACAGTTCATATATATTTAACCTTTATTATCATGATTCCTTCAAACATCACGCAATTTTTTGAAAACAAACTGATTCAATATACTACCTAGAACTGTCTGAAAAAGTTTTAGTCAGCATTTAGGTTTCACAGAATTTCAGAAGAAAAGATGGGCACGTTATAAAAGCATGTCACTGTTTAGACTAACCGTTATGTACACTTTGTAGCCGTTACAGATACTAGGCCTACAGGAGCTCTGTAAGCTGGTGTTGGAGATTTCTCGGCTGGAGAATCAGGGTGGTACTGCTCAGCTGTGTAGTGCGACGGATATGGAGTCTCCAAACATTCAAGGAAGCTGTGCGGGGTCAGACCGGTCCTTGATTGAACCTTGACACGTAGCCAGCTACAACCTCTTGCTTCCCTGGTCTTGCAAACTGGGCTGTGAGATCTTCGGGGATGGGGATCTTCAGCACCTCATCCACGTATGGGCCAGAATCTAGGAAAACCTTCTCGAAGATGAGCTCCAACATCACCTATAAGACAATATAGGAGGGAAAAAATTGGTATACTTTGTGAAATTATTGAACTTACATAAGCTAAGAGCTCTGTTTTATGTTATTTATGATTTTTTTTTATTTTTTTTTATTTAATTTTTCTTTTGGCCTTTCTATTGGATAGAGACAGCTGAAGAGAGACAGGAATGTGGGGAGAGAGAGACGCGGAATGACATGTAGCAAAGGGCCAACTGAGCGAATTGCCACCCCTATGTTATGTATGTTTCACTTGTATAATAGATGTTTGCACATTCTTTGATTTATTGCCATTTGTAATAAAAGGTTGTAAAACTTACCGATGGTTGGTTCTACTTTCACTGTCTTTGCTGTTGCTGTTGTTGGGAAGTTCAATCTGAATAGCGGCTCACCAGCTCATGTTGTAGCTTAGGGATGCCCAGCACTTTCACTGAAGTGGAGAGCTGCCAGGTAGAGTCTAGGGAAGAAAAACAATAACACAGAAATATGAGAAATATGATTGAGAGCACAAATATAAATATACGTTGTACTCATTCACTAAGTATCAGAATCATCTTTATTTGCCAGGTGTGTACACACACACACACACACACACAAACTGTCCATACATATACAAACACTGAGAGCAACCTGACATGTAGTTTATGTACCCAACTCCCTAAGACTGGATCTAGCTTCAGACTATGCTGTAAAACAGTGAGGGGTCTCTCTCTCTCTCTCAAACCGAGGACACAGTAATAGTCGGGTGCCACAGACAATAA
Source organism: Sciaenops ocellatus (assembly GCA_033000465.1). NCBI lineage: Eukaryota > Metazoa > Chordata > Actinopteri > Sciaenidae > Sciaenops > Sciaenops ocellatus. The sequence goes on along the minus strand of CP136867.1, from coordinate 1,509,246 downwards.
AAGTGAGGGGGTGCCGTTAACAGAAAGGTGAATGAGAGAAAAGTTATTTTCTTATCGCTAATGACGGCTACATTCAACACACAGCTGCATGTGGGAGCGCTGAAAGTAGAGTGTGAGTTATACACGTCTTTATTTATCTCTAAACTGAGCTGGAACAAAAAGTGTTCGTCTTACAGACAGACATCCAACTAATAAACTACTGGCGTTATGTTAGTGTGTATCACAGGCAAGTACAGCTGATATGAGACACTAAATAGCAGTTAGCACTGATTAGCACAAGCTAACGCTAACTAGCTGTTTGGTACAGGCATTACTTGCTTGCTACTTGATCTAAGGTGACCAGATTTCTGAAATGCAAATCGGGGACATTTTCAATGCGGCGGTGAAAAATCAGTAAATATTATCACTATGAAATAAAAAAAGGGGACAAGTACTTTTTCCATGTATTTTAACCAGCTTTTATTACACAAAAGGTAAGGGGCGCCATTAGGGGGCGAAAAGTTAGGACGATTCTGAGGGCCAGTGACTGACAGGGGCCCTGAAAAAATATTAGAACATTATTTATTTGTTTTTAACATATCATTTATGGATTTTAATATAATATTTAATTTATAATTAAACAAATACTTTATCTGTATGCATAATGTTTCCTGCATGTCTACACAGTGTTATATTATCACAGCTGTGGTTACAGAAACTGCACATGGTTGGCGTTGCTTGTGTGTGATGGTGGGACCCAGTGTGATATCTTTTCATGGGGCCTAAATCCCTGGTGGCGCCCTTGCAAAAGGTTGATAAATCAAAATGTCAGCACTCACAAATATCATGTATCAGTAACGCACAGCAGTGTCAAAAACACAAATATAGAATAATACATGAGAAAAAAACATCTCTCATCTCATCAGCCCAACACAAAATACATCAGTTAGCCTAACACACACACAACTATCAACCATTGACTTATTATTAATTAATTTATTATTTTAACAGAGTCTCAGGTCTCTATGCCTACACTGTGAAAAAAAAAAAAAAAAAAAAGAAATTTACAGGAAAACGCTGGCAGCTGTGGTTACCAGAGAATTCCTGTAAAAAATACAGCAGCACAGTAGAAAACTTTACAGACGAAATATTTAAATTGATTTACAGTGAATGAAATCACGGCTGAATCAAATTAAAAAACTGTTAAGTCTACAATTTTTTTTTTTTTTGTTAATTTCACATAACGGTGTTGTATATAAATAGACCATTTCCTGTATTTTTTACATGTAATAACTGCTAATTGTGCAACAATAAATTATAAAATTAACAGGGAAATATCAAACAAAAAGCTTATTTAAACTGGTAAAACAACAGTAAAACTTTGCATTTTAAATGGAACTGTTCTGTATATTATACATAAAATCTATTCAAAATATGCTGTATTTTTATGTTTTAATAATCAAGTTATAATGTAAAATTTACTTATAAACCTGCAAAAATACATCTTGAGAAAAGACAGGAGAGGAAAATATCACTTTTGGGAGATGTATTTAACAGCCATCGTCAATAGTTGTAAACAATTGGATGCATTTTTTTTCAACATATACGACATGCAAAGTAGCTACATGTAATGGTTCTTTTAACTATGACTGAATCCAAGTTGAAATACTCCAGAAGATTAGCCTCTTTAAATCTGGACATTTTTAAACAAACTTTAACAAAGTTTAAGTGTCAGGTGCACAACAACAACCCAATTCAATCAAAATTTTGTTTACATGCTTAGATGTTATCTTAAGGTGCACCATTTAACTTTTCTGGTGGAGGGTCTGCCATCTACTTGTCTCCATGGAGATGTTATTGCTTTGTCTGGAATGTTCCACAGTATGGCATAAAACTTATCTATCTCCATGGAGACAATCAGGTGATGCCAACGGGCCAAGTTACAGGTCAGATCTGTGGCGAGGCAAGCCCCCTCAAAGTAAGAAAATACACGTTTGTTAAGGTATTTTTGCAAAATAACAAAAATTACATGTGCCTTAATTACCATAATACACATTGTGGATTGAACAAAGCGAAAAGTAACAGTACCTCTTCTCAAACAAACAGAGTGCACAGAAAGAGTCCATATTTAGGCTTAACGCCACTCGTGATCGGAGAGATCCTGGATCAGGGTGAGGACTCGAGGGTTCACGTTGAGATGACGCTTCAAGGTTTTATTCTCCACTTTGGTTCCTTTTTCTGGGTTCATCGAGAAAAAACACCTGTAGAATAAAAGCATATTAAAGCATATTAAGCATTTTAATTGATCAGTTAAAAAAATAAAAAGACTTCAAGAAAAAAAAAAAAAAAAAAAAAAAAAAAAAAAAAATATATATATATATATATATATATATATATATATATATAATAAAATAAATTTCTAACGGCTCTTAGTCTGGGTCTGACTCTCGGCCAACCCTTAAGTGTTCTTAACTTACTTACTTCGTGGATGTTTCTAAAGCCAAAACGTGGCTTGTTCCCATAAACTGCTATAAAAATAGTATATATTGATATTTTTTTCTACTTTAAACATGTCAGTCTTTTAGAACTACTTCAGCCTGAAATATACATATCAAATATTTGTATTTTTTTTGCTTTTTAACCCTTTAAATGCCAGTATGTTTACATAACTCTACATAACACTGTTTTTTATACAAAAAAAACTAAAATAATTTCCATTCAATACATTTCAATGAGTACACACACACACACACACACACACACACACTATTATCCAACATCAATAGCACACACACTTCCCTTGCAGAAAACAGTAAAAAGTGTGAAACGTTGCTGCATGCTTTGAATGGGTAAAAGTGGCACCACCTGATGGACAAATATAAAAAATTACAAATTGAAAGCCTGTGGTCCTAAATGAAATCTTAACATAAAGGAATGCATTAGTTTATGTTAAGATAAACGTGGGATCAAAAATAGTGGTTTTAATGGGTTTCGATGGGGCAGTTTTTGGCGCTAGGAACTATTAAGGCAGTTTTTGTGTAGCTTAGCCATTTTAGGCTTAATTAAAGTACAGGTCTGAGAAATGAGTAAGCCATGTTTACTCACCTTTGAAGAAACTCCAGAGTTGAAGCCAGCTCAGATGGATAATGGATGTTGAAACAGAAGTAGCTCCCGAACATGAGGCACAATGCAGAAATTAAGGAGGAGATGTTTGTGTTGATAAGGTTCCGATCCAGACTCAGCATGTACCTTGTTGAGGAATAGCAGGACTGTCCTATGTACAAATTATTTAACAGGTTATTTTAATAAGCGCTGCACTCACATGACAGATTCTATAAACAGTGCAATTTGAAAAAAAGAGATATGAAACAGACTTATCACAGACAATAACAGCGGGTGTCAGAGGCACTTGCTCCAGTTGGACCTCTTCTGCCAGACATGTATCTTCTACATGGAAGAACATGGACTCCTCCTTCTCATCAAAGTAGCTGAGCAGAACCAGGAGCATCTCTTTCACATTATCTGAGCAGCCACTCTGCTGTCCCCGCATCCTCTGAAGCCTTGCATAAGTCTGAAGGAACTTATTACTCTTGGTGACATAAACTGTGGTCATGTAGTTGAGAAGCCTTTTTCCCTTCAAATCCAAATTTCGTGTGAATGTCTCTTTGAGGTCAATCCCAGTGAGTTCCTTGAAGTCGACTGACATGCCAAGTTCGTCAAACCAAAACGGCCACTCCTCTCGAAGGCTTTTGATACTTTTTCCCTGGTTGACATGTTGACGCTGTGTGTAAAAAGTGGACTTCATTAGACATTTTACCTCCTCTGGATTGGCATCAGAGTGTTGGAACATCTCCTTGAGTTTTTCCTTCTTTTGCTGCTGGCTCTCTTGAGTTTCTTCACGGGGCAGAAATTTTACATTCCATTTAATGCATCTTCAAGTGTCCTGCATTGCTGCTCTCTCTTCTAATGGGATCTCGTCTGTGTGGTCTGAGTCATCAGCCTGATGTTTTCTTTTTCTTATTTTGGGTGTTGAAGTGCGCCTCACATTTTCGATTCTGTTTTGCAGCTGTTTGACAAGGGAATGGTAGCCTGTTCCAACAATATCGCCCTCTATTACATCTTGCAGAGAATTGGGATATTTTGCCACCATTTTTTTTGCAACGTCAGTTGAATGCTCTTTACCTACATGAGGGCATTTTTCCATCATCTCAGTCACAACAATCCGGACCGTTTGCCTCCTCAGTTTTGGGCCTGGCCTTTTTTTCTAATGAATTTCCCCTTGGGGATTAATAAAGTAATTTGTATTTGTATTTGTATTTCCCCTCTCCAAAGAATGCATCACCTCCTCAGGAAATTTACTCCATGGAATTTCAAAGTTGTCTTCCCACTGTGTGTCAAGTCCTGGGCTGCTGGAGGAGGTTGACGATGAACTTCGGGGTGAAACAGAGAGCAGCAATTGGGTAGGTGAGGCTTCCACAGATGATAGTGAGCTGTTCTCGGGAGTTTGGTCTTTAAATGACAAAAAAATAAGATTATGATTCACATTGTACAATATTGCACAATGTCCATGTCTGCTTTTGATTTTGAATAGTTGTGTTTTTACTTACATTTCCGTTTCCAAACAGAAAGAAGCTTTCTGGCTTGTACAGGTCTTAATACTGTCATCAAATCAGCCTCCATTACGAAGCGTAGATCATCATACGTCTCGACTCCAATGGACTGCAAGTGCTCTTCCAGGATGTTTTTGTTTACTACTTGAAGTTCTGGTAGGGCTTCCATGATGGCGACATCTAGGAAGGTTCGCTCTGAGTCACTCATATTTACACTGAAGAAGAAATGCAGAACAGAAAAAATATACAGCACATACACTTAACAGAGCAGGGACATGCATCAGGTAACACTTACATTAATGTCATACTATTTACAGTGAGAAGTAAGTGAGCTTTAATTGGACTTTATTTTGCCACAATACTGTGTTTTAGTGGAATGACTTGGAATCCATCAAGAATGTATGATACCAAAGGATAGAAATCAGGCAGGTCATTAATGCTGATACATTGTAACCCAAGACTGTCTTTTGTCACAGAATACAGATGGCATTTTTAGGATTTCAAGTGTTTGCCTGTGCTTTTCAGCTGAACTAATAGCGCATTTCCACTAGCACGGTATGGCACGGCACGGCACGGCACAGCACAGTACGGTTCGGGTCTGTTTCCATTACAACTGAGTACCATATAGTACCTCCTCGACGTGGGCGGGGTCATCATAACACGGCTGCGCGAAACTGCCGTGACGTCATTTACACCGCGCCAAGCCACGCACAAAACCGGAAGACCAGAACCACAACAACACCAGCAACACAACAACCCACCATGGCGTGGATTTTTTCTGTGAAGCCATTTTCTCGTATTCCAGTGTAGTCGAAGAGCAGCAGGGTTTTAAAAAGTGGTGTGGTTGAGTCTTGTGTTTATTTACAGTCTGGTCGGTCATCGCGCGCTTATGACGCTTCCAGTGACGACACTCGTCGGCCAATGAGTGGAAGGCAGTCGGCTGACGTCACGTTTTAGTATCACGTCGGCTCGCTTGTAACCAGGGCCGAGGCGATACCAAAGTAGTACCCGATACCAGGTACTACGTGCTAGTGGAAACACGCAAATACCGTGCCGTGCCGCGTCGTACCGTGCCGGTGGAAACGGGCATAGGTTATCACACATTGATCTACTGGTCTTCAAGGGGACATATTATGCAAAAATCACTTTTCCAGCTCTTCTACACTAATATTTTTGAATTTGGGGTGCGTACACCCCCCCCCCCCAGTGTTAAAAACAACAACCGCATCCTTTTTGCGTGAGCTGCTGCAGCCACACCCCCTCTTTGTGGCTTGTCTCTGAGCAGGCCAGCCAGATTCAGCTCCCCTTTCTACGTACAAAATTTTTCATTAACATAATCCAGACCCACTTCCTGATCTCTGCAGCAGAGGCCAACACCCAGTCTCCACCCGCCATGCCCTACAGCACAAAACTCAGGTGAAGCTCTGACAGCTTCTGCTCACAGAGAAGAATGGCCATATGGCAAGGTTCAGACCTAGGCATGCTCGTTACTCTGCTGTTGGCAGCAGTGACCGGCACAAGTCACTATATTGGCCCCAGCCTGAGAGAACCGAAGAATGGGGGATTACGTTTACTTTTACCGGAGACGTCCCCACACTGTTGACGAGACCTGAATGTGTGTGTGCGCAACGTGTTGTGTGCTTCACAACGGACAAATACAATGCAGCACAGAACAACACAGGACGACAACGAGACCTACACAAAAAAGGATTAATACCAACTACAGACGATGGAAATGTAAGTGTGCTTTGTGTTACTTTTGCCGGATTACCACGAGCTAACGCTAACAGTTAGCTAGCATTATGTTCAGCACACACAGCGCTCAGCTGCAGAGGGGCCTCAAAGATTCACGGCAAGTTGTACTAGTCTTTTTTAATCTCTGTAAACTGAGCAGGAACAAAACGTGCTTATCTTACAGACAGACATTCAACTTACAAACTACTGGCGTTACATTGGTGTGGATCAAGTAGCAAGCAAGTAATGCCTGTACCAAACAGCTAGTTGTGCTAATCGGCGCTAACTGCTAACTAGTGTCTCATATCAGCTGTGCTTGCCTGTGATACACACTAACATAACGCCAGTAGTTTGTTAGTTGGATGTCTGTCTGTAAGACAAACACTTTTTGTTCCAGCTCAGTTTAGAGATAAATAAAGACGTGTATAACTCACCCTCTACTGTCACCGGTCCCACATGCAGCTGTGTGTTGAATGTAGCCATCATTAGCGATAAGAAAATAATGTTTCTCTCATTCACCTTTCTGTTAATGGCACCCCCTCCCTTTTATTGTCTGTGACACCCGACCTTTACAGTGTCCCCCTCGGTTTGAGAGAAAAAGAGACCCCTCACTGTTTTACAGCATAGTCTGAAGCTTGATCCAGTCTTAGGGAGCTGGGTACATAAAGTAAACAAAGCTACAATATAATAGGACAGTATCAGTTCAGTCCATGAGCTCCACCTGGATACTGTCCGGTTTTAGTGACTGGTCAGGCTACCTGGTCATGCAGGCTTCTGGACTGAAAGAATTAGCAAGTAGTAACTTTCAGAATCACTTTACTGACCAGGTGTTTGTACACACAAGGAATTTGACTCTGTTTACATGTTGCTCTCAATGTATGTATATGTATGGATAGTTTGTGTGTCTGTGTACACACACACACCTGACAAATAAAGGTGATTCTGATACTTAGTGAATGAGTACAATGTATATGTATATAATGTATATGCTTGTGCTCTCAATCATATTTCTGCATTGTTTTTCTTCCATAGACTGTACCTGGCAGCCCTCCACTTCAATGAAAATGCTGGGCGTACCTAAGCTACAACATCAGCTGGTGAGCCGCATTTCAGATTGAACTTCCCAACAACAGCAACAGCAAAGACAGTGAAAGTAGAACCAACCATCAGTAAGTTTTACAACCTTTCTATTAAAAATGGCAATAAATCAAAGAATGTGCAAACATCTATTATACAAGTGAAACATAAATAACATAAAACAGGGCTCTTAACTTATGTAAGTTGGATAATATCACAAAGTATACCAATTACCCCTCCTATATTGTCTTATAGGTTATGTTGGAGCTCATCTTCGAGAAGGTTTACTAGATTCTGGCCCATACGTGGATGAGGTGCTGAAGCTCCCCATCCCTGAGGATCTCACAGCCCAGTTTGCAAGACCAGGGAAGCAAGAGGTTGTAGCTGGCTAAATGTCGAGGTTCAATCAAAGACTGGTCTGACCCCGTGCAGCTTCCTTGAATGTCTGGAGACTCCATATCCGTCACACCACACAGCTGAGCAGTACCACCCTGATTCTCCGGCCGAGAAATCCCCAACACCAGCTTACAGAGCTCCTGTAGGCCTACTATCTGTAAAAGCTAAAACAAAGTGTACATAATGGTTAGTCTAAACTACACGGTGACATGCTTTTATAACATGTGTCCATCTTTTCTTCTGAAATTCTGTGAAACCTAAATGCTGACTAAAACTTTTTCTGACAGTTGTAGGTAGTATATTGAATCAGTTTGTTTTCAAAAGTTGCGTGATGTTTGAAGTAATCATGACAATAAATTTTAAATCTATATGAACTGTTTTGTGTGCTTTCAATGTTTGATATGTAACATGATAACAAGTAACAAACATAACAGATTAACAGTAAGCAATGTGAGATAGAGGAAACAGCATTTTATTGTACTTTAATCCTTTCTCATTTATATTATAATATTACACAACAGACTACTTATATGCATAAAAGAACTTACTGCTCTATTCCCCTCAGACGTAGAGGCCCATAGTCTGCTCTGTAGATTACATACAGGTTCACGGCAGGCTAGGGTGGTCAACCATGCATGTTGGTGGGGTGGAACCTGCTGTAGTCTTCTTGTAACCTAGTATATTGGAAACGGTAAATTGCATTAGATTATAGAAATTATGAAAATTATTACGCAGGTTACAGAATGCAACAATTTATTCAAATTGTTCATGTCAATAAGTACATTGTATCTATGCTTCAGTATCTGGTAAACATACATGTTATGAGGTTTCAGACAGACTGACACTGCCTGCTCTGGCAAAGCTAGCTCCAGTCACCTCATTTGTATCCAACAGACTTATATGCATAAAATAACTTGCTGCTCTGTTCCCTGGCTCTAACGTGGCTAATAGAGTTCAGACAAAAGAATGACTTACGAATAAGTGGCTGGTGAGTGTCTAAAAAATAAATTTCCCACCTGTATGGTTGTGGAGCAAACATGCTGGCTGAGCTTGTATGTTACTGGTGTAAGGGCAATAGCTGAGTAATATTACGTACATTACTTGCAATTAATCACATTTATATATGTAGCTTTCCATTAGTCAGTACATAAACACACTACAGGGTAACCATTAGCCTAGCGCTAGCCAGTTAGCCAGAGTTCAAACGATATAAAAAAGATATAAAAACTAGGGCCGGGACTTGATTAAAAAAATTAATCTAATTAATTAGAGGCTTTGTAATTAATTAATCAGAATTAATCACATTTTTAATCACATAAATATTTGACCTGAGAACAGTGAGAAGCAATTTTTTTCACAGAACTGTTTGCACAATTTGCACACAACTGTTCTCTTATTGACAGTTCCATCCGTCCGTTTTTTAAAACAAAATTTCCCATCCACGGGGCCACCCAAAGCAGTCTCATCAGCTTCTTCCTTCATGTATGGTTTGTTGTAGTTTGAAGTCATGAACGTTAGTTGGTGCTCCAGTATAATCGGTACGCCTGAAACTCATCCAGTGAGAAACGTTCCGCGGTGCAAAAATAAGTGCGATTAAAATGCGTTAATTTTTTTAACGCGTTAATTTTTGTGTAATTAATTAATCTTAATTAACGCGTTAAAGTCCCGGCACAAATAAAAACACATTACATAAACTTACCATTCAGAAATATATTTTTCTCTCCTCGCTTTTGAACTTGTTCTGTTGCCTCTTCGTGCTCAGAGTCTGACTCTAGTTCAAATATATCCTTTTGCAAAGCGACGTTTTCTCCAGCAGCTACATTTCTCCCAGGTAAACTCCGGCAATGTCACTCCCGTACGCGCTGTCTCACGCAGGGTGGAAGAGGGGGGCGGAATGAGCAGCAGCTGGCAGCAGCTCATTTGCATTTAAAGGGACAGGCACGAAAACCGACCGCCTGGGCACAGCGCGTTACAGACAGGGTACAGAGAGGGCTGCTGTGCTTGATCCGTGAGGAATTTTGACCAAAGGATTTCACAGACATGTCATTAAGGTGCCTGGGACCTGTGTGAACTGCTGGAAAAGGGGCATAATTGTTCTCCTTTAAATATGGACTGGTGCTAGCTAGCTAGCTTTCAACACACATTTTCGTCTGGTCTCGAAAAAAAAGTAGCCTAAATGTGAAGCTTACCTTCCAATTGGACAGCCACAGACCCTCCAAAAAACTTGTGTTAAAATCGTAGATCTGTCCTAAAATCTTTTAAAATGACAAAGTGGTCCGAAGATTTCTGCTCTGCTCCGTTCTTTGCTCTGCAGGCGGTGCTGCGCTGGCTCGTTAGTGACACTAACGGCTAATGGTTCGCGCTTCTTCCGCTCCTCCCGCCCTCACGTCATTATCTAATCAGAGACGAGCTTCAGCTGCGCACTCTTAAATTTCAATATTAGGCGGACTCAGTGCACAATGAGAGAGTACAAGTACAAGTATGTGGTTAGAGGAGGCACTGTTAGGTTGTTTAGCCTGTGATAATGATAATGATAAAGACTAAAAGAAACATAAAGCATACAAGGATTAGGACTGAACAGAAGTGTTATTTTGCATATATCAATAATTTGAATTTCTTATACACACACTCTACAATAGGCTACAAATAGCCTAAATTATAAAACAATGTTATTATAATTGTATATTTTTTTATATATAAATAGATAGGCAACCTCTCAGGTTCACAATGAAACTTTTTTGTGAAAACATTTTAATTAGGCCTACCTCAATTTGCATCGTTTCATCAATCATGTTAAAAGTACAGCATAAACTTGTAAAGTGACTTACATATATTTTTTGTATTTTTAAAAACAACTGACTAAAAACTATAGTTTTTACAATATTTGCATGTCAAATTAACAAAATTGTTTTGTTATGAGTATTACAGTATTTCTCTGTTTTTGTTACCAATATTTGTAGTTTTAACAAATTAAATTGATTATAATCACATATTGTTGTTGTAAATATAACAAAAACATTGTTTAATAGCTACAAAAATTCACTGTGATTTAAACAAATAATATATGTTCTTTTTCTAACTTCGTTCAGTGTTTCACTATGGGGGAATCGCCTTGGCGTGACCAACTATGGAAGCTCCAATGACACAATGTCTGTCAGTGACAGACAGGTCGAGCTGTGCTGGGGCCCTGCCCCCTCGTCCTACTACAGTCGACTGGCCCCTCTCAACTCATTCTCGCTTTCTTCCCGTGAGGAACGAAACAAAGCTCCCTCAGCTAATCTAGCCGAGCTAGCCTGGACACCCGCTTAACAGTTCACAAACAACCCGTAAGGATCACGACGCCGACAAGGCTCCAGGTTCGGTCTGGATTGGTCGAGTAAGTACCTACACACAGTCTTTTGAGCAGTGTCCGCGTCGCGGCGAGCTGCTCATTTGGCTACCCAGTATTAAGTTACCAGAGTAGCCAACAACTGTGTTTACGTAGCAATAGATCTAGCAGGCTTACGTGTCAAGGCGAGCCACTACCTGGCTACACCGTGTTAGCTTATTGGTGTAGTCGGCGACTGTGCAGCATAATACCTGCTGACTAACGTGTTATGACGAGTCAACCGGAGTTTTTGCTAGCACCGTTTTGTTGGTTGAACCGAGTACCGGGAGTCCTGCTAACGGGTCACGACGAGCGAACTTTCACGGTACATGGTTAGCTTGGGCTAAACCCCAGGTGCTGACACTAATAACCGACGGGCTAACGTGTCACGTCGTGCCTTGTACGGCTGTGTATTCACACCAATATCTCCCTTTCCAGGCACCATGTCTTCGACTGCGACCCCCACCAAAGGGTCGGACCCGAAGGGGAAAGAGGCTGCATCCCGCCCATGCCCCGCGTCATGCGGAGCGTCCATCTCGGGCCGGGACCCTCATCCCATGTGCATTACATGCATGGGCGCTAGACATGCCCAAGCATCACTGGCCGACCCCCAGTCATGTTCCCACTGTGCGTCGAAAAGATCCTGGAAAGAAGGCTGAGAGTGGCGGTGGCTAACAACCAGGACCCATGCCTGACTGGAGCCACCCCACAGACAGCAACCATCACCCAGTCGCCAGCTATTAAGAGCTTGGCTGACATGATTGAAGATGAGTCCCCAGAACTGCCTCCCCTATTCGAGGACCCCCTTGAAGGGGAGCCTGGCGGTGAGGACGCAGAGGCCGAAGCCAACTCTGACCTCCTCAACATGGACGAGATGGAGGATGAGGAGGATGATTCCACCTTTCCTGTCCAACAGTCCAGACCCCCCAGCGCATCAGATACTGCTCCACCAGTGGACAGTAATCTATATGAGGTCTGCAAACGGGCTGCGGCAAAGTTAGGAGTACAATGGCCAGCAGCCCAGGACGCTGAGGGGACAGAGAGAGATTTGTATGATGGCAAAAAGCTCCCACCAGCACAGCCACCATCAAAGCAACTCCTGCCGCCAGTACCAGCTCATTTCCCTCATGCAAGCTGGTACTGGCGGCAGGACCAGGTCCAGTCCATTTAAGAGTAAGCTTCCAACCAAAGGCTACTCTAAGCTGGAGATCCACGGTATGGGGGAACTGGGGCTGGCCGAACCCCCAGTAGTGGAGCCTTCGGTGGCTTTTCACCTCCACCCCAACCGACGCTCTCTCTCAGCCTCCTCCACCACTTCTCTGCCCAGCAAAGCGGAGCGTCTCACTGCCTCCATTTTCCAGAGGATGTACAAGTATGCGGCACAGTCAGTGTGCTCCCTGAATGCAACCACACTGCTGTCTGCATACCAGGCAGAGATCCTGGAGGAGATGGGTCGACAACTGGACTCCGGGGTACCTAACCCGGTTCTTTGGGATGAGATTTGTGTTGTCAATGACCTCATCCTACGCTCATCACGAGGTACGGTACAAGGCTGCGGTCGAGTGATGGGGCTGGCAGTCTCAGGTGAGAGGGCCTTGTGGCTGAACCTCTCAGGCCTGAGCGACGGTCAGAAGGCAGAGGTGATGGACGTGCTGTATGACCCCACCAAAGGTCTTTTTGGTCCGGCGCTGGAAAAAATGAGGGAGACCAGCACCCTCAGGAAACAGGAAGGTGAAGCCTTTGACCTCTGTCTTCCATGGAAACCCACCTCTCGCCCCCCTCAGGGTCCAAGAGCCGGCTTTGCTGCTGCGGTTGCAGCAGCGAAGGGGAGGCAGTGAGGGGGAGGCAGACCACAGAAACAGGCAGCTGGCCAGTAGGCTACCCAGCAGCCTCAGCAGAACCAAGGGCCATGGGGCAAACATTCCTTCGCTGCAGCGGCAGCAAGAAACCGCCCCCAACACCCCAGGGGTGGGAAGAGGAAGCAGGCGCCCTGACAACCCCAGCTTCTCCCTCCCCCCTCCCATGAAGACAAGAAGGGAGTTGTGGGTGAATCAAATCCCCGTAGTTCATGGTTCAGAGTCTCTGGCAGTTTCCTGTGGCCCAGAGGTCTCTCTGTTTCTCTCCCCTTACGTTCAAGAGGAGGAGGGTCGGGGACAGAAGGTAACACAGTGTCACCAAGCACTTTCACCTTGTTTAATAAAAATAAAGAAAAACAAAACAAAAACAAAGCATTGCCATGCCTCCTCAATTCCCACAGGGGGAGCTCACGCTCCTCTGTTGGGAGACGGATCCCGCCAGTCGCGGCGAGTGACGTCACCACAGTGCGACAACGTGAGTACGTTACCTGCCCAGGCGGCAAGATGGCGCGCATGCGCAGTTCATCCATGGGTTTTGTCAACCATTTCTCAGGGGTACAGACTACAATTCGCTATGAAACCACCCAGATTCAACGGTGTGGTGGCTTCAGTGGCCAAAGGGGATACAGCTCGAGTTTTACAGGACGAAATAGCATCGCTATTAAACAAACATGCGATCAGAGCCGTCCCGAGCAAGGAAGCTCAACAGGGTTTTTACTCCCGTTACTTCCTCATTCCCAAGAAGGAGAGCTCTTCCCTTCGCCCCATTTTAGATCTCCGTGTGTTAAACAGACACCTACAAAAATACACGTTCAGGATGTTGACACACAAAGTGCTCTGTCAATCAATCCGTCCGGGTGATTGGTTTGTTACAATTGACCTCAAGGACGCATATTTTCACATTGCCATTTATCCCGCACACAGAAAATTTCTCAGGTTTGCTTTTCAGGGCAAAGCCTACGAGTATCAGGCCATCCCCTTCGGCTGTCATTAGCTCCCAGAGTGTTCAGCAAATGTGTGGAGGCAGAACTGTCTCCGTTAAGGAGCAGCAGTATCAGAATATTTTCGTACATAGACGATTATCTGATATGCTCTCGATCGTGGGAACAAGCGGTCAGAGATTCCGCTATGGTGATAAATCATCTCAGGGATCTCGGGTTCAACATAAACTGGGCGAAGAGCCGAGTGGAGCCCGCACAGTGCACAGAATACCTGGGTCTCAACATAAACTCTCTCTCCTATCGCGTCACGCTATCAGAGGGGAGGTTAATATCTCTAACACAGTGCCTCTCCCTCTTCAGGCTGGGGAAAGTCGTGTTATTCAGACTATGCCTACACCTGCTCGGCCTCATGGCGTCAGTTATTTCTGTTGTACATCTGGGGCTACTGATGATGAGGGACTTTTAGCGTTGGGTTGCGGCACTGCGCCTGTGCCCACACTGTCATCTCAGCCGCAGGTTGAGAATAACATCGGCATGTGTGGTGGCTCTCCGGCCGTGGAGGGACACAGTGGCTCTCGCGGCGGGGGTTCCACTGGGTGCGGTGGCGTCCAGAGTAACCATGACAACGGACGCGTCCCTGTCAGGATGGGGAGCGACCATGTTGGGCAGAACAGTGAATGGGAAATGGGATCAGAGCCTGGCTCGTTCTCATATAAATGTTCTGGAGCTTTGGGCAGTGTTTCTAGCACTGAAACATTTCCTGCCTTTTCTCCAGGGTCGCCATGTCCTGGTGAAGACAGACAATTCCACTGTGGTGGCATACATAAATTGTCAAGGCGGCACTCGGTCACTGCAGCTGCACAGATTAGCTCGGAGAGTAATCTTATGGAGCAGTACCCGGCTCCTGTCTCTTCGAACGACGCATGTACCAGGCGTTTTGAACAGAGGAGCGGATCTCCTGTCCCGGGGGAATCCCCTGTACGGAGAGTGGAAGATCCACCCGCAGGTGGTGGAACAGATTTGGCTGAGATACGGCCGGGCAGCCGTAGATCTATTCGCCTCGCAAGAAAACGCGCAATGTCTGCTGTTTTTCTCCCTGTCAGACGCAAGTGCACCTCTGGGTGTGGATGCTCTAGCACACCTGTGGCTGGACGTGCTGCTCTATGCATTTCCCCCGCTCAGCCTGATCTCCCCGACTCTTATCAGAGTGAGAGAGCAGGGCCTGTCATTAATCATGATAGCGCCACGGTGGCCGTCCAAACACTGGATGGCAGAAATAATACAGCTGCTGGCGGGAGAGCCGTAGCCGCTCCCCATACGCAGGGATCTTCTGTCCCAGGCGAACGGGGAAATCTACCACCCGCACCCAGACCGCATGGCACTATGGGCTTGGCCCGTGAGAGGTGGAATTTGAGCGCTGCGGGCCTGCCAGCGCAGGTCATTGACACCATCCAGAACGCGAGAGCCTCCTCCACTTGCTCTCTTTACAGTGGTAAGTGGCGGGTTTTTGAGGAGTGGTGTGACTTGAAGCACATCACCCCTTTTCAGTGTTCAGTGGTGGACCTGCTGTGTTTTCTGCAGGATTTGGTGGACAAAGGGAAGGCTTTTTCCACTGTTATAGTGTATTTGGCTGCCATTTCAGCATGCCACGTGGGCTTTGGAGATAGGCCAGCAGGGCAACATCCCTTAGTCTGTCGTTTTATGAAAGGTGCACGGCGCAAGCTCACAGTTTCCAGACCCCTGGTTCCCCTGTGGGAGCTGTCTGTGGTGCTGGACGCCCTCTCTCTCCACCCATTTGAGCCTATGGAGGTGGCAGAGATGAAGTTTGTTTCACTGAAAACAGCTTTGCTCTTAGCTTTAACGACAGCAAAGCGGGTGAGTGACCTACAGGCTTTATCCATACGGCCTTCCTGTTTACAGTTTGCACCAGGGCTCACCAAGGTCTGTTTGAAGCCCAACCCAGCCTTCGTGCCTAAAGTGGTGGAGTCAGGTTACAGGTGTCCCACAGTGGAGCTGTTGGCTTTTCACCCACCTCCATTCTCCTCAGCAGAGGAGAAGAAGCTTAACACATTATGTCCGGTGAGGGCGCTTCATGTGTATCTGAGTAGGACAGCAGGGTTCAGGAAAGATGACCAGCTGTTTGTGTCTTGGGCTACTCCTCATAAAGGCAAGCCGTTGTCCCGCCAGAGGTTGTCCCACTGGATTGTGGAGGCTATATCTCTGGCTTATGGGTGTAAGGGTGTGCAGCCCCCCCAGGGTTTGAGGGCTCATTCCACTAGGGGCATGGCCACATCATGGGCCCTGTTTAGGGGAGTTTCAGTACAGGACATTTGTATGGCAGCGAGCTGGGCTACGCCCCACACTTTCGTCAGGTTTTACAGGCTGGATGTCTCGGGGCCATCTGTAGCACAGGTGGTGCTAGAGGCAAACAGACCAGGGTCTGCATAGCAGCCACTGCCGGGCTTTAAATTTTTAGGGCCTCAGGAGACTTATGCAATCCGGGAGTGGTCTATATCTCCCATAGTGAGTGAGGTGTTTCACCATCACGTCCCTCCTCGCATAGACATGGAAAGAAACCGGTCTTGAATGAGTTGAGAGGGGCCAGTCGGCTGTAGTAGGATGAGGGGGCGGGGCCCCAGCACAACTCGACCTGTCTGTCACTGACAGACGTTGTGTCATTGGAGCTTCCATAGTTGGTCACACCAAGGCGATTCCCCCATAGTGAAACACATCACTCTGTTATCAAAGAACCAGGGATTACGTTAAGTAACCCAACATTTTTGGGTTTACAATACTTTTCTGTAGGGATTTTACATAGTTTTTATGTAAATTTCATGGTCATTTTTTACAGTGTACAGGAAAATCATATGCTACCAAAGCAGTCTTCCACCTCCCCCTATTCCAAAACAGAGCAGCATACAATGTCATTACCTGGTAATCTCATGCTAATGTTAACGTTACAGCTTCACTAATGACAGATATGAAAACTGTCATAATGTTAACGTTCACTGACTTTTATAATGTTATGTTAAGTCTTCAGTTCAGATAAACAATCATACTTACATTCATAATCATCACAATCAACTATTATGCTTACTAACAATAAAAGTATGAAGTTACACTGACAAACACAGATCATGCTTAGTGTTACTGGTTCATCACAGACTTGACATATACAAAATATGACAGGAGATAGGCTCCATACGACAAAAAGTACACAGAGGTTATTGTAGTCCATTTTAAGATGGTGCAGGTCTCCCTCTGCAGTCTTTAGGCTTACATGCTAAGGCTATTTGTTGGTCTGCTTCATGTGTGCTCATACAAATGTTTTTAGACACTTTGACACAGGTTGGTTCCGTGAAGTGACGATCCACCACAGTGAGAGGGCTGTCCCTGGTCCTGACGCACTGAAATAAAAGACAACAGTTAACTGTGTGTGATCCTTATTTAGGTCAGTTCTTTAGAACACTACACAAATCCCAAAAACATTAAAATATTTGTTTTCTAATTTAAAACTGCTTTTGCATTACATACATGTCAGAACCATTATGCAGTCTGTAACAGTATGAAAATCAGGTCTACTTCCTGGTCAAAAGCCAGGGCGATTCTTCTGTGGCCAGAGGCATCCCACCGCCTAAGGACTCTTTCTGGATCCACCTTTGTATGTCTGTGGAAATGTATCATGGCAAGGCCAGTCAGCCTCTCAGCAGACATGCTCGAGCGAAGCCATGTTTTGAGCCTCTGTAAAGCAGAGAAAGATCTCTCACAAGAACAGGTGGTCACAGGTAATATGAGAAACAAAGTTAAAATGCAGAGGATGTTAGGATAATACTCCATCTCTATTTTCTGTAGTGTCCTGTGCTGTTGCAGGCAATGCATCCTCGTTTTGGCTTTGAAACCTATGTTTCCATCTGTGAAGTTCTTGCTCGATGGTTTCTGGATGAGACAGGTCGTCTTGTCAGCCTTGACAGTCGGTTGGGCACCAAGTAAGATGCAAGCAGAGCTGGTTCACTTCTGCCAGCAAACCTTGTCTTCAGCTGATTGGTTATGTGATCAATGAAGGGATAGAACAAGTTCAACCTGTAGTGCTCTTCAGTTGACTGGGAGGGTGTGTTTCCTCTATGCTGTTGTCTCACTGTCACCCTCTTCTTCACGGGGACAACTTCAATGGAGTTAGCTAGTTCTTTTGATTGTTGATATATTGAACTGAAGCTCTCCTCATTTCGTAGGCTGGCGATGCACTGAGTCACCTCTTTTGCCTCTTGGTGGGCATTCATTAAGTCAATTTTGGGAGACTGGAGTTGCTGTGTCAATGGCTGTAAATATCCAAGGACTTTGTTTGTCATCACTGAGGTGACAATTGTGGCAAATGACTCGATGCTGTGCCGCAACCTGCTGGCTTTTTCAGAACTCTGTGATGTTCCTGACTCTATTTCTTGCAATGCAGAGTGGACAGCACCAAGGTTCTCAACAAATGCACCAACTGTCTCAACAAATGCATCAACTGTCCTCTTGACTCCCATCTAGTGTCTGACATTTGTGGGATGCTTCTTGTTTTTTTTCCACGTTGTCTCCATCTGACACCTTACTTCCTTCTGCAGACACAGCTTGGATTTGCAGCATGTTTTTCCTGATCGACGACGTTGAAAAGAAAATGGCAACCTTGTCAATAGTGCCCATTGTATTCCTCACCAAAGGTATATCTGAGCACCCATGAACAACTACTAGATTCAGGGCGTGGCTCCTGCAATGTGTGAACAGTGCCTTTGGATAAAGCTCTGTTATTCTCTGTTGGACTCCACTTACATGCCCGCTCATTGTTGCTGCTCCATCAAAGCCTTGGCCACGAAGAGATGTAGGATGGAGACCCCACTTCTCCAACTGAGAGAGAATGGCTTCTGTAATGGATGCAGCATCCAGGTGCTTGAGAGGACAGAACCCTAAAAAGTCTTCACAAATTTCAGCTCCATTGGTAGTGGTAATGTAACGTATACAGACAGACAGTTGCTCTATCCCACTCACCCATATCCATTGATTCGTCGGCAAGCACTGTGAAGAATTTAGCCTTCTGTATTTTCTTGACTATCTGTTCTCTACGCTCATCTTCATAGCAAGCTATTAATTCATTTAGAATTCTTGGTGACGCATATTTTTCACGTTTTGATTTCCAAGAAAGGAAATGTGTGAAATTTCCATCTTCATATTCACCATTCCAATTGCCACATAATGCAATGTTTCTTTGTCCCAGATTGATTATTATATTGAGAATGGAGAGCAGAGTTTTTTTGTTTAAGGCAACCTTATCTGAGTATGCCTGACTTATAATTGAACTGATATCTTTCTTCTGCCTTCTGACCACAGCAAGAATGTCCAGAAAGGCCAGCTCTAAAGCTTTAAGGTGCCCTGGACTGCTGTTGTGGTTTGGTATAATCCCTCTTTTCTCACCAACAGCATTTTTCCAGTCCATGAAACCATGACTAATGAATGTAGTGTTGGATCCCTTCAGCTTATTGAATGTCATGCAAATAGCACAGTATGCTGCATCTTCTGAAGGGAAGTACCTCAGCCACGCATATTTCTTTTCCCATTGGACATTGTAGCGCAACCGCCTCTCTCCAAAATTTCTTTGGGGGTAAGTATACTGTGCTTGTGACCATCTATTTTGGAGAAGACAGCATTTTTCTTCATCACTCAGCTGATTGGTCTTTCCTTTAAACCTTCCTGGGTCATAATCATGCAGGTTTCCTCGATTTCCTTGAATATCTTCTTCTGTCTCTCCCTGTCTCCTCTCCTCTTGTCTTTCTTCTCTTGCAGAACTGATGCTGTCTGTCTCCTCTCTTTCCTTAGCAGCACCTGCTCCTTCTCTCTCTTCACCTGTTTCTCTGCTTTCTGTGCCTCCTCGCTGTACCTCCTCTACTATTGTCTTTCTTCCCCTTCAAGCGCCTTCTCTTTCTCCCTTTTCTTTTCCTGCCTCTTCATCTTCAATAACACCTGCCTGTGTATTTCTCTCTTCTCCTGTCTCCCCTGCCAGACATTTCAGACATTATAAACTTGTAAACTTGATTTTTATGACGTCTTTCTTTTGAACTTCTTTCTACAAGTGGTTAGAAATGTGTCACAAAAGACATTATCATGTAATTGAAATGAGTTGCTTCATATTTCCTTCAGTATTTAAAATAGACACCCAAGCCCTATTACACTATTATGTTGATGATAGTGCCTAATCTGTTCACTCTTGTTAAAGAAAGCCAGCTTTTGAACTCATTTGTATTATAATCTTACATAATACTTCAATTATCATGCATTAAACATCTGACTTTTTTAAAATGTATACAGTTCTGGCATAGTCTCTTCCTTTTATAGTACCTGCTCTCCCTCTATCTCTCTCTTCACTGCTCCTCTTCTTGCTGCTTTGCCCAAAGATGAGCTTGGTTTGGCTGAGCCTTTTCCTCCCTATTCTGTTTTCCCTTTAGTGAAGAATATAAACAGTCAAATACTAAACTGATAGAAATGAAAACAATATGCCATTTCAACATCATGTATTCAGATGTGTCAGAAATCTTAAAAAACCTTGAGGGTGGTGCGGAGCTTTTGAAAATTTGAGGTAAAAATGGGGCATTCTGAGGCTTTTTGAAGGACCATTATGGTGACTCATGAAGTAAGGGCAAGTTACCACAGAAAATTATTTATTATTATTATTTTGAAAATGAACTGGATGTTTTATTTTGTTTCTGCACACGACTTCCTGTCCCGCTCTGTGCCGTATTGCTGCATTGTGCTCCGGCATCCGGCAGAAATATATAACAGGTTCAATATCCAACATTGAGAAATCAACACTGAATAAATGTTTCATTTTCAATCGAAGACGTCGCTGACATATCAATCGCAAAATGAATGGAAATTGATTGACGACCCGTACTGACGGAGTTAACCAAAATTAAACTTTGATTCGATGTTTCCTTGCTATCTGAGTAGACGCTGGGCTGCAATAAAAATATTTCCACATGAAAATGCATATTTTTCTCACAGTCATCTACCACTTAAACTGCTCTCCACCTACATTTTTAGCTTGATGTGCTCCTCTTCCCGTGACTGGTGTGACTGACTGACTCACTAACGGTAGCAGTAACAACATCAACATCCGACTTGTGTGTGGTAGTTATCATAGCGACAGTGCGTGTTGTTGATGACGCGCAGCACGTATGCCCAAACTCTCGAGCTACTGTTTTATTAGTATTATTATTATTAGTATTAGTATAGTATTATTATATTTATTATTAACAGTCGCACTACTCTTGGCTCTTCAAGTATAAAATCACCTTACAGTTTTGTGGGAGACCAAGATCATCGTCCTGCAGTCAGTTTCACGTGTAATTTATTTTGAGTTTATATACCACAATTTAAGCAAAAAAAAAAAAAAAAGACCTGCATTCAGGTCTCGTCTACAGTGTGGGGACGTCTCCGGTACAAGTAAACGTAATCCTCCGTTCTTCAGTCCTCTCAGGCTGGCGCCAATATAGCGACTTGTGCCGGTCACTGCAGCCAACAACAGAGTAACGAGCATGCCTAGGTCTGAGCCTCGCCATACGGCCAGCCATTCTTCTCTGTGAAGCAGAAGCTATCGGAGCTTCACCTGAGCTTTGCGCTGTAGGGCGTGGTGGGTGGAGACTGGGTGTTGGCCTCTGCTGGAGAGCGCAAGAAATGGGTCTGGCCTAAATGCTCGTTATGTAAGGAGATGAGCGGAATCTGACTGGCCCGCTCAGAGACAAGTGTGGTGTCTTATGGTTCTTCTTTTTACTTTGACTGTGTTGCAACAACTCAACCTTCAGCTTTTAGTGTGAATGTGCTAAGAGAGTGATGCCCTCCACTGCAGTTGGAAATCAGCACTCAGGAATCAAAGAGTTTGTGAACAGAATCCGCTTTTATTTATCTGTACAGACAAAACAAGCAGGAGCCCTCTACGAGAAAGGTCTGAAAAATGCCTCTCGGGGCATCTCTTTATATACTCTTTCTAAGCCCTGCCCAGTGGGCTGGCTGGGTTTTCCCCACCTGTTTCTACCGGTGTAAACGGTCAAAAAATCCCTCATGGGAAAAACCCAAAGGGTGGGGAAAACCCAAGGGACTTTACCTAATGGTGTCAACCCCGGGGCAGCAATGCCATCATCATTTCTTTTTTATCACTATCCTTCTTAACAATACACCATTAAACTTTCTCCCGCTGTCTGTCCTGTTTTTTTAAAACATCTTGACACATTGTGTTACACTATTATGTTTCAGACATATCTTATTCTATTTTTTAAAAACTATGTTTTAATAATTAACAATCAAGAAGCCTGTGTTACAATCATCCACAGGCCTCTGGCGTCTAGCTCTTTATCAGTCTTATGTGCCATAACTTCATACTTCATTTGTCGTCTGTCATCACATCAACCATGGTGCTGTTAACCTACACTAACAGTCTGTGAAACAGAAAAAGAAAAAAAAATCAAAAGAATGAGATTGTCCAATGCACCTGCCAGGCTTCAAGGCCACTGCCCTCTACATGTCTGGGCGTGTTGCCAGAATATCCAAACTCGCTACACTTGACTGCTTCCCCTCCCTTTTGTGTTCACCAACTCTTATCTTGTAGCAGAGAACTCTTGCTTTGTGGCAGAGGCCATTGGATCAAATCATCTGTGATTCAGTTATAATACGAATGTATACACTCAGAAAACATATAATATTGAAAATAAAATAAAAATTGTGAATGAAGTGCATAAAATCACTACCACACAAGCCACAAGAGGGGGTGTGGCAGCAGCAGTGCACGCAAAATGGATGTGGTTGTTGTTTTTAACACTGGCGGGGGGGTTGTACGCACCCCGAATTCAAAAATATTAGTGTAGAAGAGCTGGAAAAGTGATTTTTGCATAATATGTCCCCTTTGAAGAGTAAACACAGGCCCAATCAAGCTGCAATATTGTAGGGCGGAGTAATATGTTATTATGTTGTCGTTTCCAGATATTTTATGTGCCTGTGATGTATGAATTCAACTCACTGTGTTCCTAGTATTTTTTTTTTATGTATTGAGAACTCTCCAGGCTGATATTATGAATGCTGTAATTTAGGAGAAATGTGTATGCTTCATATGCCTTACCATAGTACCAAGAGCCTTAATCTGAGAAGGGAGATGCAGAAGGTAATGCTGTTTAGGTAATATTTGTATCTGGAAACACTTCTTTGAAATCTTTAAACTGTTGCTCTATTAAAAGCTTCAGCCTTGAAAGAGTTGGGAGAGCAATAATAGGTGAAAACAGAATTTTGACTATCTCTAACAACTTAAGGAGCATTTGCGTGTACTCATTCTCTCCAATTGTGTCAATAAGAAATGGCATGATCTTTAACAAAACCAGCATCTGCCCTGCTGACTGCTTCAGTTTGTTGTCATTTGATGACAGTGTATTGACAGATATGAGGCAAGGCTTATCTCTTGCATCCAAAGGAGAGTAAGGGAAACCAATAATTGCACTGTTGAATGTGTCTAACTCCATATGCCCTGAAAGCACAAGATGCTTTAAAACACATTTAATTTCATATGGGGCAACACCTTCAAGAATAATATGCATGATGTCTTGTGGAGTTTGATTGATTATATCAAAGTGAGGAAATTCTGTTAATTTGCTTCTCCTATTGATACCATATGTCGTTTTTAGATTTTCTTTCAGAAAGTCAGTGCTTGCTTTTTCAATGTCACTACATTGTCTGATATGACTTGCCATGGTCCTTTTAACAAACAAATCTTCATTAAATTGTTCCTACATGTCTTCAAAGTTGCATTCACAGTGTCTGCATTTACTGTAGGCAAGCCCTACTCCTTCCTTAAATCCAGCCACTTCATGTTGAGCTAGTGTCTCCACACACAGACATAAGCGCCCCAAAAATTGTCTTCTCACCATTTGCAGTGACAACTTTAACACCATCATACAGTTCAATCAAGTTACAATTAATCCTCTCAAGTACCTTATCAATACCACAATCAGAAAGATCTTTTGATTTTACCATGGCAAGCAGACGAATGGCAGCAAGTCTTGATCTGTATTTAGGGTTGATGTTACCTAAGGTGTAATAAATCAATAACAATTTGTTTTTGTTTGCCTGAGATCCAAGAGGATTGCACAATTCAATTTCATCTGTATATAAAATTAATTGCAATGCTGTGGGAACTCTCAAAAACAGTGGGTGCGATTTAAAAATGTCTCCATCAATTAAATCATGAAAAAATCCATCCTTGCATGGCTGTGGCCCCTGTTCAATCATTGCAAGAATTCTTGGATGTATTAACAGCTGCTCCAAACTTCTCAACAATGGTATATAATAAAAGTGATGGTGTTTAATGGTAAGGACTCTAGAGTCTCCACTTTTCACATAACATACCGTATTTTTTGATATAATCATCTCTGGTTCAACTGGCTGTAACAGTTCTTTGATTGTCTTATCCTGCAAATGGGTTGTAGCAATTTGACTGAAAGGGTCAGTAAACTGGTCAAATACTCCCATTACATCACTCTTCAGTTGACTCAGGTCCCCAGAATGTGTCTCAATCATGTTACTCATTTGATGTTTTAGGTGCTCCAGTAATGCTGCCTGGTATTGCTGGACTCTGGACACCATCTGGTTAACAGCTCTCTGGAGAAAAAAACAAAAACAAAAATGCAAATAAGCAAACAAATGACAAACTAATGAGCTAAATGTGAACAAGGCTATGCAACAGTTTGAATTGAGGTTATAAATGGAATCATGTATGCTCACTTCCAGCTCTATAATTTTATTCTGAGACTCTACTAGAGATTCACAATTCCAAAGTATCCTTATTTATCTTATGCTGGCCCTTTATGCAGCCCCTCATCCTCTGTCTGAAACAAGCCCTTTTAGACAGAGCATTCCAGGAGCCTTTGTTTACTGTGGTTACTGTTCTAATGGCGTAAGCTTATTGTTATTAAGCTTGCTAGAAAACAACAGAATACATTAAATTAAAAATTACCTGTGTAAGTCGATGGGTTTCTCTGGCTTGAAGAAGAAATGCAGTTGCATATTTGGAAAAGTCAGCAATGACACGACCCTCTCCACCTTCTTGAAATCCACACTGAAACAGATTAACATCTCTATTAAAACAGGTAAAATGTTGGCATTGGTAGCTGTCACCACCACAAAATCTAATACTAGCCATAAATAAAGACGTACCAATTGAGTGACAATGCTTGAACCCTCTTCAGCCTCTGATGATTGCTGTTGGGTCGCACGGACCTCAGCCACACAGCTCACATTAGTTTGGTTGTTTGTGGTTGTACTCTCACGTGTTCCTGACGAGGCATGGCGCGTTATACACCCTATACTCACTTGGACAGCCATCAATGCCACACACCACGCGAAAGTCGGGGCTGCGACTGTGTAAAGAGTTAATGTGACTCAGTAGTTTTTCAGTAGTCAATGCCACAAACATGTAGCATATGAAACAACGCCTAATCATCTTGGAAGAGCAAGGTTCCTAACGTTAAGGCAAGTGCAGCGAGCCAACACGTCATATCCAGCCCGGGAGAAATTACCAGTTGTTCATAACTTTTAAATGTGGGGATAAGCGGTGTAAATTCTTATTTAGTAATCCTTACAGAATAATTAATCTGAAATGCACAACAATTTAAGTAAGATAAACAAAATTGTAGCATACATATATATATATAATAAATTCCTCATACATTCAGAAACTAGTTGTTTTTAATTGATTTAAAAATTAATTACTGCCATAAACTCCTGTTTTGGAAATCGTAGCAGTCTGGTTCAGCAGTGGGCAGGCTGTCCCGCTATTTTACTGCGCAGGTGCAACCCTCATTAAACGAAAACAAGATGGCACACTCCATGGCTATTTCCATCTCTGAAAAACGATGTGTTTTATTCAGAATGTAATTGAGCGTAATACATTCCCCTGTTTTTTCAAGGAGTGAGACATCTCACTTGTTTATCTTGTCTGTTGAGAGTTTGACATGCGCAGTACCAAACACAAAGAAGAAGAACATGCGCAGTACGGCTCACTGGAGGGAATGTTACGTTAGGCGCGCAATAAAGCTACCTCGTCCGAGACGTTTTCAATTCGTATTTCATTGCAGGTAAGTTGTATCGAGTATCTCATGTTTTTTAGTCACATACGTTTTAAATATTATTCATATTTCAATGTGTATTTGTTGTGTACACTGTTGCAGCCGAGCACAAGCTAACGTTAGCTGAGCTAACTTGCTAGCTAAAACCGCTAACAGCATGGAGGAACTTGATGACGTCGCGGTGTCGATTTTAAGATGTAATGTAGTCAAATATACATTTTTATCGTAGTTATTGTTTTATTTTTAACGTCATTTTTATTATGCACCAGTAACACTAATACAAATTCCTTGTAAGTGATAACCTACTTGGCAATAAATCTGATTCATCAGAGAGATTAAGATCAGCTAAGGTTAAACAAATATAATGTGTATTGAGACTTGCAGTCCTCATTATAAAATTGGTCGTAACTCTTAATTCTGAACTGATTTTAATGAAATTGGGTTTATTATAAATTGGATATTTTAATTAAAATCGCTTCAGAATTAAGAGAGTTACGACTAAAATGTTTAATTTACCTCTCTGATATGGTGATGTTCACTGAGGTATGTAATTTCTATGTAGTTAATGCACTAAACTAGTTGGCACTAGCTAGCTGTTTTGAATGAAATGACAATTTTTACTAGTTACATACAGTTTGGCTGTTCTATGGCACTAATTCATCTTGCACTGTGTGTCTTACATTATGTCACAGCTGCAAACATAAGTGAAGAAATGATGAGTACTCTGTCTCGTGAAGACCTGCGGGACCTTTTCCCAGGCCCAGAGAACTTCTTACGACAAAAAGCGGTTTGGCGAATCTGTCATGGTGTTTCGGAAAAGGTCAGTTTCTCAGTGACACAGCATTAACTAAGTGGTTTTGGAACAGGTATGTTAGCCTATACTGTAGGTGTGTTCAATTGTTATATCATGTTATTTACATTTTTTGTTGATTTAGTAAGTTTATTCCTTTTCTGCTTGTTTAGTAATTATTTATATGTAACACCATAAGGTAATAACCAAACCTACCTTTAGTATTTTATTATCACTAAAAGGAGAATATTAACACAAACTATTTATGATTATTGTTATATCCTTCGTGGAGTTGTCAATGCTGCATCACAATGTGTTAAGACAGTAAAAATGGAAACTGGCTGAGAAGACTCAAAATCAATGTGCAGTTCTACTTCTATTAATGGGTCCACCCCTACCTTAGACATCCACTCCAGTGAAAAGATGTCCTGCAAAGCACACAACACCTGAAAAGGTTGTTAAGTTATTCTTCTCAGAATATGTATTGCACACTGACACCGAACTAGAGCAATTCCGAAAACAATATTTTGAGTTGGCGAAGACAGGTGAAGAGAGCAACTGCCAAATGTCGAAGGACCTCAGATCCGAAACACTATGACCAGTATGATCGCAATCCTGAGGGCAACGGGGGACGGAGACAGATACCTGTCAAAGCCAGAAGTTACAGCTATGGCAGAGAGAATAGTGCTGTACTACCCCATGCTGCAGGATCAAGACCTGAGCAGCAAGAATGCATGGGTAGGTCAAATGCATCCAGGTGATGACCCAGGTGTTTGTTTGGTATTTGTTTAATATTTGAAGCATGTATTTGAATTTGTCTTGTCACAGGTTACTGTGTACTCACAGCTATACAAAACATTGCAAAATGTGAGATCTCCCCAAAAGACCAATCCAAAGAGGCGCAGACTCAAGGAGCCAAAGTGCCAACCTGAGCTGCCAAGTGACCCAGATGAATTTGATTCAAGTGACTCAACAGTCATTCTGGATCGCTCCTCACAAGGGAGTAGCATTCAAGACTGCCCTTCTGAAGGGAGTAGCACCCCAGACTCAGGCAGCAATGCCAGATGTGAGTTCCAACATTGGATTTACAAATTTACCATTGTGTGGTGTTCATATTTTACACTTCTTTTGATCGGAAGTCTAATAAATTAACTTTATTGGATTTTTAAAACAATATAAAATGGTTATTTAACCAGTTCTTGATATTTCAAATTTTCAACATTTTCGTACCAAGTGTCAGTCAATGTGATATTGGCATATGTGCATGGTTCATGCATTCTGTTGTGACTTGTGTCAAAATAGAGACTAGATGCATTCAAAATAATTACTACCACATGCTTTCTATAGTTACTCATTTCTATGAATTAATATCATGTATTTATTTGTAATGTATGTATATTTCTGTCTTTCAGCTAACATGCCCGCAGGCATTGACACTGACAGTCCAGGAACCACAGGCAAGCTCAGGACCCTAGCTAGAACAGCTAAGAAGCCTGCAGACATCGACACTCCAGACACCGACAGTCCAGCAACTATGGCCAAGCACTACAGAACCCTACAGGCTTTGTGTAAGAAGAAAAATCCAAACTACGAGTCCGTCTCTCAGCTCCTGGATTTGGAATTTGCAGCCAGAAGAGCATTCATTGATTCTGATTCTTTTCGCGAGAAGGACAGACACAAGAAAATTCTAGAGGCGTATCCTTGTTTCAAGGACACTGGGCATGTAAGTCATTACTGACTGAGCATAATTCAATACATGGCACCACACAAAACAATGTCTTGTATGCCAATTTCCTCCACCTACCTAATGCAGTCATATGTCTTTATTGCTATATTGGATAGGTGATGGGGGAGCTTCAACGCATTCTGGACAAAGATAACATCCACAACATTGATGAGCTGAAGGGAAGATGGGACAACTTCTGCCAGAAGGTGCAGTTTTTTGGTTTGTGGAAAAAGCTGCTGAAACCCCCAATGGGAATGGACAAAGGTAAGCAATGATGTTTTGATGTTATTAGGGTAGACATTAGGCAAATTTATGTGCTAGTGTCTTGTCTTCCTTCTTTTCATCTGTGGTGGCTATCCCATTATTTGTGCAACTTTTTTGTATTCTAGCAGGTATCTGTTGTAGTCTGTTGATCAGATTTGACCTTGTATTATCTAAGTGTAAAAGTAACACATAATATCCTCAACAGTTGAACAGGCTCTCAGCATCCTACATGTGCTGCCATCATTGTTCCCCTCTTCATCTGCTCCTCCGAAGAAGTTAGGACATGCGAGTAAGGCTCTAGTTCATGTCCTCGAGGTAAGCAAAAATTAATGCACTACTTGGTTAATAACAGGTTTTATTGACCTAGTGAAGACCTAAAAAGACTGGCCTAGCCCAACAAATCTAAATACATTTCTATACATTCAAATACAGTGTGTTTAGCAACACATTTTTTTTTACAGTAGACCCACAGACACGTTTTGATATTCTTTATATCTGTGGTTCTAAAACTTTTTAAACGGTGTACCATCTCAGTAAATATTGGACTTCTCAAGTACCACTAAAATGACTGATGTTTAAAAAAATCCGGACGGAGAGCTGTGGTGGGTTGCTGGGGGTGTATCAAGGCCGGTCACTCTCATTGACTGTCTGTATCTCTCGACCAAAGCGCTCCTTCTCTCAAACCCTTGGACACAAACCATATAGCATAAACTGGGAGCCAGACACAGATTTAGAAGCTGGTTAGCTAATGGCTAATAGTTCCCATTTGCAGCCACAATCGGTGTGTTTTAAAACCTTTCATTTTAGCTCTGTTTACTGTTTTCCCATCACAGCACTTGAACGTGACTACGTAGCAGGCTTACTTAACGCAGTTGCTTCGCATACCACTAGAGGGAGCTCGTGTACCACTGCTTTGTATGATTTCAGTCTTTTGGAAGGCTTACATTGTATGTGAATGGGAAATGCATTAGGGACCGTTAAAAGTAGCAACTTCAGCTGTAACTTAATATGTACTGCACCTTTCATCCAAATTTTGCTTTAGAAGGTTATTTGATTGTAAGAACTTCTAAAGGGCTAAGTTTGAAAAAAAATGGAATTGATCATTTAAACAAAAGTGCTTTATCCTGATGGAAAGATGTCCATGTTATGTGTTTAAGGAAAAAGAAGACCCATATGACTACTTGAAGAAACGCCCTCTCTCCTGTCCAGTCCTTATCTTGAGTTTGTCCAACTGCCTCCTGGCTGTAGGAGATATGCCGATAACTACGCTCCCAAAAGACAAGGTTACAGAGGGCGTATTATACCTTATGGCCTACTATTATGCTCTACATCTTTCTTACCCCAGGTGTGTAGCCACTCTGCTTTCTGTCATACAAACGGAGGTCCTCTTGGACACAATCCATGAGTGAGACCTCACACCATCTTTCAAGAAGGGCATGGCTGACTGGAAAGCTTTTGTTGGCAAATAAAGCCGTTTCCATTCGTATTCGTCATTTAGCAAATGTATCCCAATGTTGAGGTTGCAATAATAAGAATTTTGTTGATGTATTGAGGGACACATTGGTCAGATATTCATGTTAGTGTTAGTCCAAGACCCTTAACTTGGATGTTGCAATAATAAGCACTTTGTAAGTGTATTGAGGGGACAGATGTCAAATGATCATGTCTGACTGTAATCCATGTGTTACACATATATGGCATGTTGTGCAATGTATTTTTTTTAATAATTAGCCAAAACATGACTGGTGCTCCAGTCATACACTACATGCTGTGAAGTCTCAGTGTAACTGACTAACTGCACTAGATTGTAAGAACTGTTTACTCCTGCATTTCAGAGCTAAAAAGGCATGTTCTTCTTATGCAGAGAAAATAAAACATTTGTTTGTTTAATGCAAGACTTGTTTTCATTGAAGTAGGGGGTTGTCTTAAATCTAGAACAGTATCACTATTGTAAAGCTTACAGTAAATTAAATGCACTTGAATTGAGATGAATTGTCTTATTATGATACAAAAGCACTTCTTAATATGAGTAAAAAAATGCATAATATTAGTATTTCCAGCTAACTTCAAGACATATTTTATCCTAAAATGCTTAAATAATCACTTTCTAATCTTATTTCAAGTTGGTGATGGTCTGAAATCTAGGACAATGTCACTATTTTAGAACTTAAAATGAGTTAAATGCACTTGAAATAAGGGGATGCCATGAACAGTGAAAAAACAAAAAGCTACTTTTGAGGGAAAACATGCTACTCTTGAGCATTACAAGCTTATTATAATGCACAACACTTCCTAATACTAGTACAATATAGCTCAAAATAAGTTTTCCTGGCTAATTTCAAGATAACTTTTATCTCAAAAGTCCTAAATATCACATCTTATTTCAAGAAATCTTGACAAGCCGATTTTCACTAGTTCCATTGGCAGATTTTTTTTTACTTATTTCAAGCAAAAACATCTTGTATTTGTTGTTTTTTTACTTATTTTTGGAGGGGCATTTTTTCCAGTGTAACTGCACTTATTACCTATCTCATTGATATTGGTATGTTGAACTGATTTGGATTGTTCATCCTCTGTTAGTTATGTTGTTCAGTGATATTATTAATGACAGCCATATTCTATATGTCCTGAATATTTTCTGTGGTCCTTATGTTTCCCGGTAGACCACACACATCCTCTCCCTCACCATTTATATTACTGGTAAAAAGGAGTTTCATGTTTCCTGTGTTTGATCAACACAACATGGCGACGGCTATTCTACCTGAACCACTTAGTCTCACCTACAGTCCTGTATTTTCTTTCTTTTTTTTAAATCTATTTTTAGTTTTTTTTGGATTATCTTTTCCGGTTATGGTCTTGTCTGTCCATATCACTGACTTCCACTGTGTTCACATTTATTTCATTTCATCTAATGGACTTCTATATTTTGTTTGCCATGACATATGTTTGACGGTCTATGTCTAGTTCGATTTATTTTGTTTTGTTTTGTTAAATTCAAAACATAAATCATATATAAAAAATTAAAAAAACAAAACCCATACTATCAAAAGTTCCATGTTTTTTTAAGTGGGAATCTTTCTCTTTTTATCATTTTTTTTCTTGCTTTTTTTGTCATTAAGATTCTTTGCATTGTTGAATGACACCAAAACAAGTGAATTACACTGACATTACCCAGTATTGGTAACCCTTATTATCCAGGATAAAGTATATTTATTAAGTTTTATTTGAAAGAGGGATGAACTTGTCAAGATTTCCATCAGAGAGGATGACATCTCCTGCCATCCATTCTTAAATCAACAGCTGACCAGCTCAAATATTGCAACATAGCAGAAGATTCAAAGTATTTACATATTTATTTACATATAATACACTCTCTCTCTTTTTATAACATTATTTACAGAATCAATTCCCACTATGAGCAAACACTTGGCAACAGTGGAGAGGAAAAAGAGGCAGAAACCTCGAGCAGAACTGGACTCATTGGTGGGCAGCCATCTGCCATGACCGTTTTAGTGAAGAGAGAGGGGGAGAGGGGTAAGAGTGGGGGATGGAGGGAGGGTAGTGAAGAGAGGGAAAGCGGGAAAGGAAGGAGTGGGGAGGGAGAGAGGGGATACAAGGATGAACGCATTAAAGTTCATGATGTATCTATCTTCCCTCAGACAGACCAAATAAAAAACAAGGTAAATATATGTATAAAATGTTTGTATAAAAAGGTAATTATAATGTGTGTGTGTATGTATGTATGTATGTATGTACACAGCCAATTCAGAAGAGTTAGATTTTTGGTGTTAGTGAAATTTGAGCAAGAATAGAGTTAATTATACTCTCATAGAGTCAATCCATTATACTTTAAAAGTAGTTCGTGCCAAAATCGAGTGTAATAACGAAGTGTCACTGAATCAAACCAGTAAGTGTGACTGTATAAATATTAACTCTGAAGTTTTTACTCTTAACTCTGATACTCGCTTTTACACTTGAAGTGTTCGCATCAGCAGAAGATTTCCCAGCATGCCGTGAGACACTGTGTTACGGACAAAGTTGAAGTAAATTGTTTCAAATTACTACAGATGTTGTTTGTTTGCAGTTATGTGTGTAAGTATTCTAATTCTGCAATGTTCTAGTAGCTTAAAGTTTCTGTTATGAAACAACGCATTTTGCACCATGAATGAAGTTACATGCACGGTTAATAAGTCCCCTCAGAAGTGCAGTGTCACAGGTATTACATGGCAGGTCCTAAGGCACAGGTGATGTGATTTAAACAGAACTTGTCTCATTGCATGAGTAATTGTTGCAACCTTCAGCCTTCTATGAGACACTGTCCTGTGCTATTACTCTTTGTAAAGCAACATCAAAGTCTTTATATCGCAAATGTCAAAATAAATGTTCAAATAATACCAAACATGAACACCTGTATTATAATAGTCCATATTACTATTATTTGTGTTTAATGCTATAGGTCTAACGAGAGTTAATATCCAACACTACATAGAAGTGTTAACTAACACTGGTTGTTGTTAATAAGTGTTAACACTCGTGGCGTGGACCCATATAGACACTTTAAGTGTTGAAATCAACTCTGGCAGTGTTAATTTGGGTATGCTGATTTTACTGTGTATGTATGTGTATATGTGTAAATATACAGTACAGTATATACAGTGTATATATATATATATATATATATATATATATATATATATATATATATATATATATATATATATATTTGTATGTATACATATGAGTTTACTTTATGATCAACAATATTTCATTACGATTGGCATGATTTCATATTGTTACGGCCACCACCGTCTCGCCCCGTATATCTGTGTGGGTGTCGAATTCCCTGTATGTAAATACAGGTGTGAGGATGCCAGTTCCCGGTTAGCCCAGCTGTCAGAGGCTGGGGCGTGCTTGGCGGTGTCCCCAAGGACGTTCAGGACTGGGATTGGGCAGCAGCCTCGGTGGACTGGCCAATCAGCGGGGCCCAATTGCCAGCATCACGGGCATTTAAACCGGGAGCGCCAAAGCATCCGGGCGGCTTGTTGTCATTGTGTTGTTGAGCTCGCCTCGTTTCGCCAGAACTGTGATTGTTAACTCGTACTTTGATTGTGGAGGTTATTTTCGTATGGGGCAGGGTTTAGTTAGTTTATAGAGTCACTGATTATACACTTAGAGATTTCTGTTAGATTCACTAGTTTTAGGGGTGCTGTTTATTGATGTGTTGTTTGTTATTGCTAAGTGAGCATAGATAGTGAGGTTTTTGTTTCTCGTTTTGTTTTACATAAGAATAGTATAGGCTCTGGTTAGAGTTCTCTTTATGTTATATTTCTTTGTTTTGTTGAACAGCATCCGCTCGCCCTTTGTTCCCTTTTGCCTCACCTCCTTTTATTAAAACAATTTGACTTTTCATTTAATAAATACCTTTGTTTATTAACCTTATCACCTGGTTTTATGTTACTTCCTTGTACCCCTTACGCTGGTCGTAACACATATATAGATAGATAATGTGGCAGCATGATTACAGTTTAGGTGAAACACAAATTAGGGTAACGCCTTTAGCCACACCAAATAAAGTTTTCACGTAATCCAATGTTTTTTAGCTGATCATGCAACTTATCTAGGTCCCTTGAGTCCATTTTGTTTCTTAATGTCAATTTGAATAATTGTCTGTATTTATCCAAACATTTAGATTTCACTGAGAATACAGCTCTTGTCCCTTAAGCAATTTGAAACAATCCCTTTTGTATGGCTATTCTTTGTTATATGGATTTTATATTTGTTGAAATAGGTCCCTTGGACTTTGTGTCCACCTTAAACACATGAATAATAGA
This sequence comes from Sciaenops ocellatus, assembly GCA_033000465.1. NCBI lineage: Eukaryota > Metazoa > Chordata > Actinopteri > Sciaenidae > Sciaenops > Sciaenops ocellatus. The sequence continues at coordinate 1,474,544 of CP136867.1, read as the reverse complement.
TAAAAGTTTATTAAAGGTTGACAAATAACAGAAAATATATTTCAGTTGCAGAGAAATAAAGTGTAGCAGACGTCAACAAAGGTGTTTGTCCAAATGTGATACAAATGACAAGCAGATGTAAGGAATGGGAGAAGCAATTTGAAGTATAGTGTTAGACTCCTTTTTTATTCAGGCATATATAACTTTACATGTGACTTTACTGTACTGTGAGTACAGGGTCGGCACCAGAGAAATTTGATTGCAGGTGCTATGCGTGTGCTCCTAGAAATACAAATAAATCAAATAATGGTTAAAACCACTGTGCCACCATGAGAGATAAAAACATCAAAATGCAAACCAAATGCATAACATATGTACAATCATTCACATCAGATATGAGCATATGAGCAACAGCAACCCATTGCCATGGGAATAATTAAAAAAAAAACACTTTCACTCACATGGCTGAGGGCGAATGCATCGATGATCTTGTCAACGTTCAGGGCTCGTGCCCTTTTGATGTTGATGGCCAAAAGTCCAAGGATACTGCTCCGAGCATCTCCGCTACTGCTCCTCAGATAGGTTTTTAAACGTCAGGGATATACAGAGGAGTACAAGTCCACAAACTCGTCCTTGTATGGTGCCATGAGTGTTAAAAGTTCCAAAGTGGACAGTGTCCCTGTTGTGATTTCCTTCCGAGAAGACGTTGGACTTGATGCAAGTCTGCATTTAAGTTATCCTCAGTGATGCCATAGTTCTGTGCCATAGTCAATAAGCACTGCTGATCTAAAAAAAGATCTGTGCTTAGGGTTTAGCGCTGAGACCCCTGACAGCACATCGCCCGCATCTGAGAAGCGTTTCCTCAGTTCATTGACCAGCCTGTCAATTACATGATACAAAAAAAATGTGCGTAAGTCATCTGATGTACTTTCACAGTTTTATGGGGGCCTAAACCACAAAGTCCATTAATTGGCTTGATTGTTGCCGATCGCCTCTCCTGTATGGCCGGCTCTGCAGTGCTATGCCAGCCTTTTTGCACAGATGTTTTGCCTTGTCTTTTATATCGCCCCATGCCTCTTCCGACCGTTTTTCCAGTAGCGTTGTAATGACTGACGAGATATCAAGGCTGGGTGATTGTAACTGGTCCAAGGCAAACTTGGTCACCTGGAACACATCTTCAAATAAAGTGAGGTTAAAAACAAACTGTTCATCTATTAGCCCGTGCAAAGCCCTGGCCTCAGCCTTTCTTTTCACATTTGTCTGGCCTATGACATCCTGCAGTGTAGTCTGGATTGCTGGGAGCGTCTTTTTAATAGCACACAACGCAGAGTACTGGCAAGCCCATCTCGTGTATCGGATAGTTTTTTCAATTCAACGTGCTGTCCTGATGGATCAAGTTCTTTCTGCTTTTTTAAGAACATGTCATGGACCACTGAGCCAGAAAAAAATTGTACAACATTTGCACTATGTCAAAAAACTCAGCTGCAGGTTGAACATTTGTCACGCAATCAACCAGGACCAAATTTAACCGGTGTCCGTGGCAGTGAACATAGAGAGCTTGCAGCACCTCTTTTCTGAACTTTTCTTGCACCCCGTTGTTACATTCCACAATCACAGCTGCTCCATCGTAGCACTGACCAATGCAGCTATTTACATCAATGTTGCATTGGCTAAGTGTCATTTTAATACTTGTCAGGAGAGAGTCTGCATCCAACCCATCTGCTGGGGTAAAATGAAGAAACTCCTCAAGCACAGTTTCGTTGTGCAGATAGCGAACAACTACTGATATTTGCTCTTTCTTGCTAATATCCTTGCTCTCATCTACCATTATGGCAAAATGCCCAGCTTCTTTATTTAATCACTAATTTGTTTCCTTGCTGACTCATGTCAGCCATGATATTAAATATTTTGTTTTGTATTTCATGGTGGGTATATTTTGCGTTTGACGGGTTTTGTGATATCTTATTTGCAACATTTTTGTCAAACATAGCGATAACATTGAGGAGCTCAAGAAAGTTACCTTTGTTATCAGCCTGATCATTTTCTCTGTGGCCTCACTGAGCAATTCCCTGGCATGCCGTGTATCGCAAGCTCTCCACTGCCTTCATATACTCCCGGTTTTCTCGTACGAGTTTTAAATGCCCCTCACCCAACATTTTGGTTATTTTGGAACCATCCTTCTTCACGCATCTACAAACAAGTCCAGTTGCCCCAGATTCAACTCTCATAAAGAAAGATGCTCTGAAAGACTGAGCACCTTGTAAAACTTTAAAAATTCAATGGCATTAGTGCCTGAATACTTCCATCACCAGTGAATTTAATGCTAATACTGAAAGTTGGACCTGCAAGTCAAAGCAGCATATGCAGAATAGCTGAACTTAAACTGCAACTTTTGGATCTGTAGGGCTATGGTCTTGTGTACAGAGAGCTTTTATGTTATTTTGGTTACCAACCTGTAAATTATGTATCGTATGGCATAAACTAGGTACTATTGCAGGTGTTAAAGTCTGTGTAAAGGCAATTCCAATATTTCTTTCAAAATACATTAAATACGTTGGAAAATATTTGAAATATTTTATGTCCAACAGTAGCTTGTAGCTATGACAGGGGAATAGCATCTGCAACTTTGACTCACAATCAGGGGTCCCCCCTCTCTCATTTACTATTTAATATTGCCCTAGAACCTCTTGCAATAGGAATTAGGGGTCTATCAGGTGTCCATGGTGTAATTATTGATAATGTTGAAAGCCTTGTGAATTTGTATGTGGATGATTTTTTAATTTGTTTATTTGATCCAACAGTGTCAGTTCCTAACCTCCTGAATTACATTAACTCTTTCAGTAAAACTGTCAGGAAACACATTAAATTGGGCCAAAAGTGAACTGATGCCCTTGACAAACAATCTGAGTCCTGCTTTTTGGAATCTCTGCCATTTACCAACTGGTTACCACCCATTTTACCTATCTTGGGCTGAAGATTTCCAAAAATTCCCAAACTCCTTAAATATCTTGGACATGATAGAAAAATTGAAAACTAATATTAGAAACTGTGTAGCGGGTCCCGGCTTGGTCTCCACTGACAGATAGATAATCCCCTGATAGATAATCCTCTGATAGGAGTTTTCTGGAAATATAGACAGAAATCAGCGAAGCAGGACAACTGTTGCTCATTCTCCATTCATCTGGATTATTTTTATTCTCACATTCATTTTTCACTGCAACCATGAATTATTTCTGTTATTTTGTCTGCATTAAAGCACAGGTATTAACCATTTGTAGGTAACATTCACATTACATGTCTATTTTTACATATTTTAAAGAAATAAACTTATTGAAATTTGTATTAAACCAAATGTAACCTTCTGGATTGATCTAACACACAGGGGCTTCAATTAAGGAGGCCACAACGGTCAATGTGGGTCAATCTGCCATTTATTTTACAATAAATAGAATTCTAAAAGAACACAGTATGAAAGACAAGAGGACAGACAGTCATATCACAGCTGGAAGACCAACCACTCACTGCCTAGGACACTGGGAGTAACTAAATATCCAAAGGAAATACAAACCCAACACACTTCAAATAAAAACACCACACTAATTCAATGTGCAACCACAAACCATATCACCAACTGAAGTGATCTCCCAGCATCTCAAACACACCGGTGAATGGAGGACCCCACCAGCCGCAACACTAGAAACAAAAGAAGACAGAATGTTAAAATCCTAAAACTAAGCAGACTCAATAAGAAAAACAATAAAATCAATATTGCTAAAATCTAAAATACTAAACTAAAATAAACGGCAGTCAGTGCTGTACCTAAAAAAACAAAGAAGCACTGTTAGTTTGTAGGACATAACTATAGTATGAGGTTTAAATGTTGATATTTTGCATACCTCTATGCTTAAACAGTCAAGGCTTCGTCCTACAAACAAATGACAGACCCACAATTAAAATCATTAAAATACAGATACCTCAGGGTGCACACATGCACCCCTACATTACCCTAACAATAAAATACTACTACTGGTAAAACTACTCTGGTTATAAAACAATGCTAAAAACCCACAAAAGTCCATCTTACTACAGAGCAGAGAGTCAACAGTCACTGTGCACACAAAGGATCTGGAGAAGGTGACTCCTGGAGTCACACCTGTATTAATCAGCCTCTCCTCAGTTCCTGTCTCCTCTGATTGGTCTCTGCTGCCTCCTCTCTGCTCTCTGCTGCCTCCTCTCTGCTGCTTCCTCGTGGCCTACTGCTACACAAAGATAAACATTTTCCCTTTTAATCATGTCATCTGTCTATCATCAATCATGTATGCACTTCACCCTTACATACATCATCTTTATCCTCTCATTGAAAAAGTATTTTCTTTATATAACTGTACATAAAGTACGTCACGTCCATTAAGTGCTCACTTAATATAACAGAATATATCTCCCTTGCAGTTAACCTATTTCACGTTCACACTACATGAACACAAACTGAAATAATAAACCATGACCATATGATGGTGATCTTGTGTTTTAGAGTCTCCGAGGTAGTTTTAGGCACCATCATAGGCACCATCATAGGCACTGCCAGGGACTTCACTGTCTCTGCTCTGCACGGTGACATGGACCAGAAAGAGAGAGTCTATTATTTATTAATAAATGGCTGGCCCATAGCTTGCCACTTTAACCCGTGAACTTGAACCATAGCATTGTTTACAATTTACGTATATGCCCTCCACCAAGGCTGATCTCTTAAACTGCACATTAGCATTAGCTTCAACATTTCGAGCAATGCACTACACACACACACACTGATTTTTCACACATACAGTAATAACCCACAAATGCCCAGGAGCCGAAAGAAACAAATAAAAGTAAACATTTGGCTACGGCGTTGGACGCCATTTTCTCCACTACAATCATCTCGTATCGTGACACTTTTAGCTTATGGACCACACATCACCGGGGATTCATATTAGCTTATAAACATCTGAAGTCACAGCAAAGGTGAGTAAACCCCTCACATTGCTAAATCCCACCTACAGAAGAATATGAACAGGGGTGGCCTCCCTGTATTAAAGCATTATTACTGGGCGGCAAACACGAGGGCTCTCACTTTCTGGCAACAGGACTTCCCTGATAATGACTGGTCTGATATTGCCCCACTTTGGTTAAAAAATTAATCCTCCACAGTTCTGGGAACTTCTTTGCCAGTGCTGCTCTTCTCTGGAGTGCAGACTTCACACAAAATAGTTGGTCATAATTTCATTCTCAGAAATTCCCTGAAGATTTTAACAAATTTGCTTCATTTCTTCAGCTTCAAACTAAATATTTTCTCCCTTGTCAAGTAAGTTGAGATCCCTGATCTATTGGGAACAGCAGAAAGTTAAAGATGGGACACTTGTTAACCTTAAGGTGAGAAATAGAAGGTTCCATTATCGGGCCTTGATGGTGGAAAGTAAAAGGACTTTTCAGCTAGGGGCCTGAGAGTGGGAAACAAGGGACTTTTTCATAGTCAGTGATAGTAGAAGATGAACAACTGAACATTTAAGGACTCTCCATCTGAGTGTGTGAGTAATGCATAAGAGATACGAGTAACCAAAGCTGTATACTGATTGAAGTTGATTCTGTATTAAAAAATGTAATATGAAATATTGTGATTAATGTAACAATGGAAAAGAGAGGTGATTAAATGACTGTTTGATTATTAGGAATTATGAAGGTATAGAAATGAGTTAAGCTAAAAGGCTAAAAGTAAATCATGTTGAAATGTTGAATAAGTAACCAGGCTGGGGAGGAAGGCGAATGGGGAAGTGGTGTGGCAAGGACAGGATGCATCTGGCTGAAACCGGAGGGGATGGAATTGTGCAATGCGTGATTTGGTGCTGACCGGCACATACGCACCATGCGAAGGCATGCTATCCGGCACGTACGCACCTATTGCACAATATATGACTCGGTGCTAGCTAAGATCGTGGTAATAAATAGCTAACAATAAATAAATAAGACAAAGCCTATGTGTTATTAAAGTGACTGAGACTGAGTGACTGAGAACGGGTCAGAAGACTTTCTGGACTTTGGACAAAGTCAGGAGTTTTTCAACGGAATCCAGCAGTTCAGCAGTAAAGGAAGGACTGGATCGACTGATCACCGCTACCCTACTTCCCTCCCTCTCCCCAAATTGAACACTCAACCTTTTCCAGCTACGACCTTTTCATCAGGGTTTGAATTTTTGATTAATTAGTTTAGTTTTTTGAATAATTAGAGATATGGTTAATCATTATTAGAGAATGTGAATGATCACTTTTTAATCAAATTGAGCTGTATGCTTGCCCTTGCTTATTTTTGCAATAAATATGTCAACTGCAGATAAAGACTAAATTGTGGACAATTGAATTTGTAGCATCTCTGAAGGTTATAATTATCAGGTATAGTGTGCACAACATCTTTTAAAGGTTCCAACCGGTTACTCTAGCCAAAGACATTAACAGACCCTTGGGGCTTGCTGTCCAAGCTACTAAAAAATATCCTAGCAACTATACCAAGCGCCGAGATCAATGAGAGGAGAGCTGCCGTGAACGTATGCGGCTAGTGTAGTATTTGGCCCTAGGGGCTATTTGGTCAGATGCTATACTGGAGTAAGCAGGGTAGTCGTGCAAACGAAGCCAGTTAGAAGCTAGGCGTGTCTCCTCGCCACCAGCTTAAATAATCCTCTAACCTGACCCGATAGGGTAATACCCACGGGATTGAGGATCGGACCCTTTAAACGGAGAGCTGGTCCAGTGCCACCTGTACAGGGGTAACTCGGGATCTAACACCCTCAAAAACATTTTTATCGTTATCTTCAAGTCAGGCATTTTATACTGAAACAACATATTTAAATCAGTTTCCTCTCTTTGACAGATGTGGCACAGCAGAAGGATTGCTATTCCACTTATTTTGGCACTGTCCAGTACTAAATAACTTCTGGACTGACATATTTAACTGTTTTTCAAAATTTTGTAAAATAAACATTCAGCCAGATTGCACATTAGCAATTTTTGGCTGCTCTACTAGTACAAAGCCCTCCCCTTCCATCAGAAACAGATTCTCAAGCAAGCCCTGTAGTTGAGGCATTATGTCCCTTATCATAATGCCTCAACTACCCCTATCTTAGCGCTACCCATGTTTTTTTTCGTGCTCATCTTATTTGAATGTTTGTTTAGTTTTTCCGTTTGTCGTTTTGTCTCCATTTTGTTTATTACATATGTTTATTGTACTATGAGCAAAACTGAAAAAACATTCATAAAAAAAAAAAAGAACTAAAGCTGCTCCTCAACTGTTACTGTCCCCCACAATGACAACATATCATTATGCAATATGCCAGTATATAAGGAGCATTGTGCTGAAACAGGTGTGTTACAAATCATTAGGGACCATGCATGTTTTGTAGACTCCAGCAAAAATCATATTAGTTGTACTTCCTGCGCCAGCCACCTGTCGTGACTTTTTGTGGCTGCCGAAGTCGGTTTGTGGATTGCTTGAAAAGAAAAGAACCGCCACTTATTTTTTTTTCAGAAAAAAAAAAAAAAAAATCTGAATTTTGAGAAAAAAAAGTCCAAATTTTGAGAAAAAAGTCCAAATTTGAAGAACAAAAAAAAAAGTCTGAATTTTGAGGAAAAAGGCAGAATACTGAGTTTAAAAGTCAGACTTTTAACAAAAAAGGTTAGAATTTCAAGAAAGGAAGTCAGGTTAGGGTTAGAATAGGGTTAGGGTTAGGGTTAGATTAGGGTTAAGGGTTAGGGTTAGGGTAGGGTTAGGGTTAGGGTAGGGTTAGGATTGGTGTTAGGATTTGGGTAGGGGGTTCTTGAAATTCTAACATTTAGGGTTAGGGTTAGGGTTAGGGTTAGATTAGAGTTAGGGTAGGATTAGGGTTAGGGTTAGCATGAGGTTAGGGGTTAGAGTTAGGGGTTAGGGTTAAAGTAGGGTTAGGGTTAGCATAGGGTTAGGGTAGGGTTAGGGGTTAGGGTTATATTAGGGTTAGGGTTAGCATAGGGTTAGGGGGTAGGGTTAGGGGTTAGGGTTAGGGTAGGGTTAGGGTTATATTAGGGTTAGGGTTAGCATAGGGTTATGGTTAGGGTTAGATTAGGGTTAGGGTTAGGGTTAGAGTTAGATTAGGGTTACGGGTTATGGGTAGAGTGGGGTTAGGGTTAGGGAAGGGTTAGGGTTAAGGGTTAGGGTTAGGGTAGGTTTAGGGTCAGGGTTAGGTTAGGGTAGAGTTAGGGTTAGGGTTAGGGTTAGAGTAGGGTTAGGGTTAGATTAGGGTTAGGGTTACAGGTTAGGGTTAGGGTAGGGTTAGGGTTAGAGTTAGATTAGGGTTAGGGGTTAGGGTTAGAGTAGGGTTAGGGTTAGTTTAGGGTTAGGGTTAAGTTAGGGTTAGATTAGGGTTAGGGTTAGCATAGGTTTAGGGTAGGGTTAGGGGTTAGGGTTAAGGGTTAGGGTTAGGGCTAGAGTAGGGTTAGGGTTAGGGTAGGGTTAGAGTTAGATTAGGGTTAGGGTTAGGGTTAGGGCAGGGTTAGGGTTAGGGTTGGATTAGGGTTAGGGTTAGGGTTAGAGTTAGATTAGGGTTACGGGTTATGGGTAGAGTGGGGTTAGGGTTAGGGTAGGGTTAGGGTTAAGGGTTAGGGTTAGGGTAGGTTTAGGGTCAGGGTTAGGTTAGGGTAGAGTTAGGGTTAGGGTAGGTTAGAGTAGGGTTAGGATTAGGGTTAGGGTTGGGGTTAGGGTTAGAGTAGGGTTAGGGTTAGATTAGGGTTAGGGTTACGGGTTAGGGTTAGGGTAGGGTTAGGGTTAGGGTTAGAGTTAGATTAGGGTTAGGGGTTAGGGTTAGAGTAGGGTTAGGGTTAGGTTAGGGTTAGGGTTAAGTTAGGGTTAGATTAGGGTTAGGATTAGCATAGGTTTAGGGTAGGGTTAGGGGTTAGGGTTAAGGGTTAGGGTTAGGGCTAGAGTAGGGTTAGGATTAGGGTAGGGTTAGAGTTAGATTAGGGTTAGGGTTAGGGGTTAGGGCAGGGTTAGGGTTAGGGTAGGGTTAGGGTTAAGGGCTAGGGTTAGGGTTAGGTTAGGGGTTAGGGTTAGGGTTAGGGGAGGGTTAGGGATAGGGTAGGGTTAGGGTTAAGGGCTAGGGTTAGGGTTAGGTTATGGTTAGGGTTAAGGGTTAGGGTTAGATTAGGGTTAGGGTTAGCGTAGGGTAAGGGTTAGATTAGGGTTAGGGGTTAGGTTTAGATCAAGGTTAGGGTTAGAGTTAGATTAGGGTTAGGGTTAGGGTTAGAGTTAGGGTTAAGGGTTAGGGTTAGAGTAGGGTTAGGGTTAGATTAGGGTTAGGAGTTAGGGTTAGAGTAGGGTTAGGGTTAGGGTTAAGGGCCAGGGTTAGGGTTAGGTTAGGGTTAGGGTTAAGGGATAGGATTAGGGTTGGGTTAGGGTTAGGGTTAGGGTAGGGTTAGGATTTGGGCTAGGGGGTTCTTGAAATTCTAATCTTTAGGGTTAGGGTTAGGGTTAGATTAGGGTTAGGGTACAGTTAGGGTTAGGGGGTTCTTGAAATTGTAACCATTTTTCTTAAAAGTCTGACTTTTAAACTTAGAATTCTGCCTTTTTTCCTCAAAATTCAGTATTGTTTTTTTCTTGAAATTGCGAGTTTTTGCCTGTAAATTTTGATTTTTTTCAGGCTAGGGTTAGTGTTAGGGTTAGGGTAAGGTTACGGTTAGATTAGGGTTAAGGTTAGCATATGGTTAGGGTTAGATTAGGGTTAGGTTTAGGGGTTAGGGTTAGGGTTAAGGGTTAGGTTTAGGGTTAGAGTAGGGTTAGGGTTAGGGTTAGGATTTGGGCTAGGGGGTTCTTGAAATTCTAATCTTTAGGGTTAGGGTTAGATTAGGGTTAGGGTACGGTTAATGTTAGGGTTAGGGGGTTCTTGAAATTCTAACCATTTTTGTTAAAAGTCTGACTTTTAAACTCAGAATTCTGCCTTTTTTCCTCAAAATTCAGACGTTTTTTTTTTTCTTGAAATTTGGACTTTTTTTCCTTCAAAATTTGACCTTTTGGCCTAAAATTTTGATTTTTTTTCTTAAAAATATGACTTCCTTTCTTGAAATTCTAACATTTTTTGTTAAATGTCTGACTTTTAAACTCAGAATTCTGCCTTTTTTCCTCAAAATACAGAATTTTTTTTCTTGAAATTTTGACTTTTTGCCTGCAAATTTTGATTTTTTTCAGGCGAGGGTTAGGGTTAGGGTTAGGGTAGGGTTAGGGTAGGGTTAGGGTTAGATGAGGGTTAGTGTCAAGGTTGGGTAGGGTTAGGGTTAGGGTTAGATTAAGGTTAGCATAGGGTTAAGGGTTAGGGTTAGGGTTAGAGTAGGGTTAGACTAGGGTTAGGGTTAGGGTTAGCATAGGGTTAACGGTTAGGGTTAGGGTTAGCATAGGGTTAAGGGTTAGGGTTAGGGTTAAGGGTTAGGGTTAGATTAGGGTTAGGGTTAGCATAGGGTTAGGGTAGGTTTAGGATTAGATTATTGTTAGGGTTAGGGGTTAGGGTAGGGTTAAGGTTAAGGGTTAGGGTTAGAGTAGGGTTAGGGTTAGGGTTAGAGTAGGGTTAGGGTTAGGGTTATGGTAGGGTTAGGGCTAGATTAGGGTTAGGGTTAGGGTTAAGAGTTAGGTTTAGGGTTAGAGTAGGGTTAAGGTTAGGGTTAGAGTAGGGTTAGGATTACGATTAGGGTTAGGGTAGGGTTAGGGTTTGGGTTAGGGTTAGGGTTAGATTAGGGTTAGGGTTAGAGTAGGCTTAGAGTTAAGGTTAGGGTTAAGGGTTAGGGTTAGGGTTAGCATAGGGTTAGAGTTAAGGGTTAGGGTTAGGGTTAGGGTTAGATTAAGGTTAGGGGTTAGGGTTAGATTAGGGTTAGGGTTACAGTTAGATCAGGGTTAGGGTTAGGGTTAGCATAGGGTTAGGGTTAGGGTTAGAGTATGTTAGGGCAGGGTTAGGGTTAGGGGTTAAGGTTAGGGTTAGAGTAGGGTTAGATTAGGGTTAGGGTTAGGGGTAGATTAGGGTTAGATTAGGGTTAGGGTTAGCATAGGGTTAGGTTTAGGGGCTAGTGTTAGAGTAGGGTTAGGTTTAGGGTTAGGGTTAGATTAGGGTTAGGGTTAGGGTTAGCATAGGGTTAGGATTAGGGTTAGGGTTAGGGTTAAGGGTTAGGTTTAGGGTTAGAGTAGGGTTAGGATTAGATTAGGGTTAGGGGTTAGGGTTAGCGTTAGATTAGGGTTAGGGTTAGAGTAGGGTTAGGGGTTAGGGTTAGGGTAGGGTTAGGGTTAATGGTTAGGGTTAGGGTTAGGGGTTAGGGTTAGCATTAGGGTTAGGGTTAGGGTAGGGTTAGGGTTAAGGGTTAGGGTTAGATTAGGGTTAGGGGTTAGGGTTAGAGTAGGGTTAGGGTTATGTTCAGGTTAGGGTTAAGGGTTAGGGTTAGGGTTGGGTTAGCATTAGGGTTAGGGTAGGGTTAGGGTTAGATTAGGGTTAGGGTTAGGTTTAGGGTTAGGGTAGGGTTAGGGTTAGGAGTTGGGGTAGATTAGGGTTAGGGTTAGGGTTAGCATAGGGTTAGGGTTAAATTAGGGTTAGGGTTAGCATAGGGTTAGGGTTAGCATAGGGTTAGGGTTAGGGTAGAGGGTTAGGGTTAGGGCTAGATTAGGGTTAGGTTTAGGGTTAGAGTAGGGTTAGGGTTAGGGTTAGAGTAGGGTTAGGATTACAATTAGGGTTAGGGTAGGGTTAGGGTTAGGGTTAGGGTTAGATTAGGGTTAGGGTTAGGGTTAGAGTAGGCTTAGAGTTAAGGTTAGGGTTAAGGGTTAGGGTTAGATTAGGGTTAGGGTTAGGGTTAGCATTAGGGTTAGAGTAGGGTTAGGGTTAGGGTTAGGGTAGGGTTAGGGTTAAGGGTTAGGGTTAGGGTTAGATTAGGGTTAGGGGTTAGGGTTAGAGTAGGGTTAGGGTTATGGGGTTAGGGTTAGATTAGGGTTAGGGTTAGCGTTAGATTAGGGTTAGGGTTAGGGTAGGGTTAGGGGTTAGGGTTAGGGTAGGGTTAGGGTTAGGGGTTAGGGTTAGCATTAGGGTTAGGGTTAGGGTAGGGTTAGGGTTAGGGTAGGGTCAGGGTTAAGGGTTAGGGTTAGGGTTAGATTAGGGTTAGGGGTTAGGGTTAGAGTAGGGTTAGGGTTATGTTCGGGTTAGGGTTAAGGGTTAGGGTTAGGGTTGGGTTAGCATTAGGGTTAGGGTAGGGTTAGGGTAGGGTTAGGGTTAGATTAGGGTTAGGGTTAGGGTAGGGTTAGGAGTTGGGGTAGATTAGGGTTAGGGTTAGCATAGGGTTAGGGTTAAATTAGGGTTAGGGTTAGCATAGGGTTAGGGTTAGCATAGGGTTAGGGTTAGGGTAGAGTAGGGGTAGGTTTAGGGTTACAGTAGGGCTAGGGATAGATTAGGGTTAGGGTTAGGATTAGGGTTAGAGTAGGGTTAGGGTTAGATTAGGGTTAGGGTTAGGATTAGCATATGGTTAGGGTTAAGGGTTAGGTTTAGGGTTAGAGTATGGTTAGGGTTAGGGGTTGGGGTAGATTAGGGTTAGGGTTATATTAGGGTTAGGGTTAGAGTAGGGTTAGGATTAGGGTTAGGTTTATGGTAGGGTTAGGGTTAGGATTAGGGTTAGGGGTTAGGGTAATATTGGTGTTAGGGTTACAGTTAGATTAGGGTTAGGGTTAGGGTTAGGCTTAGAGTAGGGTCAGGGTTAGGATTAGGGTCAGCATAGGGTTAAGGTTAGAGTTAGAGTATGGTTAGGGCAGGGTGAGGGTTAGGGGTTAGGGTTAGGTTTAAGTGTTAGGGTTAGAGTAGGGTTAGGGTTAGATTAGGGATAGGGTTAGGGGTAGATTAGGGTCAGGGTTAGCATAGGGTTAGGGTTAGGGTTAGGGGCTAGTGTTAGAGTAGGGTTAGGATTAGGGTTAGGGTTATTGTAGGGTTAGGGTTAGCATAGGGTTAGGGTTAGGGTTAGATTAGGGTTAGGGTTAGCATAGGGTTAGGGTTAGGTTTAGGGTTAGATTAGGGTTAGGGGTTAGGGTTAGATTAGGGTTATGGTTAGAGTAGGGTTAGGGTTAGGCTTAGCATAGGGTTAGGGGTTAGGGTTAGGGTAGGGTTAGGGGTAGATTAGTGTTAGGGTTAGGATTAGGGTTAGAGTAGGGTTAGGGTTAGATAAGGGTTAGGGTTAGCATAGGGTTAGGTTTTAGATTAGGGTTAGGGTTAGGGGTTGGGGTAGATTAGGGTTAGGGTTAGATTAGGGTTAGGGTTATATTAGGGTTAGGGTTAGGGATAGGGTAGGGTTAGGATTTGGGCTAGGGGTTCTTGAAATTCTAATCTTTATGGTTAGGGTTAGATTAGGGTTAGGGTACGGTTAGGTTTAGGGGGTTCTTGAAATTCTAACCATTTTTGTTAAAAGTCTCACTTTTAAACTCAGAATTCTGCCTTTTTTCCTCAAAATTCAGAATTTTTTTTCTTGAAATTTTGACTTTTTGCCTGCAAATTTTGATTTTTTTCAGGCTAGGGTTAGGGTTACGGTTAGGGTAGGGTTAGGGTAGGGTTAGGGTTAGATGAGGGTTAGTGTTAAGGTTGGGTAGGGTTAGGGTTAGGGTTAGATTAGGGTTAGCATAGGGTTAAGGGATAGGGTTAGGGTTAGAGTAGTGTTAGACTAGGGTTAGGGTTAGGGTTAGCATAGGGTTAAGGGTCAGGGTTAGGGTTAGCATAGGGTTAAGGGTTAGGGTTAGATTAGGGTTAGGGTTAGCATAGGGTTAGGGTAGGTTTAGGATTAGATTATTGTTAGGGTTAGGGGTTAGGGTAGGGTTAAGGTTAAGGGTTAGGGTTAGAGTAGGGTTAGGGTTAGAGTAGGGTTAGGGTTAGGGTTATGGTAGGGTTAGGGTTAGATTAGGGTTAGGGTTAGGGTTAAGAGTTAGGTTAGGGTTAGAGTAGGGTTAGGGTTAGGGTTAAAGTAGGGTTAGGATTAGGGTTAGGGTAGGGTTAGGGTTTGGGTTAGGGTTAGGGTTATATTAGGGTTAGGGTTAGGGTTAGAGTAGGCTTAGAGTTAAGGTTAGGGGTAAGGGTTAGGGTTAGATTAGGGTTAGGGTTACAGTTAGATCAGTGTTAGTGTTAGGTTAGCATAGGGTTAGGGTTAGAGTATGGTTAGGGCAGGGTTAGGGTTAGGGGTTAAGGTTAGGGTTAGAGTAGGGTTAGGGGTAGGTTAGGGTTAGCATAGGGTTAGGATTAGGGTTCAGGTTAGGGTTAGCATAGGGTTAGGGTTAGGGTTAAGGGTTAGGTTTAGGGTTAGAGTAGGGTTAGGGTTAGATTAGGGTCAGGGGTTAGGGTTAGTGTTAGATTAGGGTTAGGGTTAGAGTAGGGTTAGGGGTTAGGTTTAGGGTTAGGGTAGGGTTAGGGTTAAGGGTTAGGGTTAGGGGTTAGGGTTAGCATTAGATTAGGGTTAGGGTTAGAGTAGGGTTAGGGTTAAGGGTTAGGGTTAGATTAGGGTTAGGGGTTAGGGTTAGAGTAGGGTTAGGGTTATGTTAGGGTTAGGGTTAAGGGTTAGGGTTAGGGTTGGGTTAGCATTAGGGTTAGGGTTAGATTAGGGTTAGGGTTAGGTTTAGGGTTAGGGTAGGGTTAGGGTTAGGGTTAGGAGTTGGGGTAGATTAGGGTTAGGGTTAGGGTTAGCATAGGGTTAGGCTTAGCATAGGGTTAGGGTTAGGGTAGAGTAGGGCTAGGTTTAGGGTTAGAGTAGGGTTAGGGTTAGGGTTAGGATTAGGGTTAGAGTAGGGCTAGGGTTAGATTAGGGTTAGGGTTAGGATTAGCATATGGTTAGGGTTAAGGGTTAGGTTTAGTGTTAGAGTAGGGTTAGTGTTAGGGGTTGGGGTAGATTAGGGTTAGGGTTAGGGTTATATTAGGGTTAGGGTTATATTAGGGTTAGGATTAGGGTTAGGTTTATGGTAGGGTTAGGGTTAGGATTAGGGTTAGGGTTAGGGTTAGATTGGGGTTAGGGTTACAGTTAGATTAGGGTTAGGGTTAGGGTTAGGCTTAGAGTAGGGTCAGGGTTAGGGTTAGGGTCAGCATAGGGTTAGGGTTAGAGTTAGAGTATGGTTAGGGCAGGGTTAGGGTTAGGGGTTAGGGTTAGGTTTAAGTGTTAGGGTTAGAGTAGGGTTAGGGTTAGATTAGGGATAGGGTTAGGGGTAGATTAGGGTTAGGGTTAGGGTTAGCATAGGGTTAGGGTTAGGGGCTAGTGTTAGAGTAGGGTTAGGATTAGGGTTAGGGTTAGCATAGGGTTAGGGTTAGATTAGGGTTAGGGTTAGCATAGGGTTAGGGTTAGGGTTAGAGTAGGGTCAGGGTTAGATTAGGGTTAGGGGTTAGGGTTAGGGTTAGATTAGGGTTAGGGTTAGAGTAGGGTTAGGGTTAGGCTTAGCATAGGGTTAGGGGTTAGGGTTAGGGTTAGAGTAGGGTTAGGGTTAGATTAGGGTTAGGGGTTAGGGTTAGAGTACGGTTATGGCTAGGGTTAAGGGCCAGGGTTAGGGTTAGGGTTAAGGGTTAGGGTTAGGGTTGGGTTAGGGATAGGGTAGGGTTAGGATTTGGGGTTAGGGGATTCTTGAAATTCTAACCATTTTTGTTAAAAGTCTGACTTTTACACTCAGAATTCTGCCTTTTTTTTTCAAAATTCAGATGTTTTTTTTTTTTCTTGAAATTTGGACTGTTTTTCCTTCAAATTTTGGATTTTTTTCAGGCTAGGGTTAGGGTTAGGGTAGGGTTAGGGTAGGGTTAGGTTTAGATGAGGGTTAGTGTTAGGGTTGGGTGGGGTTAGGGTTAGGGTTAGATTAGGTTTAAGGGTTAGAGTAGGGTTAGGGTTATGGTAGGGTTAGGGTTAGATTAGCGTTAGGGTTAGGGGTAGATTAGGGTTAGGGTTAGGGTTAAGGGCCAGGGTTAGGGTTAAGGGATAGGGTTAGGGTTGGGTTAGGGTTAGGGATAGGGTAGGGTTAGGATTTGGGCTAGGGGTTATTGAAATTCTAATCTTTAGGGTTAGGGTTAGGGTTAGATTAGGGTTAGGGTACAGTTAGGGTTAGGGGGTACTTGAAATTCTAACCATTTTTGTTAAAAGTCTGACTTTTAAAATCAGAATTCTGCCTGTTTTGCTCAAAATTCAGAATTTTTTTTCTTGAAATTTTGACTTTTTGCCTGCAAATTTTGATTTTTTTCAGGCTAGGGTTAGGGATAGGGTTTTGGTAGGGTTAGGGTAGGGTTAGGGTTAGATGAGGGATAGTGTCAAGGAAAGGTAGGGTTAGGGTTAGGGTTAGATTAGGGTTAGCATAGGGTTAAGGGTTAGGGTTAGGGTTAGAGTAGGGTTAGACTAGGGTTAGGGTTAGGGTTAGCATAGGGTTAAGGGTTAGGGTTAGGGTTAGAGTAGGGTTAGACTAGGGTTAGGGTTAGGGTTAGCATAGGGTTAAGGGTTAGGGTTAGATTAGGGTTAGGGTTAGGGTTAGCATAGGGTTAGGGTAGGTTTAGGATTAGATTATTGTTAGGGGTTAGGGTAGGGTTAAGTTTAAGGGTTAGGGTTAGAGTAGGGTTAGGGTTAGGGTTATGGTAGGGTTAGATTAGGGTTAGGGTTAAGAGTTAGGTTTAGGGTTAGATTAGGCTTAGAGTTAAGATTAGGGTTAAGGGTTAGGGTTAGGGTTAGCATAGGGTTAGGGTTAACGGTTAGGGTTAGGGCTAGATCAGGGTTAGGGGTTAGGGTTAGCATAGGGTTAGGGTAAGGGTTAGAGTATGGTTAGGGCAGGGTTAGGGTTAGGGGTTAAGGTTAGGGTTAGAGTATGGTTGGGGTTAGATTAGGGTTAGGGTTAGGTGTAGATTAGGGTTAGGGTTAGATTAGGGTTAGGGTTAGCATAGGGTTAGGTTAGGGTTAGGGGTTAGGGTTAGCATAGGGTTAGGGTTAAGGGTTAGGTTTAGGGTTAGAGTAGGGTTAGGGTTAGATTAGGGTTAGGGGTTAGGGTTAGCATTGGATTAGGGTTAGGGTTAGAGTAGGGTTAGGGGTTAGGGTTAGGGTTAGAGTAGGGTTAGGGTTAATGGTTAGGGTTAGGGTTAGCATTAGATTAGGGTTAGGGTTAGGGTTAAGGGTTAGGGTTAGATTAGGGTTAGGGGTTAGGGCTAGAGTAGGGTTAGGGTTATGTTTGGGTTAGGGTTAAGGGTTAGGGTTAGGGTTGGGTTAGCATTAGGGTTAGGGTAGGGTTAGGGTAGGGTTAGGGTTAGTTTAGGGTTAGTGTCAGGTTTCGGGTTAGGGTAGGGTTAGGGTTAGGAGTTGGGGTAGATTAGGGTTAGGGTTAGGGTTAAATTAGGGTTAGGGTTAGCATAGGGTTAGGGTTAGCATAGGGTTAGGTTTAGGGTAGAGTAGGGGTAGGTTTAGGGTTAGAGTAGGGCTAGGGTTAGATTAGGGTTAGGGTTAGGATTAGGGTTAGGATTAGGGTTAGAGTAGGGTGAGGGTTAGGGTTAGGATTAGCATATGGTTAGGGTTAAGGGTTAGGTTTAGGGTTAGAGTAGGGTTAGGGTTAGGGTTTGGGGTAGATTAGGGTTAGGGTTAGGGTTATATTAGGGTTAGGGTTAGAGTAGGATTATGATTAGGGTTAGGTTTATGGTAGGTTTAGGGTTAGATTGGGGTTAGGGTTACAGTTAGATTAGGGTTAGGGTTAGGGTTAGGCTTAGAGTAGGGTCAGGGTTAGGGTTAGGGTCAGCATAGGGTTAGGGTTAGAGTTAGAGTATGGTTAGTGCAGGGATAGGGTTAGGGGTTAGGGTTAGGTTTAAGTGTTAGGGTTAGATTAGGATTAGGGTTAGATTAGGGATAGGGTTAGGGGTAGATTAGGGTTAGAATAGGGTTAGGGTTAGGGTTAGGGGCTAGTGTTAGAGTAGGGTTAGGATTAGGGTTAGGGTTATTGTAGGGTTAGGGTTAGCATAGGGTTAGGGTTAGATCAGGGTTAGGGTTAGCATAGGGTTAGGGTTAGGTTTAGGGTTAGAGTAGGGTTAGGGTTAGATTAGGGTTAGATTAGGGTTAGGGTTAGAGTAGGGTTAGGGTTAGAGTAGGGTTAGGGTTAGGCTTAGCATAGGGTTAGGGGTTAGGGGTTAGGGTAGGGTTAGGGTTAGGGTTAGGGTTAGGTTAGGGATAGGGTAGGGTTAGGATTTGGGGTTAGGGGGTTCTTGAAATTCTAACCATTTTTGTTAAAAGTCTGACTTTTAAACTCAAAATTCTGCCTTTTTTCCTGAAAATTCAGAATTTTTTTTTCTTGAAATTTTGAATTTTGCCTGCAAATTTTGATTTTTTTCAGGATAGGGTTAGGGTTAGGGTTAGGGTAGGGTTAGGGTAGGGTTAGGGTTAGATGAGGGATAGTGTCAAGGTTGGGTAGGGTTAGGGTTAGGGTTAGATTAGGGTTAGCATAGGGTTAAGGGTTAGGGTTAGGGTTAGATTAGTGTTAGGGTTAGGGTTAGCATAGGGTTAGGGTAGGTTTAGGATTAGATTAATGTTAGGGTTAGGGGTTAGGGAAGGGTTAAGGTTAAGGGTTAGGGTTAGGGTTAGCATAGGGTTAGGGTTAAGGGTTAGGGTTAGGGTTAGATTAGGATTAGGGTTAGATTAGGGTTAGGGTTACAGTTAGATCAGGGTTAGGGTTAGGGTTAGGGTTAGCATAGGGTTAGGGTTAGGGTTAGAGTATGGTTAGGGCAGGGTTAGGGTTAGGGGTTAAGGTTAGGGTTAGAGTAGGGTTAGGGTTAGATCAGGGTTAGAGTTAGGGGTAGATTAGGGTTAGGGTTCGATTAGGGTTAGGGTTAGCATAGGGTTAGG
This sequence comes from Sciaenops ocellatus, assembly GCA_033000465.1. NCBI lineage: Eukaryota > Metazoa > Chordata > Actinopteri > Sciaenidae > Sciaenops > Sciaenops ocellatus. The sequence goes on along the minus strand of CP136867.1, from coordinate 1,455,690 downwards.
TTTAGGGGCTAGTGTTAGAGTAGGGTTAGGGTTAGGGTTAGGGTTAGCATAGGGTTAGGGTTAGGGTTAAGGGTTAGGTTTAAGGGTTAGGTTTAGGGTTAGAGTAGGGTTAGGGTTAGATTAGGGTTAGGGGTTAGGGGTTAGGGTTAGTGTTAGATTAGGGTTAGGGTTAGAGTAGGGTTAGGGGTTAGGGTTAGGGTTAGGGTTAGATTAGGGTTAGGGTTAGAGTAGGGATAGGGGTTAGGGTTAGGGTTAATGGTTAGGGTTAGGGGTTAGGGTTAGGGTTAGGGGTTAGGGTTAGAGTAGGGTTAGGGTTATGTTCAGGTTAGGGTTAAGGGTTAGGGTTAGGGTTGGGTTAGCATTAGGGTTAGGGTAGGGTTAGGGTAGGGTTAGGGTCAGATTAGGGTTAGGGTTAGGTTTAGGGTTAGGGTTAGGAGTCGGGGTAGATTAGGGTTAGGGTTAGGGTTAAATTAGGGTTAGGGTTAGCATAGGGTTAGGGTTAGCATAGGGTTAGGGTTAGGGTAGAGTAGGGGTAGGTTTAGGGTTAGAGTAGGGCTAGGGTTAGATTAGGGTTAGGGTTAGGATTAGGGTTAGAGTAGGGTTAGGGTTAGATTAGGGTTAGGGTTAGGATTAGCATATGGTTAGGGTTAAGGGTTAGGTTTAGGGTTAGAGTAGGGTTAGGGTTAGGGGTTAGGGTAGATTAGGGTTAGGGTTAGGGTTATATTAGGGTTAGGGTTAGGGTTAGAGTAGGGTCAGGATTAGGGTTAGGTTTATGGTAGGGTTAGGGTTAGATTGGGGTTAGGGTTACAGTTAGATTAGGGTTAGAGTTAGGTTTAGGCTTAGAGTAGGGTCAGGGTTAGGGTTACGGTCAGCATAGGGTTAGGGTTAGAGTTAGAGTATGGTTAGTGCAGGGTTAGGGTTAGGGGTTAGGGTTAGGTTTAAGTGTTAGGGTTAGAGTAGGATTAGGGTTAGATTAGGGATAGGGTTAGGGGTAGATTAGGGTTAGGGTTAGCATAGGGTTAGGGTTAGGGTTAGGGGCTAGTGTTAGAGTAGGGTTAGGATTAGGGTTAGGGTTATTTTAGGGTTAGGGTTAGCATAGGGTTAGGGTTAGGTTTAGGGTTAGAGTAGGGTTAGGGTTAGATTAGGGTTAGGGTAAGGGTTAGGGTTAGAGTAGGGTTAGGGTTAGGCTTAGCATAGGGTTAGGGGTTAGGGTTAGGGTAGGGTTAAGGTTAAGGGTTAGGGTTAGATTAGGGTTAGGGGTTAGGGTTAGAGTAGGGTTAGGGCTAGGGTTAAGGGCCAGGGTTAGGGTTAGGGATAAGTGTTAGGGTTAGGGTTAGGGTTGGGTTAGGGATAGGGTAGGGTTAGGATTTGGGGTTAGGGGGTTCTTGAACTTCTAACCATTTTTGTTAAAAGTCTGACTTTTAAACTCAGAATTCTGCCTTTTTTCCTCAAAATTCAGACGTTTTTTTTTTTCTTGAAATTTGGACTTTTTTTCCTTCAAAATTTGACCTTTTGGCCTAAAATTTTGATTTTTTTTCTTAAAAATATGACTTCCTTTCTTGAAATTCTAACCTTTTTTGTTAAAAGTCTGACTTTTAAACTCAGAATTTTGCCTTTTTTCCTCAAAATTCAGACGTTTTTTTTTCTTGAAATTTGGACTTTTTTTCCTTCAAATTTGGGATTTTTTTGCTGAAAAATGGGATCTTTTTTTTCTTAAAAATCTGATTCCTTTCTTGAAATTCTAACCTTTTTTGTTAAAAGTCTGACTTTTAAACTCAGAATTCTGCCTTTTTTCCTCAAAATTCAGACGTTTTTTTTTTCTTGAAATTTGGACTTTTTTTCCTTCAAAATTTGACCTTTTGGCCTAAAATTTTGATTTCTTTTTTTTCTTAAAAATATGACTTCCTTTCTTGAAATTCTAACCTTTTTTGTTAAAAGTCTGACTTTTAAACTCAGAATTCTGCCTTTTTTCCTCAAAATTCAGACGTTTTTTTTTTCTTGAAATTTGGACTTTTTTTCCTTCAAAATTTGACCTTTTGGCCTAAAATTTTGATTTCTTTTTTTTCTTAAAAATATGACTTCCTTTCTTGAAATTCTAACCTTTTTTGTTAAAAGTCTGACTTTTAAACTCAGAATTTTGCCTTTTTTCCTCAAAATTCAGACGTTTTTTTTTCTTGAAATTTGGACTTTTTTTCCTTCAAATTTGGGATTTTTTTGCTGAAAAATGGGATCTTTTTTTTCTTAAAAATCTGATTCCTTTCTTGAAATTCTAACCTTTTTTGTTAAAAGTCTGACTTTTAAACTCAGAATTCTGCCTTTTTTCCTCAAAATTCAGACGTTTTTTTTTTTCTTGAAATTTGGACTTTTTTCCCTTCAAATTTGGGATTTTTTTGCTGAAAAATGGGATCTTTTTTTTCTTAAAAATCTGATTCCTTTCTTGAAATTCTAACCTTTTTTGTTAAAAGTCTGACTTTTAAACTCAGAATTCTGCCTTTTTTCCTCAAAATTCAGACGTTTTTTTTTTTTCTTGAAATTTGGACTTTTTTTCCCTTCAAATTTGGGATTTTTTTGCTGAAAAATGGGATCTTTTTTTCTTAAAAATCTGATTCCTTTCTTGAAATTCTAACCTTTTTTGTTATAAGTCTGACTTTTAAACTCAGAATTCTGCCTTTTTTCCTCAAAATTCAGACGTTTTTTTTTTTCTTGAAATTTGGACGTTTTTTCCTTCAAAATTTGACCTTTTGGCCTAAAATTTTGAATTTTTTTTGCTGAAAAATATGACTTCCTTTCTTGAAATTCTAACCTTTTTTGTTAAAAGTCTGACTTTTAAACTCAGAATTCTGCCTTTTTTCCTCAAAATTCAGACGTCTTTTTTTTTTCTTGAAATTTGGACTTTTTTCCTTCAAAATTTGACCTTTTGGCCTAAAATTTTGATTTTTTTTTCTTAAAAATCTGATTCCTTTCTTGAAATTCTAACCTTTTTTGTTAAAAGTCTGACTTTTAAACTCAGAATTCTGCCTTTTTTCCTCAAAATTCAGACGTTTTTTTTTTCTTGAAATTTGGACTTTTTTTACTTCAAAATTTGACCTTTTGGCCTAAAATTTTGATTTCTTTTTTTTCTTAAAAATATGACTTCCTTTCTTGAAATTCTAACCTTTTTTGTTAAAAGTCTGACTTTTAAACTCAGAATTCTGCCTTTTTTCCTCAAAATTCAGACGTCTTTTTTTTTTCTTGAAATTTGGACTTTTTTCCTTCAAAATTTGACCTTTTGGCCTAAAATTTTGATTTTTTTTTCTTAAAAATCTGATTCCTTTCTTGAAATTCTAACCTTTTTTGTTAAAAGTCTGACTTTTAAACTCAGAATTCTGCCTTTTTTCCTCAAAATTCAGACGTTTTTTTTTTTTCTTGAAATTTGGACCTTTTTTCTTTCAAAATTTGACCTTTTGTCCTAAAATTTTGATTTTTTTTTTTTCTTAAAAATATGACTTCCTTTTTTGAAATTCTAACCTTTTTTGTTAAAAGTCTGACTTTTAAACTCAGAATTCTGCCTTTTTTCCTCAAAATTCAGAATTGTTTTTTTCTTGAAATTTCGAATTTTTGCAGGCAAAGTTTGATTTTTCTCAGGCTAGTGTTAGTGTTAGGGATTGGTAGGGTTAGGGTTAGGGTTAGATTAGGGTTAGGGTTAGGGTTAGGGTTAGCATAGGGTTAAGGGTTAGGGTTAGAGTAGGGTTACGGTTAGGGTTAGATTAGGGTTAGGGTTGGGGTTAGCATAGGGTTAAGGGTTAGGGTTAGGGTTAAGGGTTAGGTTTAGGGTTAGAGTAGGGTTAGGGTTAGATTAGGGTTAGGGGTTAGGGGTTAGGGTTAGGGTTAGGGTTAGATTATGGTTAGGGTTAGGGTTAGATAAGGGTTAGGGTTAAGGGTTATTTTAGGTTTAGAGTAGGGTTAGGGTTAGATTAGGGTTAGGGGTTAGGGTTAGCATAGGGTTAAGGGTTAGGGTTAGAGTAGGGTTAGATTAGGGTTAGGGTTAGCATAGGGTTAAGGGTTATGGTTAGAGTAGGGTTAGGGTTAGGGTTAGATTAGGATTAGGGTTAGGGTTAGCATAGGGTCAAGGGTTAGGGTTAGAGTAGGGTTAGGGTTAGGGTTAGATCAGGGTAGGGTTAGGGTTAGCATAGGGTTAAGTGTTAGGGTTAGGGTTAGGGTCCTCAAAATTCAGACGTTTTTTTTTTCTTGAAATTTGGACTTTTTTTCCTTCAAAATTTGACCTTTTGGCCTAAAATTTTGATTTTTTTTTCTTAAAAATATGACTTCCTTTCTTGAAATTCTAACCTTTTTTGTTAAAAGTCTGACTTTTAAACTCAGAATTCTGCCTTTTTTCCTCAAAATTCAGACGTTTTTTTTTTTCTTGAAATTTGGACTTTTTTCCCTTCAAATTTGGGATTTTTTTGCTGAAAAATGGGATCTTTTTTTCTTAAAAATCTGATTCCTTTCTTGAAATTCTAACCTTTTTTGTTAAAAGTCTGACTTTTAAACTCAGAATTCTGCCTTTTTTCCTCAAAATTCAGACGTTTTTTTTTTTCTTGAAATTTGGACCTTTTTTCCTTCAAAATTTGACCTTTTGGCCTAAAATTTTGAATTTTTTTTTCTGAAAAATATGACTTCCTTTCTTGAAATTCTAACCTTTTTTGTTAAAAGTCTGACTTTTAAACTCAGAATTCTGCCTTTTTTCCTCAAAATTCAGACGTCTTTTTTTTTCTTGAAATTTGGACTTTTTTTCCTTCAAAATTTGACCTTTTGGCCTAAAATTTTGATTTTTTTTTCTTAAAAATCTGATTCCTTTCTTGAAATTCTAACCTTTTTTGTTAAAAGTCTGACTTTTAAACTCAGAATTCTGCCTTTTTTCCTCAAAATTCAGACGTTTTTTTTTTTCTTGAAATTTGGACTTTTTTTCCTTCAAATTTGGGATTTTTTTGCTGAAAAATGGGATCTTTTTTTCTTAAAAATCTGATTCCTTTCTTGAAATTCTAACCTTTTTTGTTAAAAGTCTGACTTTTAAACTCAGAATTCTGCCTTTTTTCCTCAAAATTCAGACATCTTTTTTTTTCTTGAAATTTGGACTTTTTTTCCTTCAAAATTTGACCTTTTGGCCTAAAATTTTGATTTTTTTTTTCTTAAAAATCTGATTCCTTTCTTGAAATTCTAACCTTTTTTGTTAAAAGTCTGACTTTTAAACTCAGAATTCTGCCTTTTTTCCTCAAAATTCAGACGTTTTTTTTTTTCTTGAAATTTGGACTTTTTTCCCTTCAAATTTGGGATTTTTTTGCTGAAAAATGGGATCTTTTTTTTCTTAAAAATCTGATTCCTTTCTTGAAATTCTAACCTTTTTTGTTAAAAGTCTGACTTTTAAACTCAGAATTCTGCCTTTTTTCCTCAAAATTCAGACGTTTTTTTTTTCTTGAAATTTGGACTTTTTTTCCTTCAAAATTTGACCTTTTGGCCTAAAATTTTGATTTCTTTTTTTTCTTAAAAATATGACTTCCTTTCTTGAAATTCTAACCTTTTTTGTTAAAAGTCTGACTTTTAAACTCAGAATTCTGCCTTTTTTCCTCAAAATTCAGACGTTTTTTTTTTCTTGAAATTTGGACTTTTTTTCCTTCAAAATTTGACCTTTTGGCCTAAAATTTTGATTTCTTTTTTTTCTTAAAAATATGACTTCCTTTCTTGAAATTCTAACCTTTTTTGTTAAAAGTCTGACTTTTAAACTCAGAATTCTGCCTTTTTTCCTCAAAATTCAGACGTTTTTTTTTTTTTCTTGAAATTTGGACTTTTTTTCCTTCAAAATTTGACCTTTTGGCCTAAAATTTTGATTTTTTTTCCTTAAAAATATGACTTCCTTTTTTGAAATTCTAACCTTTTTTGTTAAAAGTCTGACTTTTAAACTCAGAATTCTGCCTTTTTTCCTCAAAATTCAGACGTTTTTTTTTTTTTCTTGAAATTTGGACCTTTTTTCTTTCAAAATTTGACCTTTTGGCCTAAAATTTTGATTTTTTTTTTTTCTTAAAAATATGACTTCCTTTCTTGAAATTCTAACCTTTTTTGTTAAAAGTCTGACTTTTAAACTCAGAATTCTGCCTTTTTTCCTCAAAATTCAGACGTTTTTTTTTTTTCTTGAAATTTGGACTTTTTTTCCCTTCAAATTTGGGATTTTTTTGCTGAAAAATGGGATCTTTTTTTCTTAAAAATCTGATTCCTTTCTTGAAATTCTAACCTTTTTTGTTATAAGTCTGACTTTTAAACTCAGAATTCTGCCTTTTTTCCTCAAAATTCAGACGTTTTTTTTTTTCTTGAAATTTGGACGTTTTTTCCTTCAAAATTTGACCTTTTGGCCTAAAATTTTGAATTTTTTTTGCTGAAAAATATGACTTCCTTTCTTGAAATTCTAACCTTTTTTGTTAAAAGTCTGACTTTTAAACTCAGAATTCTGCCTTTTTTCCTCAAAATTCAGACGTCTTTTTTTTTTCTTGAAATTTGGACTTTTTTCCTTCAAAATTTGACCTTTTGGCCTAAAATTTTGATTTTTTTTTCTTAAAAATCTGATTCCTTTCTTGAAATTCTAACCTTTTTTGTTAAAAGTCTGACTTTTAAACTCAGAATTCTGCCTTTTTTCCTCAAAATTCAGACGTTTTTTTTTTCTTGAAATTTGGACTTTTTTTACTTCAAAATTTGACCTTTTGGCCTAAAATTTTGATTTCTTTTTTTTCTTAAAAATATGACTTCCTTTCTTGAAATTCTAACCTTTTTTGTTAAAAGTCTGACTTTTAAACTCAGAATTCTGCCTTTTTTCCTCAAAATTCAGACGTTTTTTTTTTTTCTTGAAATTTGGACCTTTTTTCTTTCAAAATTTGACCTTTTGGCCTAAAATTTTGATTTTTTTTTTTTCTTAAAAATATGACTTCCTTTTTTGAAATTCTAACCTTTTTTGTTAAAAGTCTGACTTTTAAACTCAGAATTCTGCCTTTTTTCCTCAAAATTCAGAATTGTTTTTTTCTTGAAATTTCGAATTTTTGCAGGCAAAGTTTGATTTTTCTCAGGCTAGTGTTAGTGTTAGGGATTGGTAGGGTTAGGGTTAGGGTTAGATTAGGGTTAGGGTTAGGGTTAGGGTTAGCATAGGGTTAAGGGTTAGGGTTAGAGTAGGGTTAGGGTTAGGGTTAGATTAGGGTTAGGGTTGGGGTTAGCATAGGGTTAAGGGTTAGGGTTAGGGTTAAGGGTTAGGTTTAGGGTTAGAGTAGGGTTAGGGTTAGATTAGGGTTAGGGGTTAGGGGTTAGGGTTAGGGTTAGGGTTAGATTATGGTTAGGGTTAGGGTTAGATAAGGGTTAGGGTTAAGGGTTATTTTAGGTTTAGAGTAGGGTTAGGGTTAGATTAGGGTTAGGGGTTAGGGTTAGCATAGGGTTAAGGGTTAGGGTTAGAGTAGGGTTAGATTAGGGTTAGGGTTAGCATAGGGTTAAGGGTTATGGTTAGAGTAGGGTTAGGGTTAGGGTTAGATTAGGATTAGGGTTAGGGTTAGCATAGGGTCAAGGGTTAGGGTTAGAGTAGGGTTAGGGTTAGGGTTAGATCAGGGTAGGGTTAGGGTTAGCATAGGGTTAAGTGTTAGGGTTAGGGTTAGGGTCCTCAAAATTCAGACGTTTTTTTTTTCTTGAAATTTGGACTTTTTTTCCTTCAAAATTTGACCTTTTGGCCTAAAATTTTGATTTTTTTTTCTTAAAAATATGACTTCCTTTCTTGAAATTCTAACCTTTTTTGTTAAAAGTCTGACTTTTAAACTCAGAATTCTGCCTTTTTTCCTCAAAATTCAGACGTTTTTTTTTTTCTTGAAATTTGGACTTTTTTCCCTTCAAATTTGGGATTTTTTTGCTGAAAAATGGGATCTTTTTTTCTTAAAAATCTGATTCCTTTCTTGAAATTCTAACCTTTTTTGTTAAAAGTCTGACTTTTAAACTCAGAATTCTGCCTTTTTTCCTCAAAATTCAGACGTTTTTTTTTTTCTTGAAATTTGGACCTTTTTTCCTTCAAAATTTGACCTTTTGGCCTAAAATTTTGAATTTTTTTTGCTGAAAAATATGACTTCCTTTCTTGAAATTCTAACCTTTTTTGTTAAAAGTCTGACTTTTAAACTCAGAATTCTGCCTTTTTTCCTCAAAATTCAGACGTCTTTTTTTTTCTTGAAATTTGGACTTTTTTTCCTTCAAAATTTGACCTTTTGGCCTAAAATTTTGATTTTTTTTTCTTAAAAATCTGATTCCTTTCTTGAAATTCTAACCTTTTTTGTTAAAAGTCTGACTTTTAAACTCAGAATTCTGCCTTTTTTCCTCAAAATTCAGACGTTTTTTTTTTTCTTGAAATTTGGACTTTTTTTCCTTCAAATTTGGGATTTTTTTGCTGAAAAATGGGATCTTTTTTTCTTAAAAATCTGATTCCTTTCTTGAAATTCTAACCTTTTTTGTTAAAAGTCTGACTTTTAAACTCAGAATTCTGCCTTTTTTCCTCAAAATTCAGACATCTTTTTTTTTCTTGAAATTTGGACTTTTTTTCCTTCAAAATTTGACCTTTTGGCCTAAAATTTTGATTTTTTTTTTCTTAAAAATCTGATTCCTTTCTTGAAATTCTAACCTTTTTTGTTAAAAGTCTGACTTTTAAACTCAGAATTCTGCCTTTTTTCCTCAAAATTCAGACGTTTTTTTTTTTCTTGAAATTTGGACTTTTTTTCCTTCAAATTTGGGATTTTTTTGCTGAAAAATGGGATCTTTTTTTCTTAAAAATCTGATTCCTTTCTTGAAATTCTAACCTTTTTTGTTAAAAGTCTGACTTTTAAACTCAGAATTCTGCCTTTTTTCCTCAAAATTCAGACGTTTTTTTTTTTCTTGAAATTTGGACTTTTTTCCCTTCAAATTTGGGATTTTTTTGCTGAAAAATGGGATCTTTTTTTCTTAAAAATCTGATTCCTTTCTTGAAATTCTAACCTTTTTTGTTAAAAGTCTGACTTTTAAACTCAGAATTCTGCCTTTTTTCCTCAAAATTCAGACGTTTTTTTTTTTCTTGAAATTTGGACTTTTTTTCCTTCAAATTTGGGATTTTTTTGCTGAAAAATGGGATCTTTTTTTCTTAAAAATCTGATTCCTTTCTTGAAATTCTAACCTTTTTTGTTAAAAGTCTGACTTTTAAACTCAGAATTCTGCCTTTTTTCCTCAAAATTCAGACATCTTTTTTTTTCTTGAAATTTGGACTTTTTTTCCTTCAAAATTTGACCTTTTGGCCTAAAATTTTGATTTTTTTTTCTTAAAAATCTGATTCCTTTCTTGAAATTCTAACCTTTTTTGTTAAAAGTCTGACTTTTAAACTCAGAATTCTGCCTTTTTTCCTCAAAATTCAGACGTTTTTTTTTTTTTTCTTGAAATTTGGACTTTTTTTCCTTCAAATTTGGGATTTTTTTGCTGAAAAATGGAATCTTTTTTTCTTAAAAATCTGATTCCTTTCTTGAAATTCTAACCTTTTTTGTTAAAAGTCTGACTTTTAAACTCAGAATTCTGCCTTTTTTCCTCAAAATTCAGACGTTTTTTTTTTTCTTGAAATTTGGACTTTTTTTCCTTCAAATTTGGGATTTTTTTGCTGAAAAATGGGATCTTTTTTTCTTAAAAATCTGATTCCTTTCTTGAAATTCTAACCTTTTTTGTTAAAAGTCTGACTTTTAAACTCAGAATTCTGCCTTTTTTCCTCAAAATTCAGACGTTTTTTTTTTTCTTGAAATTTGGACCTTTTTTCCTTCAAAATTTGACCTTTTGGCCTAAAATTTTGATTTTTTTTTCTTAAAAATCTGATTCCTTTCTTGAAATTCTAACCTTTTTTGTTAAAAGTCTGACTTTTAAACTCAGAATTCTGCCTTTTTTCCTCAAAATTCAGACGTTTTTTTTTTTCTTGAAATTTGGACTTTTTTTCCTTCAAATTTGGGATTTTTTTGCTGAAAAATGGGATCTTTTTTTCTTAAAAATCTGATTCCTTTCTTGAAATTCTAACCTTTTTTGTTAAAAGTCTGACTTTTAAACTCAGAATTCTGCCTTTTTTCCTCAAAATTCAGACGTTTTTTTTTTTCTTGAAATTTGGACCTTTTTTCCTTCAAAATTTGACCTTTTGGCCTAAAATTTTGAATTTTTTTTGCTGAAAAATATGACTTCCTTTCTTGAAATTCTAACCTTTTTTGTTAAAAGTCTGACTTTTAAACTCAGAATTCTGCCTTTTTTCCTCAAAATTCAGACGTCTTTTTTTTTCTTGAAATTTGGACTTTTTTTCCTTCAAAATTTGACCTTTTGGCCTAAAATTTTGATTTTTTTTTCTTAAAAATCTGATTCCTTTCTTGAAATTCTAACCTTTTTTGTTAAAAGTCTGACTTTTAAACTCAGAATTCTGCCTTTTTTCCTCAAAATTCAGACGTTTTTTTTTTTCTTGAAATTTGGACTTTTTTTCCTTCAAATTTGGGATTTTTTTGCTGAAAAGTGGGATCTTTTTTTCTTAAAAATCTGATTCCTTTCTTGAAATTCTAACCTTTTTTGTTAAAAGTCTGACTTTTAAACTCAGAATTCTGCCTTTTTTCCTCAAAATTCAGACGTTTTTTTTTTTCTTGAAATTTGGACTTTTTTTCCTTCAAATTTGGGATTTTTTTGCTGAAAAATGGGATCTTTCTTTCTTAAAAATCTGATTCCTTTCTTGAAATTCTAACCTTTTTTGTTAAAAGTCTGACTTTTAAACTCAGAATTCTGCCTTTTTTCCTCAAAATTCAGACGTTTTTTTTTTTCTTGAAATTTGGACTTTTTTTCCTTCAAATTTGGGATTTTTTTGCTGAAAAATGGGATCTTTTTTTCTTAAAAATCTGATTCCTTTCTTGAAATTCTAACCTTTTTTGTTAAAAGTCTGACTTTTAAACTCAGAATTCTGCCTTTTTTCCTCAAAATTCAGACGTTTTTTTTTTTCTTGAAATTTGGACTTTTTTTCCTTCAAATTTGGGATTTTTTTGCTGAAAAATGGGATCTTTTTTTCTTAAAAATCTGATTCCTTTCTTGAAATTCTAACCTTTTTTGTTAAAAGTCTGACTTTTAAACTCAGAATTCTGCCTTTTTTCCTCAAAATTCAGACATCTTTTTTTTTCTTGAAATTTGGACTTTTTTTCCTTCAAAATTTGACCTTTTGGCCTAAAATTTTGATTTTTTTTTTCTTAAAAATCTGATTCCTTTCTTGAAATTCTAACCTTTTTTGTTAAAAGTCTGACTTTTAAACTCAGAATTCTGCCTTTTTTCCTCAAAATTCAGACGTTTTTTTTTTTCTTGAAATTTGGACTTTTTTCCCTTCAAATTTGGGATTTTTTTGCTGAAAAATGGGATCTTTTTTTTCTTAAAAATCTGATTCCTTTCTTGAAATTCTAACCTTTTTTGTTAAAAGTCTGACTTTTAAACTCAGAATTCTGCCTTTTTTCCTCAAAATTCAGACGTTTTTTTTTTCTTGAAATTTGGACTTTTTTTCCTTCAAAATTTGACCTTTTGGCCTAAAATTTTGATTTCTTTTTTTTCTTAAAAATATGACTTCCTTTCTTGAAATTCTAACCTTTTTTGTTAAAAGTCTGACTTTTAAACTCAGAATTCTGCCTTTTTTCCTCAAAATTCAGACGTTTTTTTTTTCTTGAAATTTGGACTTTTTTTCCTTCAAAATTTGACCTTTTGGCCTAAAATTTTGATTTCTTTTTTTTCTTAAAAATATGACTTCCTTTCTTGAAATTCTAACCTTTTTTGTTAAAAGTCTGACTTTTAAACTCAGAATTCTGCCTTTTTTCCTCAAAATTCAGACGTTTTTTTTTTTTTTCTTGAAATTTGGACTTTTTTTCCTTCAAAATTTGACCTTTTGGCCTAAAATTTTGATTTTTTTTCCTTAAAAATATGACTTCCTTTTTTGAAATTCTAACCTTTTTTGTTAAAAGTCTGACTTTTAAACTCAGAATTCTGCCTTTTTTCCTCAAAATTCAGACGTTTTTTTTTTTTCTTGAAATTTGGACCTTTTTTCTTTCAAAATTTGACCTTTTGGCCTAAAATTTTGATTTTTTTTTTTTCTTAAAAATATGACTTCCTTTCTTGAAATTCTAACCTTTTTTGTTAAAAGTCTGACTTTTAAACTCAGAATTCTGCCTTTTTTCCTCAAAATTCAGACGTTTTTTTTTTTCTTGAAATTTGGACTTTTTTCCCTTCAAATTTGGGATTTTTTTGCTGAAAAATGGGATCTTTTTTTTCTTAAAAATCTGATTCCTTTCTTGAAATTCTAACCTTTTTTGTTAAAAGTCTGACTTTTAAACTCAGAATTCTGCCTTTTTTCCTCAAAATTCAGACGTTTTTTTTTTCTTGAAATTTGGACTTTTTTTCCTTCAAAATTTGACCTTTTGGCCTAAAATTTTGATTTCTTTTTTTTCTTAAAAATATGACTTCCTTTCTTGAAATTCTAACCTTTTTTGTTAAAAGTCTGACTTTTAAACTCAGAATTCTGCCTTTTTTCCTCAAAATTCAGACGTTTTTTTTTTCTTGAAATTTGGACTTTTTTTCCTTCAAAATTTGACCTTTTGGCCTAAAATTTTGATTTCTTTTTTTTCTTAAAAATATGACTTCCTTTCTTGAAATTCTAACCTTTTTTGTTAAAAGTCTGACTTTTAAACTCAGAATTCTGCCTTTTTTCCTCAAAATTCAGACGTTTTTTTTTTTTTCTTGAAATTTGGACTTTTTTTCCTTCAAAATTTGACCTTTTGGCCTAAAATTTTGATTTTTTTTCCTTAAAAATATGACTTCCTTTTTTGAAATTCTAACCTTTTTTGTTAAAAGTCTGACTTTTAAACTCAGAATTCTGCCTTTTTTCCTCAAAATTCAGACGTTTTTTTTTTTTCTTGAAATTTGGACCTTTTTTCTTTCAAAATTTGACCTTTTGGCCTAAAATTTTGATTTTTTTTTTTTCTTAAAAATATGACTTCCTTTCTTGAAATTCTAACCTTTTTTGTTAAAAGTCTGACTTTTAAACTCAGAATTCTGCCTTTTTTCCTCAAAATTCAGACGTTTTTTTTTTTTCTTGAAATTTGGACTTTTTTTCCCTTCAAATTTGGGATTTTTTTGCTGAAAAATGGGATCTTTTTTTCTTAAAAATCTGATTCCTTTCTTGAAATTCTAACCTTTTTTGTTATAAGTCTGACTTTTAAACTCAGAATTCTGCCTTTTTTCCTCAAAATTCAGACGTTTTTTTTTTTCTTGAAATTTGGACGTTTTTTCCTTCAAAATTTGACCTTTTGGCCTAAAATTTTGAATTTTTTTTGCTGAAAAATATGACTTCCTTTCTTGAAATTCTAACCTTTTTTGTTAAAAGTCTGACTTTTAAACTCAGAATTCTGCCTTTTTTCCTCAAAATTCAGACGTCTTTTTTTTTTCTTGAAATTTGGACTTTTTTCCTTCAAAATTTGACCTTTTGGCCTAAAATTTTGATTTTTTTTTCTTAAAAATCTGATTCCTTTCTTGAAATTCTAACCTTTTTTGTTAAAAGTCTGACTTTTAAACTCAGAATTCTGCCTTTTTTCCTCAAAATTCAGACGTTTTTTTTTTTCTTGAAATTTGGACTTTTTTTCCTTCAAATTTGGGATTTTTTTGCTGAAAAATGGGATCTTTTTTTCTTAAAAATCTGATTCCTTTCTTGAAATTCTAACCTTTTTTGTTAAAAGTCTGACTTTTAAACTCAGAATTCTGCCTTTTTTCCTCAAAATTCAGACATCTTTTTTTTTCTTGAAATTTGGACTTTTTTTCCTTCAAAATTTGACCTTTTGGCCTAAAATTTTGATTTTTTTTTTCTTAAAAATCTGATTCCTTTCTTGAAATTCTAACCTTTTTTGTTAAAAGTCTGACTTTTAAACTCAGAATTCTGCCTTTTTTCCTCAAAATTCAGACGTTTTTTTTTTTCTTGAAATTTGGACTTTTTTCCCTTCAAATTTGGGATTTTTTTGCTGAAAAATGGGATCTTTTTTTTCTTAAAAATCTGATTCCTTTCTTGAAATTCTAACCTTTTTTGTTAAAAGTCTGACTTTTAAACTCAGAATTCTGCCTTTTTTCCTCAAAATTCAGACGTTTTTTTTTTCTTGAAATTTGGACTTTTTTTCCTTCAAAATTTGACCTTTTGGCCTAAAATTTTGATTTCTTTTTTTTCTTAAAAATATGACTTCCTTTCTTGAAATTCTAACCTTTTTTGTTAAAAGTCTGACTTTTAAACTCAGAATTCTGCCTTTTTTCCTCAAAATTCAGACGTTTTTTTTTTCTTGAAATTTGGACTTTTTTTCCTTCAAAATTTGACCTTTTGGCCTAAAATTTTGATTTCTTTTTTTTCTTAAAAATATGACTTCCTTTCTTGAAATTCTAACCTTTTTTGTTAAAAGTCTGACTTTTAAACTCAGAATTCTGCCTTTTTTCCTCAAAATTCAGACGTTTTTTTTTTTTTCTTGAAATTTGGACTTTTTTTCCTTCAAAATTTGACCTTTTGGCCTAAAATTTTGATTTTTTTTCCTTAAAAATATGACTTCCTTTTTTGAAATTCTAACCTTTTTTGTTAAAAGTCTGACTTTTAAACTCAGAATTCTGCCTTTTTTCCTCAAAATTCAGACGTTTTTTTTTTTCTTGAAATTTGGACCTTTTTTCCTTCAAAATTTGACCTTTTGGCCTAAAATTTTGAATTTTTTTTGCTGAAAAATATGACTTCCTTTCTTGAAATTCTAACCTTTTTTGTTAAAAGTCTGACTTTTAAACTCAGAATTCTGCCTTTTTTCCTCAAAATTCAGACGTCTTTTTTTTTCTTGAAATTTGGACTTTTTTTCCTTCAAAATTTGACCTTTTGGCCTAAAATTTTGATTTTTTTTTCTTAAAAATCTGATTCCTTTCTTGAAATTCTAACCTTTTTTGTTAAAAGTCTGACTTTTAAACTCAGAATTCTGCCTTTTTTCCTCAAAATTCAGACGTTTTTTTTTTTCTTGAAATTTGGACTTTTTTTCCTTCAAATTTGGGATTTTTTTGCTGAAAAATGGGATCTTTTTTTCTTAAAAATCTGATTCCTTTCTTGAAATTCTAACCTTTTTTGTTAAAAGTCTGACTTTTAAACTCAGAATTCTGCCTTTTTTCCTCAAAATTCAGACATCTTTTTTTTTCTTGAAATTTGGACTTTTTTTCCTTCAAAATTTGACCTTTTGGCCTAAAATTTTGATTTTTTTTTTCTTAAAAATCTGATTCCTTTCTTGAAATTCTAACCTTTTTTGTTAAAAGTCTGACTTTTAAACTCAGAATTCTGCCTTTTTTCCTCAAAATTCAGACGTTTTTTTTTTTCTTGAAATTTGGACTTTTTTTCCTTCAAATTTGGGATTTTTTTGCTGAAAAATGGGATCTTTTTTTCTTAAAAATCTGATTCCTTTCTTGAAATTCTAACCTTTTTTGTTAAAAGTCTGACTTTTAAACTCAGAATTCTGCCTTTTTTCCTCAAAATTCAGACGTTTTTTTTTTTCTTGAAATTTGGACTTTTTTCCCTTCAAATTTGGGATTTTTTTGCTGAAAAATGGGATCTTTTTTTCTTAAAAATCTGATTCCTTTCTTGAAATTCTAACCTTTTTTGTTAAAAGTCTGACTTTTAAACTCAGAATTCTGCCTTTTTTCCTCAAAATTCAGACGTTTTTTTTTTTCTTGAAATTTGGACTTTTTTTCCTTCAAATTTGGGATTTTTTTGCTGAAAAATGGGATCTTTTTTTCTTAAAAATCTGATTCCTTTCTTGAAATTCTAACCTTTTTTGTTAAAAGTCTGACTTTTAAACTCAGAATTCTGCCTTTTTTCCTCAAAATTCAGACATCTTTTTTTTTCTTGAAATTTGGACTTTTTTTCCTTCAAAATTTGACCTTTTGGCCTAAAATTTTGATTTTTTTTTCTTAAAAATCTGATTCCTTTCTTGAAATTCTAACCTTTTTTGTTAAAAGTCTGACTTTTAAACTCAGAATTCTGCCTTTTTTCCTCAAAATTCAGACGTTTTTTTTTTTTTCTTGAAATTTGGACTTTTTTTCCTTCAAATTTGGGATTTTTTTGCTGAAAAATGGAATCTTTTTTTCTTAAAAATCTGATTCCTTTCTTGAAATTCTAACCTTTTTTGTTAAAAGTCTGACTTTTAAACTCAGAATTCTGCCTTTTTTCCTCAAAATTCAGACGTTTTTTTTTTTCTTGAAATTTGGACTTTTTTTCCTTCAAATTTGGGATTTTTTTGCTGAAAAATGGGATCTTTTTTTCTTAAAAATCTGATTCCTTTCTTGAAATTCTAACCTTTTTTGTTAAAAGTCTGACTTTTAAACTCAGAATTCTGCCTTTTTTCCTCAAAATTCAGACGTTTTTTTTTTTCTTGAAATTTGGACCTTTTTTCCTTCAAAATTTGACCTTTTGGCCTAAAATTTTGATTTTTTTTTCTTAAAAATCTGATTCCTTTCTTGAAATTCTAACCTTTTTTGTTAAAAGTCTGACTTTTAAACTCAGAATTCTGCCTTTTTTCCTCAAAATTCAGACGTTTTTTTTTTTCTTGAAATTTGGACTTTTTTTCCTTCAAATTTGGGATTTTTTTGCTGAAAAATGGGATCTTTTTTTCTTAAAAATCTGATTCCTTTCTTGAAATTCTAACCTTTTTTGTTAAAAGTCTGACTTTTAAACTCAGAATTCTGCCTTTTTTCCTCAAAATTCAGACGTTTTTTTTTTTCTTGAAATTTGGACCTTTTTTCCTTCAAAATTTGACCTTTTGGCCTAAAATTTTGAATTTTTTTTGCTGAAAAATATGACTTCCTTTCTTGAAATTCTAACCTTTTTTGTTAAAAGTCTGACTTTTAAACTCAGAATTCTGCCTTTTTTCCTCAAAATTCAGACGTCTTTTTTTTTCTTGAAATTTGGACTTTTTTTCCTTCAAAATTTGACCTTTTGGCCTAAAATTTTGATTTTTTTTTCTTAAAAATCTGATTCCTTTCTTGAAATTCTAACCTTTTTTGTTAAAAGTCTGACTTTTAAACTCAGAATTCTGCCTTTTTTCCTCAAAATTCAGACGTTTTTTTTTTTCTTGAAATTTGGACTTTTTTTCCTTCAAATTTGGGATTTTTTTGCTGAAAAATGGGATCTTTTTTTCTTAAAAATCTGATTCCTTTCTTGAAATTCTAACCTTTTTTGTTAAAAGTCTGACTTTTAAACTCAGAATTCTGCCTTTTTTCCTCAAAATTCAGACGTTTTTTTTTTTCTTGAAATTTGGACTTTTTTTCCTTCAAATTTGGGATTTTTTTGCTGAAAAATGGGATCTTTCTTTCTTAAAAATCTGATTCCTTTCTTGAAATTCTAACCTTTTTTGTTAAAAGTCTGACTTTTAAACTCAGAATTCTGCCTTTTTTCCTCAAAATTCAGACGTTTTTTTTTTTCTTGAAATTTGGACTTTTTTTCCTTCAAATTTGGGATTTTTTTGCTGAAAAATGGGATCTTTTTTTCTTAAAAATCTGATTCCTTTCTTGAAATTCTAACCTTTTTTGTTAAAAGTCTGACTTTTAAACTCAGAATTCTGCCTTTTTTCCTCAAAATTCAGACGTTTTTTTTTTTCTTGAAAT
This sequence comes from Sciaenops ocellatus, assembly GCA_033000465.1. Classification (NCBI taxonomy): domain Eukaryota; kingdom Metazoa; phylum Chordata; class Actinopteri; family Sciaenidae; genus Sciaenops; species Sciaenops ocellatus. Next base: position 1,437,984 of record CP136867.1, on the reverse strand, counting down.
TTGGACTTTTTTTCCTTCAAATTTGGGATTTTTTTGCTGAAAAATGGGATCTTTTTTTCTTAAAAATCTGATTCCTTTCTTGAAATTCTAACCTTTTTTGTTAAAAGTCTGACTTTTAAACTCAGAATTCTGCCTTTTTTCCTCAAAATTCAGACATCTTTTTTTTTCTTGAAATTTGGACTTTTTTTCCTTCAAAATTTGACCTTTTGGCCTAAAATTTTGATTTTTTTTTTCTTAAAAATCTGATTCCTTTCTTGAAATTCTAACCTTTTTTGTTAAAAGTCTGACTTTTAAACTCAGAATTCTGCCTTTTTTCCTCAAAATTCAGACGTTTTTTTTTTTCTTGAAATTTGGACTTTTTTCCCTTCAAATTTGGGATTTTTTTGCTGAAAAATGGGATCTTTTTTTTCTTAAAAATCTGATTCCTTTCTTGAAATTCTAACCTTTTTTGTTAAAAGTCTGACTTTTAAACTCAGAATTCTGCCTTTTTTCCTCAAAATTCAGACGTTTTTTTTTTCTTGAAATTTGGACTTTTTTTCCTTCAAAATTTGACCTTTTGGCCTAAAATTTTGATTTCTTTTTTTTCTTAAAAATATGACTTCCTTTCTTGAAATTCTAACCTTTTTTGTTAAAAGTCTGACTTTTAAACTCAGAATTCTGCCTTTTTTCCTCAAAATTCAGACGTTTTTTTTTTCTTGAAATTTGGACTTTTTTTCCTTCAAAATTTGACCTTTTGGCCTAAAATTTTGATTTCTTTTTTTTCTTAAAAATATGACTTCCTTTCTTGAAATTCTAACCTTTTTTGTTAAAAGTCTGACTTTTAAACTCAGAATTCTGCCTTTTTTCCTCAAAATTCAGACGTTTTTTTTTTTTTTCTTGAAATTTGGACTTTTTTTCCTTCAAAATTTGACCTTTTGGCCTAAAATTTTGATTTTTTTTCCTTAAAAATATGACTTCCTTTTTTGAAATTCTAACCTTTTTTGTTAAAAGTCTGACTTTTAAACTCAGAATTCTGCCTTTTTTCCTCAAAATTCAGACGTTTTTTTTTTTTCTTGAAATTTGGACCTTTTTTCTTTCAAAATTTGACCTTTTGGCCTAAAATTTTGATTTTTTTTTTTTCTTAAAAATATGACTTCCTTTCTTGAAATTCTAACCTTTTTTGTTAAAAGTCTGACTTTTAAACTCAGAATTCTGCCTTTTTTCCTCAAAATTCAGACGTTTTTTTTTTTCTTGAAATTTGGACTTTTTTCCCTTCAAATTTGGGATTTTTTTGCTGAAAAATGGGATCTTTTTTTTCTTAAAAATCTGATTCCTTTCTTGAAATTCTAACCTTTTTTGTTAAAAGTCTGACTTTTAAACTCAGAATTCTGCCTTTTTTCCTCAAAATTCAGACGTTTTTTTTTTCTTGAAATTTGGACTTTTTTTCCTTCAAAATTTGACCTTTTGGCCTAAAATTTTGATTTCTTTTTTTTCTTAAAAATATGACTTCCTTTCTTGAAATTCTAACCTTTTTTGTTAAAAGTCTGACTTTTAAACTCAGAATTCTGCCTTTTTTCCTCAAAATTCAGACGTTTTTTTTTTCTTGAAATTTGGACTTTTTTTCCTTCAAAATTTGACCTTTTGGCCTAAAATTTTGATTTCTTTTTTTTCTTAAAAATATGACTTCCTTTCTTGAAATTCTAACCTTTTTTGTTAAAAGTCTGACTTTTAAACTCAGAATTCTGCCTTTTTTCCTCAAAATTCAGACGTTTTTTTTTTTTTTCTTGAAATTTGGACTTTTTTTCCTTCAAAATTTGACCTTTTGGCCTAAAATTTTGATTTTTTTTCCTTAAAAATATGACTTCCTTTTTTGAAATTCTAACCTTTTTTGTTAAAAGTCTGACTTTTAAACTCAGAATTCTGCCTTTTTTCCTCAAAATTCAGACGTTTTTTTTTTTTCTTGAAATTTGGACCTTTTTTCTTTCAAAATTTGACCTTTTGGCCTAAAATTTTGATTTTTTTTTTTTCTTAAAAATATGACTTCCTTTCTTGAAATTCTAACCTTTTTTGTTAAAAGTCTGACTTTTAAACTCAGAATTCTGCCTTTTTTCCTCAAAATTCAGACGTTTTTTTTTTTTCTTGAAATTTGGACTTTTTTTCCCTTCAAATTTGGGATTTTTTTGCTGAAAAATGGGATCTTTTTTTCTTAAAAATCTGATTCCTTTCTTGAAATTCTAACCTTTTTTGTTATAAGTCTGACTTTTAAACTCAGAATTCTGCCTTTTTTCCTCAAAATTCAGACGTTTTTTTTTTTCTTGAAATTTGGACGTTTTTTCCTTCAAAATTTGACCTTTTGGCCTAAAATTTTGAATTTTTTTTGCTGAAAAATATGACTTCCTTTCTTGAAATTCTAACCTTTTTTGTTAAAAGTCTGACTTTTAAACTCAGAATTCTGCCTTTTTTCCTCAAAATTCAGACGTCTTTTTTTTTTCTTGAAATTTGGACTTTTTTCCTTCAAAATTTGACCTTTTGGCCTAAAATTTTGATTTTTTTTTCTTAAAAATCTGATTCCTTTCTTGAAATTCTAACCTTTTTTGTTAAAAGTCTGACTTTTAAACTCAGAATTCTGCCTTTTTTCCTCAAAATTCAGACGTTTTTTTTTTTCTTGAAATTTGGACTTTTTTTCCTTCAAATTTGGGATTTTTTTGCTGAAAAATGGGATCTTTTTTTCTTAAAAATCTGATTCCTTTCTTGAAATTCTAACCTTTTTTGTTAAAAGTCTGACTTTTAAACTCAGAATTCTGCCTTTTTTCCTCAAAATTCAGACATCTTTTTTTTTCTTGAAATTTGGACTTTTTTTCCTTCAAAATTTGACCTTTTGGCCTAAAATTTTGATTTTTTTTTTCTTAAAAATCTGATTCCTTTCTTGAAATTCTAACCTTTTTTGTTAAAAGTCTGACTTTTAAACTCAGAATTCTGCCTTTTTTCCTCAAAATTCAGACGTTTTTTTTTTTCTTGAAATTTGGACTTTTTTCCCTTCAAATTTGGGATTTTTTTGCTGAAAAATGGGATCTTTTTTTTCTTAAAAATCTGATTCCTTTCTTGAAATTCTAACCTTTTTTGTTAAAAGTCTGACTTTTAAACTCAGAATTCTGCCTTTTTTCCTCAAAATTCAGACGTTTTTTTTTTCTTGAAATTTGGACTTTTTTTCCTTCAAAATTTGACCTTTTGGCCTAAAATTTTGATTTCTTTTTTTTCTTAAAAATATGACTTCCTTTCTTGAAATTCTAACCTTTTTTGTTAAAAGTCTGACTTTTAAACTCAGAATTCTGCCTTTTTTCCTCAAAATTCAGACGTTTTTTTTTTCTTGAAATTTGGACTTTTTTTCCTTCAAAATTTGACCTTTTGGCCTAAAATTTTGATTTCTTTTTTTTCTTAAAAATATGACTTCCTTTCTTGAAATTCTAACCTTTTTTGTTAAAAGTCTGACTTTTAAACTCAGAATTCTGCCTTTTTTCCTCAAAATTCAGACGTTTTTTTTTTTTTCTTGAAATTTGGACTTTTTTTCCTTCAAAATTTGACCTTTTGGCCTAAAATTTTGATTTTTTTTCCTTAAAAATATGACTTCCTTTTTTGAAATTCTAACCTTTTTTGTTAAAAGTCTGACTTTTAAACTCAGAATTCTGCCTTTTTTCCTCAAAATTCAGACGTTTTTTTTTTTCTTGAAATTTGGACCTTTTTTCCTTCAAAATTTGACCTTTTGGCCTAAAATTTTGAATTTTTTTTGCTGAAAAATATGACTTCCTTTCTTGAAATTCTAACCTTTTTTGTTAAAAGTCTGACTTTTAAACTCAGAATTCTGCCTTTTTTCCTCAAAATTCAGACGTCTTTTTTTTTCTTGAAATTTGGACTTTTTTTCCTTCAAAATTTGACCTTTTGGCCTAAAATTTTGATTTTTTTTTCTTAAAAATCTGATTCCTTTCTTGAAATTCTAACCTTTTTTGTTAAAAGTCTGACTTTTAAACTCAGAATTCTGCCTTTTTTCCTCAAAATTCAGACGTTTTTTTTTTTCTTGAAATTTGGACTTTTTTTCCTTCAAATTTGGGATTTTTTTGCTGAAAAATGGGATCTTTTTTTCTTAAAAATCTGATTCCTTTCTTGAAATTCTAACCTTTTTTGTTAAAAGTCTGACTTTTAAACTCAGAATTCTGCCTTTTTTCCTCAAAATTCAGACATCTTTTTTTTTCTTGAAATTTGGACTTTTTTTCCTTCAAAATTTGACCTTTTGGCCTAAAATTTTGATTTTTTTTTTCTTAAAAATCTGATTCCTTTCTTGAAATTCTAACCTTTTTTGTTAAAAGTCTGACTTTTAAACTCAGAATTCTGCCTTTTTTCCTCAAAATTCAGACGTTTTTTTTTTTCTTGAAATTTGGACTTTTTTTCCTTCAAATTTGGGATTTTTTTGCTGAAAAATGGGATCTTTTTTTCTTAAAAATCTGATTCCTTTCTTGAAATTCTAACCTTTTTTGTTAAAAGTCTGACTTTTAAACTCAGAATTCTGCCTTTTTTCCTCAAAATTCAGACGTTTTTTTTTTTCTTGAAATTTGGACTTTTTTCCCTTCAAATTTGGGATTTTTTTGCTGAAAAATGGGATCTTTTTTTCTTAAAAATCTGATTCCTTTCTTGAAATTCTAACCTTTTTTGTTAAAAGTCTGACTTTTAAACTCAGAATTCTGCCTTTTTTCCTCAAAATTCAGACGTTTTTTTTTTTCTTGAAATTTGGACTTTTTTTCCTTCAAATTTGGGATTTTTTTGCTGAAAAATGGGATCTTTTTTTCTTAAAAATCTGATTCCTTTCTTGAAATTCTAACCTTTTTTGTTAAAAGTCTGACTTTTAAACTCAGAATTCTGCCTTTTTTCCTCAAAATTCAGACATCTTTTTTTTTCTTGAAATTTGGACTTTTTTTCCTTCAAAATTTGACCTTTTGGCCTAAAATTTTGATTTTTTTTTCTTAAAAATCTGATTCCTTTCTTGAAATTCTAACCTTTTTTGTTAAAAGTCTGACTTTTAAACTCAGAATTCTGCCTTTTTTCCTCAAAATTCAGACGTTTTTTTTTTTTTCTTGAAATTTGGACTTTTTTTCCTTCAAATTTGGGATTTTTTTGCTGAAAAATGGAATCTTTTTTTCTTAAAAATCTGATTCCTTTCTTGAAATTCTAACCTTTTTTGTTAAAAGTCTGACTTTTAAACTCAGAATTCTGCCTTTTTTCCTCAAAATTCAGACGTTTTTTTTTTTCTTGAAATTTGGACTTTTTTTCCTTCAAATTTGGGATTTTTTTGCTGAAAAATGGGATCTTTTTTTCTTAAAAATCTGATTCCTTTCTTGAAATTCTAACCTTTTTTGTTAAAAGTCTGACTTTTAAACTCAGAATTCTGCCTTTTTTCCTCAAAATTCAGACGTTTTTTTTTTTCTTGAAATTTGGACCTTTTTTCCTTCAAAATTTGACCTTTTGGCCTAAAATTTTGATTTTTTTTTCTTAAAAATCTGATTCCTTTCTTGAAATTCTAACCTTTTTTGTTAAAAGTCTGACTTTTAAACTCAGAATTCTGCCTTTTTTCCTCAAAATTCAGACGTTTTTTTTTTTCTTGAAATTTGGACTTTTTTTCCTTCAAATTTGGGATTTTTTTGCTGAAAAATGGGATCTTTTTTTCTTAAAAATCTGATTCCTTTCTTGAAATTCTAACCTTTTTTGTTAAAAGTCTGACTTTTAAACTCAGAATTCTGCCTTTTTTCCTCAAAATTCAGACGTTTTTTTTTTTCTTGAAATTTGGACCTTTTTTCCTTCAAAATTTGACCTTTTGGCCTAAAATTTTGAATTTTTTTTGCTGAAAAATATGACTTCCTTTCTTGAAATTCTAACCTTTTTTGTTAAAAGTCTGACTTTTAAACTCAGAATTCTGCCTTTTTTCCTCAAAATTCAGACGTCTTTTTTTTTCTTGAAATTTGGACTTTTTTTCCTTCAAAATTTGACCTTTTGGCCTAAAATTTTGATTTTTTTTTCTTAAAAATCTGATTCCTTTCTTGAAATTCTAACCTTTTTTGTTAAAAGTCTGACTTTTAAACTCAGAATTCTGCCTTTTTTCCTCAAAATTCAGACGTTTTTTTTTTTCTTGAAATTTGGACTTTTTTTCCTTCAAATTTGGGATTTTTTTGCTGAAAAATGGGATCTTTTTTTCTTAAAAATCTGATTCCTTTCTTGAAATTCTAACCTTTTTTGTTAAAAGTCTGACTTTTAAACTCAGAATTCTGCCTTTTTTCCTCAAAATTCAGACGTTTTTTTTTTTCTTGAAATTTGGACTTTTTTTCCTTCAAATTTGGGATTTTTTTGCTGAAAAATGGGATCTTTCTTTCTTAAAAATCTGATTCCTTTCTTGAAATTCTAACCTTTTTTGTTAAAAGTCTGACTTTTAAACTCAGAATTCTGCCTTTTTTCCTCAAAATTCAGACGTTTTTTTTTTTCTTGAAATTTGGACTTTTTTTCCTTCAAATTTGGGATTTTTTTGCTGAAAAATGGGATCTTTTTTTCTTAAAAATCTGATTCCTTTCTTGAAATTCTAACCTTTTTTGTTAAAAGTCTGACTTTTAAACTCAGAATTCTGCCTTTTTTCCTCAAAATTCAGACGTTTTTTTTTTTCTTGAAATTTGGACTTTTTTCCCTTCAAATTTGGGATTTTTTTGCTGAAAAATGGGATCTTTTTTTCTTAAAAATCTGATTCCTTTCTTGAAATTCTAACCTTTTTTGTTAAAAGTCTGACTTTTAAACTCAGAATTCTGCCTTTTTTCCTCAAAATTCAGACGTTTTTTTTTTTCTTGAAATTTGGACTTTTTTTCCTTCAAATTTGGGATTTTTTTGCTGAAAAATGGGATCTTTTTTTCTTAAAAATCTGATTCCTTTCTTGAAATTCTAACCTTTTTTGTTAAAAGTCTGACTTTTAAACTCAGAATTCTGCCTTTTTTCCTCAAAATTCAGACATCTTTTTTTTTCTTGAAATTTGGACTTTTTTTCCTTCAAAATTTGACCTTTTGGCCTAAAATTTTGATTTTTTTTTTCTTAAAAATCTGATTCCTTTCTTGAAATTCTAACCTTTTTTGTTAAAAGTCTGACTTTTAAACTCAGAATTCTGCCTTTTTTCCTCAAAATTCAGACGTTTTTTTTTTTCTTGAAATTTGGACTTTTTTTCCTTCAAATTTGGGATTTTTTTGCTGAAAAATGGGATCTTTTTTTCTTAAAAATCTGATTCCTTTCTTGAAATTCTAACCTTTTTTGTTAAAAGTCTGACTTTTAAACTCAGAATTCTGCCTTTTTTCCTCAAAATTCAGACGTTTTTTTTTTTCTTGAAATTTGGACTTTTTTTCCTTCAAATTTGGGATTTTTTTGCTGAAAAATGGGATCTTTCTTTCTTAAAAATCTGATTCCTTTCTTGAAATTCTAACCTTTTTTGTTAAAAGTCTGACTTTTAAACTCAGAATTCTGCCTTTTTTCCTCAAAATTCAGACGTTTTTTTTTTTCTTGAAATTTGGACCTTTTTTCCTTCAAAATTTGACCTTTTGGCCTAAAATTTTGATTTTTTTTTCTTAAAAATCTGATTCCTTTCTTGAAATTCTAACCTTTTTTGTTAAAAGTCTGACTTTTAAACTCAGAATTCTGCCTTTTTTCCTCAAAATTCAGACGTTTTTTTTTTTCTTGAAATTTGGACTTTTTTCCCTTCAAATTTGGGATTTTTTTGCTGAAAAATGGGATCTTTTTTTCTTAAAAATCTGATTCCTTTCTTGAAATTCTAACCTTTTTTGTTAAAAGTCTGACTTTTAAACTCAGAATTCTGCCTTTTTTCCTCAAAATTCAGACGTTTTTTTTTTTCTTGAAATTTGGACCTTTTTTCCTTCAAAATTTGACCTTTTGGCCTAAAATTTTGAATTTTTTTTGCTGAAAAATATGACTTCCTTTCTTGAAATTCTAACCTTTTTTGTTAAAAGTCTGACTTTTAAACTCAGAATTCTGCCTTTTTTCCTCAAAATTCAGACATCTTTTTTTTTCTTGAAATTTGGACTTTTTTTCCTTCAAAATTTGACCTTTTGGCCTAAAATTTTGATTTTTTTTTCTTAAAAATCTGATTCCTTTCTTGAAATTCTAACCTTTTTTGTTAAAAGTCTGACTTTTAAACTCAGAATTCTGCCTTTTTTCCTCAAAATTCAGACGTTTTTTTTTTTCTTGAAATTTGGACCTTTTTTCCTTCAAAATTTGACCTTTTGGCCTAAAATTTTGAATTTTTTTTGCTGAAAAATATGACTTCCTTTCTTGAAATTCTAACCTTTTTTGTTAAAAGTCTGACTTTTAAACTCAGAATTCTGCCTTTTTTCCTCAAAATTCAGACGTCTTTTTTTTTCTTGAAATTTGGACTTTTTTTCCTTCAAAATTTGACCTTTTGGCCTAAAATTTTGATTTTTTTTTCTTAAAAATCTGATTCCTTTCTTGAAATTCTAACCTTTTTTGTTAAAAGTCTGACTTTTAAACTCAGAATTCTGCCTTTTTTCCTCAAAATTCAGACGTTTTTTTTTTTCTTGAAATTTGGACTTTTTTTCCTTCAAATTTGGGATTTTTTTGCTGAAAAATGGGATCTTTTTTTCTTAAAAATCTGATTCCTTTCTTGAAATTCTAACCTTTTTTGTTAAAAGTCTGACTTTTAAACTCAGAATTCTGCCTTTTTTCCTCAAAATTCAGACGTTTTTTTTTTTCTTGAAATTTGGACTTTTTTCCCTTCAAATTTGGGATTTTTTTGCTGAAAAATGGGATCTTTTTTTCTTAAAAATCTGATTCCTTTCTTGAAATTCTAACCTTTTTTGTTAAAAGTCTGACTTTTAAACTCAGAATTCTGCCTTTTTTCCTCAAAATTCAGACGTTTTTTTTTTTCTTGAAATTTGGACCTTTTTTCCTTCAAAATTTGACCTTTTGGCCTAAAATTTTGATTTTTTTTTCTTAAAAATCTGATTCCTTTCTTGAAATTCTAACCTTTTTTGTTAAAAGTCTGACTTTTAAACTCAGAATTCTGCCTTTTTTCCTCAAAATTCAGACGTTTTTTTTTTTCTTGAAATTTGGACTTTTTTTCCTTCAAATTTGGGATTTTTTTGCTGAAAAATGGGATCTTTTTTTCTTAAAAATCTGATTCCTTTCTTGAAATTCTAACCTTTTTTGTTAAAAGTCTGACTTTTAAACTCAGAATTCTGCCTTTTTTCCTCAAAATTCAGACGTTTTTTTTTTTCTTGAAATTTGGACTTTTTTCCCTTCAAATTTGGGATTTTTTTGCTGAAAAATGGGATCTTTTTTTCTTAAAAATCTGATTCCTTTCTTGAAATTCTAACCTTTTTTGTTAAAAGTCTGACTTTTAAACTCAGAATTCTGCCTTTTTTCCTCAAAATTCAGATGTTTTTTTTTTTTCTTGAAATTTGGACTTTTTTCCCTTCAAATTTGGGATTTTTTTGCTGAAAAATGGGATCTTTTTTTCTTAAAAATCTGATTCCTTTCTTGAAATTCTAACCTTTTTTGTTAAAAGTCTGACTTTTAAACTCAGAATTCTGCCTTTTTTCCTCAAAATTCAGACGTTTTTTTTTTTCTTGAAATTTGGACCTTTTTTCCTTCAAAATTTGACCTTTTGGCCTAAAATTTTGAATTTTTTTTGCTGAAAAATATGACTTCCTTTCTTGAAATTCTAACCTTTTTTGTTAAAAGTCTGACTTTTAAACTCAGAATTCTGCCTTTTTTCCTCAAAATTCAGACGTCTTTTTTTTTCTTGAAATTTGGACTTTTTTTCCTTCAAAATTTGACCTTTTGGCCTAAAATTTTGATTTTTTTTTCTTAAAAATCTGATTCCTTTCTTGAAATTCTAACCTTTTTTGTTAAAAGTCTGACTTTTAAACTCAGAATTCTGCCTTTTTTCCTCAAAATTCAGACGTTTTTTTTTTTCTTGAAATTTGGACTTTTTTCCCTTCAAATTTGGGATTTTTTTGCTGAAAAATGGGATCTTTTTTTCTTAAAAATCTGATTCCTTTCTTGAAATTCTAACCTTTTTTGTTAAAAGTCTGACTTTTAAACTCAGAATTCTGCCTTTTTTCCTCAAAATTCAGACGTTTTTTTTTTTCTTGAAATTTGGACCTTTTTTCCTTCAAAATTTGACCTTTTGGCCTAAAATTTTGAATTTTTTTTGCTGAAAAATATGACTTCCTTTCTTGAAATTCTAACCTTTTTTGTTAAAAGTCTGACTTTTAAACTCAGAATTCTGCCTTTTTTCCTCAAAATTCAGACGTCTTTTTTTTTCTTGAAATTTGGACTTTTTTTCCTTCAAAATTTGACCTTTTGGCCTAAAATTTTGATTTTTTTTTCTTAAAAATCTGATTCCTTTCTTGAAATTCTAACCTTTTTTGTTAAAAGTCTGACTTTTAAACTCAGAATTCTGCCTTTTTTCCTCAAAATTCAGACGTTTTTTTTTTTCTTGAAATTTGGACTTTTTTTCCTTCAAATTTGGGATTTTTTTGCTGAAAAATGGGATCTTTTTTTCTTAAAAATCTGATTCCTTTCTTGAAATTCTAACCTTTTTTGTTAAAAGTCTGACTTTTAAACTCAGAATTCTGCCTTTTTTCCTCAAAATTCAGACGTTTTTTTTTTTCTTGAAATTTGGACTTTTTTCCCTTCAAATTTGGGATTTTTTTGCTGAAAAATGGGATCTTTTTTTCTTAAAAATCTGATTCCTTTCTTGAAATTCTAACCTTTTTTGTTAAAAGTCTGACTTTTAAACTCAGAATTCTGCCTTTTTTCCTCAAAATTCAGACGTCTTTTTTTTTCTTGAAATTTGGACTTTTTTTCCTTCAAAATTTGACCTTTTGGCCTAAAATTTTGATTTTTTTTTCTTAAAAATCTGATTCCTTTCTTGAAATTCTAACCTTTTTTGTTAAAAGTCTGACTTTTAAACTCAGAATTCTGCCTTTTTTCCTCAAAATTCAGACGTTTTTTTTTTTCTTGAAATTTGGACTTTTTTCCCTTCAAATTTGGGATTTTTTTGCTGAAAAATGGGATCTTTTTTTCTTAAAAATCTGATTCCTTTCTTGAAATTCTAACCTTTTTTGTTAAAAGTCTGACTTTTAAACTCAGAATTCTGCCTTTTTTCCTCAAAATTCAGACGTTTTTTTTTTTCTTGAAATTTGGACCTTTTTTCCTTCAAAATTTGACCTTTTGGCCTAAAATTTTGATTTCTTTTTTTTCTTAAAAATATGACTTCCTTTCTTGAAATTCTAACCTTTTTTGTTAAAAGTCTGACTTTTAAACTCAGAATTCTGCCTTTTTTCCTCAAAATTCAGACGTTTTTTTTTTCTTGAAATTTGGACCTTTTTTCCTTCAAAATTTGACCTTTTGGCCTAAAATTTTGAATTTTTTTTGCTGAAAAATATGACTTCCTTTTTTGAAATTCTAACCTTTTTTGTTAAAAGTCTGACTTTTAAACTCAGAATTCTGCCTTTTTCCTCAAAATTCAGAATTGTTTTTTTCTTGAAATTTCGAATTTTTGCAGGCAAAGTTTGATTTTTCTCAGGCTAGTGTTAGTGTTAGGGATTGGTAGGGTTAGGGTTAGGGTTAGATTAGGGTTAGGGTTAGGGTTAGGGTTAGCATAGGGTTAAGGGTTAGGGTTAGAGTAGGGTTAGGGTTAGGGTTAGATTAGGGTTAGGGTTGGGGTTAGCATAGGGTTAAGGGTTAGGGTCAGGGTTAAGGGTTAGGTTTAGGGTTAGAGTAGGGTTAGGGTTAGATTAGGGTTAGGGGTTAGGGTTAGGGTTAGATTACGGTTAGGGTTAGGGTTAGATAAGGGTTAGGGTTAAGGGTTATTTTAGGTTTAGAGTAGGGTTAGGGTTAGATTAGGGTTAGGGGTTAGGGTTAGCATAGGGTTAAGGGTTAGGGTTAGAGTAGGGTTAGATTAGGGTTAGGGTTAGCATAGGGTTAAGGGTTATGGTTAGAGTAGGGTTAGGGTTAGGGTTAGATTAGGATTAGGGTTAGGGTTAGCATAGGGTTAAGGGTTAGGGTTAGAGTAGGGTTAGGGTTAGGGTTAGATCAGGGTAGAGTTAGGGTTAGCATAGGGTTAAGTGTTAGGTTTAGGGTTAGGGTCCTCAAAATTCAGACGTTTTTTTTTTCTTGAAATTTGGACCTTTTTTCTTTCAAAATTTGACCTTTTGGCCTAAAATTTTGATTTTTTTTTTTTCTTAAAAATATGACTTCCTTTCTTGAAATTCTAACCTTTTTTGTTAAAAGTCTGACTTTCAAACTCAGAATTCTGCCTTTTTTCCTCGAAATTCAGACGTTTTTTTTTTTTCTTGAAATTTGGACTTTTTTTCCTTCAAATTTGGGATTTTTTTGCTGAAAAATGGGATCTTTTTTTCTTAAAAATCTGATTCCTTTCTTGAAATTCTAACCTTTTTTGTTAAAAGTCTGACTTTTAAACTCAGAATTCTGCCTTTTTTCCTCAAAATTCAGACGTTTTTTTTTTTCTTGAAATTTGGACTTTTTTTCCTTCAAATTTGGGATTTTTTTGCTGAAAAATGGGATCTTTTTTTCTTAAAAATCTGATTCCTTTCTTGAAATTCTAACCTTTTTTGTTAAAAGTCTGACTTTTAAACTCAGAATTCTGCCTTTTTTCCTCAAAATTCAGACGTTTTTTTTTTTCTTGAAATTTGGACTTTTTTCCCTTCAAATTTGGGATTTTTTTGCTGAAAAATGGGATCTTTTTTTCTTAAAAATCTGATTCCTTTCTTGAAATTCTAACCTTTTTTGTTAAAAGTCTGACTTTTAAACTCAGAATTCTGCCTTTTTTCCTCAAAATTCAGACGTTTTTTTTTTTCTTGAAATTTGGACCTTTTTTCCTTCAAAATTTGACCTTTTGGCCTAAAATTTTGAATTTTTTTTGCTGAAAAATATGACTTCCTTTCTTGAAATTCTAACCTTTTTTGTTAAAAGTCTGACTTTTAAACTCAGAATTCTGCCTTTTTTCCTCAAAATTCAGACGTCTTTTTTTTTCTTGAAATTTGGACTTTTTTTCCTTCAAAATTTGACCTTTTGGCCTAAAATTTTGATTTTTTTTTCTTAAAAATCTGATTCCTTTCTTGAAATTCTAACCTTTTTTGTTAAAAGTCTGACTTTTAAACTCAGAATTCTGCCTTTTTTCCTCAAAATTCAGACGTTTTTTTTTTTCTTGAAATTTGGACTTTTTTTCCTTCAAATTTGGGATTTTTTTGCTGAAAAATGGGATCTTTTTTTCTTAAAAATCTGATTCCTTTCTTGAAATTCTAACCTTTTTTGTTAAAAGTCTGACTTTTAAACTCAGAATTCTGCCTTTTTTCCTCAAAATTCAGACGTTTTTTTTTTTCTTGAAATTTGGACCTTTTTTCCTTCAAAATTTGACCTTTTGGCCTAAAATTTTGAATTTTTTTTGCTGAAAAATATGACTTCCTTTCTTGAAATTCTAACCTTTTTTGTTAAAAGTCTGACTTTTAAACTCAGAATTCTGCCTTTTTTCCTCAAAATTCAGACGTCTTTTTTTTTCTTGAAATTTGGACTTTTTTTCCTTCAAAATTTGACCTTTTGGCCTAAAATTTTGATTTTTTTTTCTTAAAAATCTGATTCCTTTCTTGAAATTCTAACCTTTTTTGTTAAAAGTCTGACTTTTAAACTCAGAATTCTGCCTTTTTTCCTCAAAATTCAGACGTTTTTTTTTTTCTTGAAATTTGGACTTTTTTTCCTTCAAATTTGGGATTTTTTTGCTGAAAAATGGGATCTTTTTTTCTTAAAAATCTGATTCCTTTCTTGAAATTCTAACCTTTTTTGTTAAAAGTCTGACTTTTAAACTCAGAATTCTGCCTTTTTTCCTCAAAATTCAGACGTTTTTTTTTTTCTTGAAATTTGGACTTTTTTCCCTTCAAATTTGGGATTTTTTTGCTGAAAAATGGGATCTTTTTTTCTTAAAAATCTGATTCCTTTCTTGAAATTCTAACCTTTTTTGTTAAAAGTCTGACTTTTAAACTCAGAATTCTGCCTTTTTTCCTCAAAATTCAGACGTCTTTTTTTTTCTTGAAATTTGGACTTTTTTTCCTTCAAAATTTGACCTTTTGGCCTAAAATTTTGATTTTTTTTTCTTAAAAATCTGATTCCTTTCTTGAAATTCTAACCTTTTTTGTTAAAAGTCTGACTTTTAAACTCAGAATTCTGCCTTTTTTCCTCAAAATTCAGACGTTTTTTTTTTTCTTGAAATTTGGACTTTTTTTCCTTCAAATTTGGGATTTTTTTGCTGAAAAATGGGATCTTTTTTTCTTAAAAATCTGATTCCTTTCTTGAAATTCTAACCTTTTTTGTTAAAAGTCTGACTTTTAAACTCAGAATTCTGCCTTTTTTCCTCAAAATTCAGACGTTTTTTTTTTTCTTGAAATTTGGACTTTTTTCCCTTCAAATTTGGGATTTTTTTGCTGAAAAATGGGATCTTTTTTTCTTAAAAATCTGATTCCTTTCTTGAAATTCTAACCTTTTTTGTTAAAAGTCTGACTTTTAAACTCAGAATTCTGCCTTTTTTCCTCAAAATTCAGACGTTTTTTTTTTTCTTGAAATTTGGACCTTTTTTCCTTCAAAATTTGACCTTTTGGCCTAAAATTTTGAATTTTTTTTGCTGAAAAATATGACTTCCTTTCTTGAAATTCTAACCTTTTTTGTTAAAAGTCTGACTTTTAAACTCAGAATTCTGCCTTTTTTCCTCAAAATTCAGACGTCTTTTTTTTTCTTGAAATTTGGACTTTTTTTCCTTCAAAATTTGACCTTTTGGCCTAAAATTTTGATTTTTTTTTCTTAAAAATCTGATTCCTTTCTTGAAATTCTAACCTTTTTTGTTAAAAGTCTGACTTTTAAACTCAGAATTCTGCCTTTTTTCCTCAAAATTCAGACGTTTTTTTTTTTCTTGAAATTTGGACTTTTTTTCCTTCAAATTTGGGATTTTTTTGCTGAAAAATGGGATCTTTTTTTCTTAAAAATCTGATTCCTTTCTTGAAATTCTAACCTTTTTTGTTAAAAGTCTGACTTTTAAACTCAGAATTCTGCCTTTTTTCCTCAAAATTCAGACGTTTTTTTTTTTCTTGAAATTTGGACTTTTTTCCCTTCAAATTTGGGATTTTTTTGCTGAAAAATGGGATCTTTTTTTCTTAAAAATCTGATTCCTTTCTTGAAATTCTAACCTTTTTTGTTAAAAGTCTGACTTTTAAACTCAGAATTCTGCCTTTTTTCCTCAAAATTCAGACGTTTTTTTTTTTCTTGAAATTTGGACCTTTTTTCCTTCAAAATTTGACCTTTTGGCCTAAAATTTTGAATTTTTTTTGCTGAAAAATATGACTTCCTTTCTTGAAATTCTAACCTTTTTTGTTAAAAGTCTGACTTTTAAACTCAGAATTCTGCCTTTTTTCCTCAAAATTCAGACGTCTTTTTTTTTCTTGAAATTTGGACTTTTTTTCCTTCAAAATTTGACCTTTTGGCCTAAAATTTTGATTTTTTTTTCTTAAAAATCTGATTCCTTTCTTGAAATTCTAACCTTTTTTGTTAAAAGTCTGACTTTTAAACTCAGAATTCTGCCTTTTTTCCTCAAAATTCAGACGTTTTTTTTTTTCTTGAAATTTGGACTTTTTTTCCTTCAAATTTGGGATTTTTTTGCTGAAAAATGGGATCTTTTTTTCTTAAAAATCTGATTCCTTTCTTGAAATTCTAACCTTTTTTGTTAAAAGTCTGACTTTTAAACTCAGAATTCTGCCTTTTTTCCTCAAAATTCAGACGTTTTTTTTTTTCTTGAAATTTGGACTTTTTTCCCTTCAAATTTGGGATTTTTTTGCTGAAAAATGGGATCTTTTTTTCTTAAAAATCTGATTCCTTTCTTGAAATTCTAACCTTTTTTGTTAAAAGTCTGACTTTTAAACTCAGAATTCTGCCTTTTTTCCTCAAAATTCAGACGTCTTTTTTTTTCTTGAAATTTGGACTTTTTTTCCTTCAAAATTTGACCTTTTGGCCTAAAATTTTGATTTTTTTTTCTTAAAAATCTGATTCCTTTCTTGAAATTCTAACCTTTTTTGTTAAAAGTCTGACTTTTAAACTCAGAATTCTGCCTTTTTTCCTCAAAATTCAGACGTTTTTTTTTTTCTTGAAATTTGGACTTTTTTTCCTTCAAATTTGGGATTTTTTTGCTGAAAAATGGGATCTTTTTTTCTTAAAAATCTGATTCCTTTCTTGAAATTCTAACCTTTTTTGTTAAAAGTCTGACTTTTAAACTCAGAATTCTGCCTTTTTTCCTCAAAATTCAGACGTTTTTTTTTTTCTTGAAATTTGGACTTTTTTCCCTTCAAATTTGGGATTTTTTTGCTGAAAAATGGGATCTTTTTTTCTTAAAAATCTGATTCCTTTCTTGAAATTCTAACCTTTTTTGTTAAAAGTCTGACTTTTAAACTCAGAATTCTGCCTTTTTTCCTCAAAATTCAGACGTTTTTTTTTTTCTTGAAATTTGGACCTTTTTTCCTTCAAAATTTGACCTTTTGGCCTAAAATTTTGATTTCTTTTTTTTCTTAAAAATATGACTTCCTTTCTTGAAATTCTAACCTTTTTTGTTAAAAGTCTGACTTTTAAACTCAGAATTCTGCCTTTTTTCCTCAAAATTCAAACGTTTTTTTTTTCTTGAAATTTGGACCTTTTTTCCTTCAAAATTTGACCTTTTGGCCTAAAATTTTGAATTTTTTTTGCTGAAAAATATGACTTCCTTTCTTGAAATTCTAACCTTTTTTGTTAAAAGTCTGACTTTTAAACTCAGAATTCTGCCTTTTTTCCTCAAAATTCAGACGTCTTTTTTTTTCTTGAAATTTGGACTTTTTTTCCTTCAAAATTTGACCTTTTGGCCTAAAATTTTGATTTTTTTTTCTTAAAAATCTGATTCCTTTCTTGAAATTCTAACCTTTTTTGTTAAAAGTCTGACTTTTAAACTCAGAATTCTGCCTTTTTTCCTCAAAATTCAGACGTTTTTTTTTTTCTTGAAATTTGGACTTTTTTTCCTTCAAATTTGGGATTTTTTTGCTGAAAAATGGGATCTTTTTTTCTTAAAAATCTGATTCCTTTCTTGAAATTCTAACCTTTTTTGTTAAAAGTCTGACTTTTAAACTCAGAATTCTGCCTTTTTTCCTCAAAATTCAGACGTTTTTTTTTTTCTTGAAATTTGGACCTTTTTTCCTTCAAAATTTGACCTTTTGGCCTAAAATTTTGAATTTTTTTTGCTGAAAAATATGACTTCCTTTCTTGAAATTCTAACCTTTTTTGTTAAAAGTCTGACTTTTAAACTCAGAATTCTGCCTTTTTTCCTCAAAATTCAGACGTCTTTTTTTTTCTTGAAATTTGGACTTTTTTTCCTTCAAAATTTGACCTTTTGGCCTAAAATTTTGATTTTTTTTTCTTAAAAATCTGATTCCTTTCTTGAAATTCTAACCTTTTTTGTTAAAAGTCTGACTTTTAAACTCAGAATTCTGCCTTTTTTCCTCAAAATTCAGACGTTTTTTTTTTTCTTGAAATTTGGACTTTTTTTCCTTCAAATTTGGGATTTTTTTGCTGAAAAATGGGATCTTTTTTTCTTAAAAATCTGATTCCTTTCTTGAAATTCTAACCTTTTTTGTTAAAAGTCTGACTTTTAAACTCAGAATTCTGCCTTTTTTCCTCAAAATTCAGACGTTTTTTTTTTTCTTGAAATTTGGACTTTTTTCCCTTCAAATTTGGGATTTTTTTGCTGAAAAATGGGATCTTTTTTTCTTAAAAATCTGATTCCTTTCTTGAAATTCTAACCTTTTTTGTTAAAAGTCTGACTTTTAAACTCAGAATTCTGCCTTTTTTCCTCAAAATTCAGACGTCTTTTTTTTTCTTGAAATTTGGACTTTTTTTCCTTCAAAATTTGACCTTTTGGCCTAAAATTTTGATTTTTTTTTCTTAAAAATCTGATTCCTTTCTTGAAATTCTAACCTTTTTTGTTAAAAGTCTGACTTTTAAACTCAGAATTCTGCCTTTTTTCCTCAAAATTCAGACGTTTTTTTTTTTCTTGAAATTTGGACTTTTTTTCCTTCAAATTTGGGATTTTTTTGCTGAAAAATGGGATCTTTTTTTCTTAAAAATCTGATTCCTTTCTTGAAATTCTAACCTTTTTTGTTAAAAGTCTGACTTTTAAACTCAGAATTCTGCCTTTTTTCCTCAAAATTCAGACGTTTTTTTTTTTCTTGAAATTTGGACTTTTTTCCCTTCAAATTTGGGATTTTTTTGCTGAAAAATGGGATCTTTTTTTCTTAAAAATCTGATTCCTTTCTTGAAATTCTAACCTTTTTTGTTAAAAGTCTGACTTTTAAACTCAGAATTCTGCCTTTTTTCCTCAAAATTCAGACGTTTTTTTTTTTCTTGAAATTTGGACCTTTTTTCCTTCAAAATTTGACCTTTTGGCCTAAAATTTTGATTTCTTTTTTTTCTTAAAAATATGACTTCCTTTCTTGAAATTCTAACCTTTTTTGTTAAAAGTCTGACTTTTAAACTCAGAATTCTGCCTTTTTTCCTCAAAATTCAGACGTTTTTTTTTTCTTGAAATTTGGACCTTTTTTCCTTCAAAATTTGACCTTTTGGCCTAAAATTTTGAATTTTTTTTGCTGAAAAATATGACTTCCTTTTTTGAAATTCTAACCTTTTTTGTTAAAAGTCTGACTTTTAAACTCAGAATTCTGCCTTTTTCCTCAAAATTCAGAATTGTTTTTTTCTTGAAATTTCGAATTTTTGCAGGCAAAGTTTGATTTTTCTCAGGCTAGTGTTAGTGTTAGGGATTGGTAGGGTTAGGGTTAGGGTTAGATTAGGGTTAGGGTTAGGGTTAGGGTTAGCATAGGGTTAAGGGTTAGGGTTAGAGTAGGGTTAGGGTTAGGGTTAGATTAGGGTTAGGGTTGGGGTTAGCATAGGGTTAAGGGTTAGGGTCAGGGTTAAGGGTTAGGTTTAGGGTTAGAGTAGGGTTAGGGTTAGATTAGGGTTAGGGGTTAGGGTTAGGGTTAGATTACGGTTAGGGTTAGGGTTAGATAAGGGTTAGGGTTAAGGGTTATTTTAGGTTTAGAGTAGGGTTAGGGTTAGATTAGGGTTAGGGGTTAGGGTTAGCATAGGGTTAAGGGTTAGGGTTAGAGTAGGGTTAGATTAGGGTTAGGGTTAGCATAGGGTTAAGGGTTATGGTTAGAGTAGGGTTAGGGTTAGGGTTAGATTAGGATTAGGGTTAGGGTTAGCATAGGGTTAAGGGTTAGGGTTAGAGTAGGGTTAGGGTTAGGGTTAGATCAGGGTAGAGTTAGGGTTAGCATAGGGTTAAGTGTTAGGTTTAGGGTTAGGGTCCTCAAAATTCAGACGTTTTTTTTTTCTTGAAATTTGGACCTTTTTTCTTTCAAAATTTGACCTTTTGGCCTAAAATTTTGATTTTTTTTTTTTCTTAAAAATATGACTTCCTTTCTTGAAATTCTAACCTTTTTTGTTAAAAGTCTGACTTTCAAACTCAGAATTCTGCCTTTTTTCCTCGAAATTCAGACGTTTTTTTTTTTTCTTGAAATTTGGACTTTTTTTCCTTCAAATTTGGGATTTTTTTGCTGAAAAATGGGATCTTTTTTTCTTAAAAATCTGATTCCTTTCTTGAAATTCTAACCTTTTTTGTTAAAAGTCTGACTTTTAAACTCAGAATTCTGCCTTTTTTCCTCAAAATTCAGACGTTTTTTTTTTTCTTGAAATTTGGACTTTTTTTCCTTCAAATTTGGGATTTTTTTGCTGAAAAATGGGATCTTTTTTTCTTAAAAATCTGATTCCTTTCTTGAAATTCTAACCTTTTTTGTTAAAAGTCTGACTTTTAAACTCAGAATTCTGCCTTTTTTCCTCAAAATTCAGACGTTTTTTTTTTTCTTGAAATTTGGACTTTTTTCCCTTCAAATTTGGGATTTTTTTGCTGAAAAATGGGATCTTTTTTTCTTAAAAATCTGATTCCTTTCTTGAAATTCTAACCTTTTTTGTTAAAAGTCTGACTTTTAAACTCAGAATTCTGCCTTTTTTCCTCAAAATTCAGACGTTTTTTTTTTTCTTGAAATTTGGACCTTTTTTCCTTCAAAATTTGACCTTTTGGCCTAAAATTTTGAATTTTTTTTGCTGAAAAATATGACTTCCTTTCTTGAAATTCTAACCTTTTTTGTTAAAAGTCTGACTTTTAAACTCAGAATTCTGCCTTTTTTCCTCAAAATTCAGACGTCTTTTTTTTTCTTGAAATTTGGACTTTTTTTCCTTCAAAATTTGACCTTTTGGCCTAAAATTTTGATTTTTTTTTCTTAAAAATCTGATTCCTTTCTTGAAATTCTAACCTTTTTTGTTAAAAGTCTGACTTTTAAACTCAGAATTCTGCCTTTTTTCCTCAAAATTCAGACGTTTTTTTTTTTCTTGAAATTTGGACTTTTTTCCCTTCAAATTTGGGATTTTTTTGCTGAAAAATGGGATCTTTTTTTCTTAAAAATCTGATTCCTTTCTTGAAATTCTAACCTTTTTTGTTAAAAGTCTGACTTTTAAACTCAGAATTCTGCCTTTTTTCCTCAAAATTCAGACGTTTTTTTTTTTTCTTGAAATTTGGACCTTTTTTCCTTCAAAATTTGACCTTTTGGCCTAAAATTTTGATTTTTTTTTCTTAAAAATCTGATTCCTTTCTTGAAATTCTAACCTTTTTTGTTAAAAGTCTGACTTTTAAACTCAGAATTCTGCCTTTTTTCCTCAAAATTCAGACGTTTTTTTTTTTCTTGAAATTTGGACTTTTTTTCCTTCAAATTTGGGATTTTTTTGCTGAAAAATGGGATCTTTTTTTCTTAAAAATCTGATTCCTTTCTTGAAATTCTAACCTTTTTTGTTAAAAGTCTGACTTTTAAACTCAGAATTCTGCCTTTTTTCCTCAAAATTCAGACGTTTTTTTTTTTCTTGAAATTTGGACTTTTTTCCCTTCAAATTTGGGATTTTTTTGCTGAAAAATGGGATCTTTTTTTCTTAAAAATCTGATTCCTTTCTTGAAATTCTAACCTTTTTTGTTAAAAGTCTGACTTTTAAACTCAGAATTCTGCCTTTTTTCCTCAAAATTCAGACGTCTTTTTTTTTCTTGAAATTTGGACTTTTTTTCCTTCAAAATTTGACCTTTTGGCCTAAAATTTTGATTTTTTTTTCTTAAAAATCTGATTCCTTTCTTGAAATTCTAACCTTTTTTGTTAAAAGTCTGACTTTTAAACTCAGAATTCTGCCTTTTTTCCTCAAAATTCAGACGTTTTTTTTTTTCTTGAAATTTGGACTTTTTTTCCTTCAAATTTGGGATTTTTTTGCTGAAAAATGGGATCTTTTTTTCTTAAAAATCTGATTCCTTTCTTGAAATTCTAACCTTTTTTGTTAAAAGTCTGACTTTTAAACTCAGAATTCTGCCTTTTTTCCTCAAAATTCAGACGTTTTTTTTTTTCTTGAAATTTGGACTTTTTTCCCTTCAAATTTGGGATTTTTTTGCTGAAAAATGGGATCTTTTTTTCTTAAAAATCTGATTCCTTTCTTGAAATTCTAACCTTTTTTGTTAAAAGTCTGACTTTTAAACTCAGAATTCTGCCTTTTTTCCTCAAAATTCAGACGTTTTTTTTTTTCTTGAAATTTGGACCTTTTTTCCTTCAAAATTTGACCTTTTGGCCTAAAATTTTGATTTCTTTTTTTTCTTAAAAATATGACTTCCTTTCTTGAAATTCTAACCTTTTTTGTTAAAAGTCTGACTTTTAAACTCAGAATTCTGCCTTTTTTCCTCAAAATTCAAACGTTTTTTTTTTCTTGAAATTTGGACCTTTTTTCCTTCAAAATTTGACCTTTTGGCCTAAAATTTTGAATTTTTTTTGCTGAAAAATATGACTTCCTTTTTTGAAATTCTAACCTTTTTTGTTAAAAGTCTGACTTTTAAACTCAGAATTCTGCCTTTTTCCTCAAAATTCAGAATTGTTTTTTTCTTGAAATTTCGAATTTTTGCAGGCAAAGTTTGATTTTTCTCAGGCTAGTGTTAGTGTTAGGGATTGGTAGGGTTAGGGTTAGGGTTAGATTAGGGTTAGGGTTAGGGTTAGGGTTAGCATAGGGTTAAGGGTTAGGGTTAGAGTAGGGTTAGGGTTAGGGTTAGATTAGGGTTAGGGTTGGGGTTAGCATAGGGTTAAGGGTTAGGGTCAGGGTTAAGGGTTAGGTTTAGGGTTAGAGTAGGGTTAGGGTTAGATTAGGGTTAGGGGTTAGGGTTAGGGTTAGATTACGGTTAGGGTTAGGGTTAGATAAGGGTTAGGGTTAAGGGTTATTTTAGGTTTAGAGTAGGGTTAGGGTTAGATTAGGGTTAGGGGTTAGGGTTAGCATAGGGTTAAGGGTTAGGGTTAGAGTAGGGTTAGATTAGGGTTAGGGTTAGCATAGGGTTAAGGGTTATGGTTAGAGTAGGGTTAGGGTTAGGGTTAGATTAGGATTAGGGTTAGGGTTAGCATAGGGTTAAGGGTTAGGGTTAGAGTAGGGTTAGGGTTAGGGTTAGATCAGGGTAGAGTTAGGGTTAGCATAGGGTTAAGTGTTAGGTTTAGGGTTAGGGTCCTCAAAATTCAGACGTTTTTTTTTTCTTGAAATTTGGACCTTTTTTCTTTCAAAATTTGACCTTTTGGCCTAAAATTTTGATTTTTTTTTTTTCTTAAAAATATGACTTCCTTTCTTGAAATTCTAACCTTTTTTGTTAAAAGTCTGACTTTCAAACTCAGAATTCTGCCTTTTTTCCTCGAAATTCAGACGTTTTTTTTTTTCTTGAAATTTGGACTTTTTTTCCTTCAAATTTGGGATTTTTTTGCTGAAAAATGGGATCTTTTTTTCTTAAAAATCTGATTCCTTTCTTGAAATTCTAACCTTTTTTGTTAAAAGTCTGACTTTTAAACTCAGAATTCTGCCTTTTTTCCTCAAAATTCAGACGTTTTTTTTTTTCTTGAAATTTGGACTTTTTTTCCTTCAAATTTGGGATTTTTTTGCTGAAAAATGGGATCTTTTTTTCTTAAAAATCTGATTCCTTTCTTGAAATTCTAACCTTTTTTGTTAAAAGTCTGACTTTTAAACTCAGAATTCTGCCTTTTTTCCTCAAAATTCAGACGTTTTTTTTTTTCTTGAAATTTGGACTTTTTTCCCTTCAAATTTGGGATTTTTTTGCTGAAAAATGGGATCTTTTTTTCTTAAAAATCTGATTCCTTTCTTGAAATTCTAACCTTTTTTGTTAAAAGTCTGACTTTTAAACTCAGAATTCTGCCTTTTTTCCTCAAAATTCAGACGTTTTTTTTTTTCTTGAAATTTGGACCTTTTTTCCTTCAAAATTTGACCTTTTGGCCTAAAATTTTGAATTTTTTTTGCTGAAAAATATGACTTCCTTTCTTGAAATTCTAACCTTTTTTGTTAAAAGTCTGACTTTTAAACTCAGAATTCTGCCTTTTTTCCTCAAAATTCAGACGTCTTTTTTTTTCTTGAAATTTGGACTTTTTTTCCTTCAAAATTTGACCTTTTGGCCTAAAATTTTGATTTTTTTTTCTTAAAAATCTGATTCCTTTCTTGAAATTCTAACCTTTTTTGTTAAAAGTCTGACTTTTAAACTCAGAATTCTGCCTTTTTTCCTCAAAATTCAGACGTTTTTTTTTTTCTTGAAATTTGGACTTTTTTCCCTTCAAATTTGGGATTTTTTTGCTGAAAAATGGGATCTTTTTTTCTTAAAAATCTGATTCCTTTCTTGAAATTCTAACCTTTTTTGTTAAAAGTCTGACTTTTAAACTCAGAATTCTGCCTTTTTTCCTCAAAATTCAGACGTTTTTTTTTTTCTTGAAATTTGGACCTTTTTTCCTTCAAAATTTGACCTTTTGGCCTAAAATTTTGATTTTTTTTTCTTAAAAATCTGATTCCTTTCTTGAAATTCTAACCTTTTTTGTTAAAAGTCTGACTTTTAAACTCAGAATTCTGCCTTTTTTCCTCAAAATTCAGACGTTTTTTTTTTTCTTGAAATTTGGACTTTTTTTCCTTCAAATTTGGGATTTTTTTGCTGAAAAATGGGATCTTTTTTTCTTAAAAATCTGATTCCTTTCTTGAAATTCTAACCTTTTTTGTTAAAAGTCTGACTTTTAAACTCAGAATTCTGCCTTTTTTCCTCAAAATTCAGACGTTTTTTTTTTTCTTGAAATTTGGACTTTTTTCCCTTCAAATTTGGGATTTTTTTGCTGAAAAATGGGATCTTTTTTTCTTAAAAATCTGATTCCTTTCTTGAAATTCTAACCTTTTTTGTTAAAAGTCTGACTTTTAAACTCAGAATTCTGCCTTTTTTCCTCAAAATTCAGACGTCTTTTTTTTTCTTGAAATTTGGACTTTTTTTCCTTCAAAATTTGACCTTTTGGCCTAAAATTTTGATTTTTTTTTCTTAAAAATCTGATTCCTTTCTTGAAATTCTAACCTTTTTTGTTAAAAGTCTGACTTTTAAACTCAGAATTCTGCCTTTTTTCCTCAAAATTCAGACGTTTTTTTTTTTCTTGAAATTTGGACTTTTTTTCCTTCAAATTTGGGATTTTTTTGCTGAAAAATGGGATCTTTTTTTCTTAAAAATCTGATTCCTTTCTTGAAATTCTAACCTTTTTTGTTAAAAGTCTGACTTTTAAACTCAGAATTCTGCCTTTTTTCCTCAAAATTCAGACGTTTTTTTTTTTCTTGAAATTTGGACTTTTTTCCCTTCAAATTTGGGATTTTTTTGCTGAAAAATGGGATCTTTTTTTCTTAAAAATCTGATTCCTTTCTTGAAATTCTAACCTTTTTTGTTAAAAGTCTGACTTTTAAACTCAGAATTCTGCCTTTTTTCCTCAAAATTCAGACGTTTTTTTTTTTCTTGAAATTTGGACCTTTTTTCCTTCAAAATTTGACCTTTTGGCCTAAAATTTTGATTTCTTTTTTTTCTTAAAAATATGACTTCCTTTCTTGAAATTCTAACCTTTTTTGTTAAAAGTCTGACTTTTAAACTCAGAATTCTGCCTTTTTTCCTCAAAATTCAAACGTTTTTTTTTTCTTGAAATTTGGACCTTTTTTCCTTCAAAATTTGACCTTTTGGCCTAAAATTTTGAATTTTTTTTGCTGAAAAATATGACTTCCTTTTTTGAAATTCTAACCTTTTTTGTTAAAAGTCTGACTTTTAAACTCAGAATTCTGCCTTTTTCCTCAAAATTCAGAATTGTTTTTTTCTTGAAATTTCGAATTTTTGCAGGCAAAGTTTGATTTTTCTCAGGCTAGTGTTAGTGTTAGGGATTGGTAGGGTTAGGGTTAGGGTTAGATTAGGGTTAGGGTTAGGGTTAGGGTTAGCATAGGGTTAAGGGTTAGGGTTAGAGTAGGGTTAGGGTTAGGGTTAGATTAGGGTTAGGGTTGGGGTTAGCATAGGGTTAAGGGTTAGGGTCAGGGTTAAGGGTTAGGTTTAGGGTTAGAGTAGGGTTAGGGTTAGATTAGGGTTAGGGGTTAGGGTTAGGGTTAGATTACGGTTAGGGTTAGGGTTAGATAAGGGTTAGGGTTAAGGGTTATTTTAGGTTTAGAGTAGGGTTAGGGTTAGATTAGGGTTAGGGGTTAGGGTTAGCATAGGGTTAAGGGTTAGGGTTAGAGTAGGGTTAGATTAGGGTTAGGGTTAGCATAGGGTTAAGGGTTATGGTTAGAGTAGGGTTAGGGTTAGGGTTAGATTAGGATTAGGGTTAGGGTTAGCATAGGGTTAAGGGTTAGGGTTAGAGTAGGGTTAGGGTTAGGGTTAGATCAGGGTAGAGTTAGGGTTAGCATAGGGTTAAGTGTTAGGTTTAGGGTTAGGGTCCTCAAAATTCAGACGTTTTTTTTTTCTTGAAATTTGGACCTTTTTTCTTTCAAAATTTGACCTTTTGGCCTAAAATTTTGATTTTTTTTTTTTCTTAAAAATATGACTTCCTTTCTTGAAATTCTAACCTTTTTTGTTAAAAGTCTGACTTTCAAACTCAGAATTCTGCCTTTTTTCCTCGAAATTCAGACGTTTTTTTTTTTTCTTGAAATTTGGACTTTTTTTCCTTCAAATTTGGGATTTTTTTGCTGAAAAATGGGATCTTTTTTTCTTAAAAATCTGATTCCTTTCTTGAAATTCTAACCTTTTTTGTTAAAAGTCTGACTTTTAAACTCAGAATTCTGCCTTTTTTCCTCAAAATTCAGACGTTTTTTTTTTTCTTGAAATTTGGACTTTTTTTCCTTCAAATTTGGGATTTTTTTGCTGAAAAATGGGATCTTTTTTTCTTAAAAATCTGATTCCTTTCTTGAAATTCTAACCTTTTTTGTTAAAAGTCTGACTTTTAAACTCAGAATTCTGCCTTTTTTCCTCAAAATTCAGACGTTTTTTTTTTTCTTGAAATTTGGACTTTTTTCCCTTCAAATTTGGGATTTTTTTGCTGAAAAATGGGATCTTTTTTTCTTAAAAATCTGATTCCTTTCTTGAAATTCTAACCTTTTTTGTTAAAAGTCTGACTTTTAAACTCAGAATTCTGCCTTTTTTCCTCAAAATTCAGACGTCTTTTTTTTCTTGAAATTTGGACTTTTTTTCCTTCAAAATTTGACCTTTTGGCCTAAAATTTTGATTTTTTTTTCTTAAAAATCTGATTCCTTTCTTGAAATTCTAACCTTTTTTGTTAAAAGTCTGACTTTTAAACTCAGAATTCTGCCTTTTTTCCTCAAAATTCAGACGTTTTTTTTTTTCTTGAAATTTGGACTTTTTTTCCTTCAAATTTGGGATTTTTTTGCTGAAAAATGGGATCTTTTTTTCTTAAAAATCTGATTCCTTTCTTGAAATTCTAACCTTTTTTGTTAAAAGTCTGACTTTTAAACTCAGAATTCTGCCTTTTTTCCTCAAAATTCAGACGTTTTTTTTTTTCTTGAAATTTGGACTTTTTTCCCTTCAAATTTGGGATTTTTTTGCTGAAAAATGGGATCTTTTTTTCTTAAAAATCTGATTCCTTTCTTGAAATTCTAACCTTTTTTGTTAAAAGTCTGACTTTTAAACTCAGAATTCTGCCTTTTTTCCTCAAAATTCAGACGTTTTTTTTTTTCTTGAAATTTGGACCTTTTTTCCTTCAAAATTTGACCTTTTGGCCTAAAATTTTGAATTTTTTTTGCTGAAAAATATGACTTCCTTTCTTGAAATTCTAACCTTTTTTGTTAAAAGTCTGACTTTTAAACTCAGAATTCTGCCTTTTTTCCTCAAAATTCAGACGTCTTTTTTTTTCTTGAAATTTGGACTTTTTTTCCTTCAAAATTTGACCTTTTGGCCTAAAATTTTGATTTTTTTTTCTTAAAAATCTGATTCCTTTCTTGAAATTCTAACCTTTTTTGTTAAAAGTCTGACTTTTAAACTCAGAATTCTGCCTTTTTTCCTCAAAATTCAGACGTTTTTTTTTTTCTTGAAATTTGGACTTTTTTTCCTTCAAATTTGGGATTTTTTTGCTGAAAAATGGGATCTTTTTTTCTTAAAAATCTGATTCCTTTCTTGAAATTCTAACCTTTTTTGTTAAAAGTCTGACTTTTAAACTCAGAATTCTGCCTTTTTTCCTCAAAATTCAGACGTTTTTTTTTTTCTTGAAATTTGGACTTTTTTCCCTTCAAATTTGGGATTTTTTTGCTGAAAAATGGGATCTTTTTTTCTTAAAAATCTGATTCCTTTCTTGAAATTCTAACCTTTTTTGTTAAAAGTCTGACTTTTAAACTCAGAATTCTGCCTTTTTTCCTCAAAATTCAGACGTTTTTTTTTTTCTTGAAATTTGGACCTTTTTTCCTTCAAAATTTGACCTTTTGGCCTAAAATTTTGAATTTTTTTTGCTGAAAAATATGACTTCCTTTCTTGAAATTCTAACCTTTTTTGTTAAAAGTCTGACTTTTAAACTCAGAATTCTGCCTTTTTTCCTCAAAATTCAGACGTCTTTTTTTTTCTTGAAATTTGGACTTTTTTTCCTTCAAAATTTGACCTTTTGGCCTAAAATTTTGATTTTTTTTTCTTAAAAATCTGATTCCTTTCTTGAAATTCTAACCTTTTTTGTTAAAAGTCTGACTTTTAAACTCAGAATTCTGCCTTTTTTCCTCAAAATTCAGACGTTTTTTTTTTTCTTGAAATTTGGACTTTTTTTCCTTCAAATTTGGGATTTTTTTGCTGAAAAATGGGATCTTTTTTTCTTAAAAATCTGATTCCTTTCTTGAAATTCTAACCTTTTTTGTTAAAAGTCTGACTTTTAAACTCAGAATTCTGCCTTTTTTCCTCAAAATTCAGACGTCTTTTTTTTTCTTGAAATTTGGACTTTTTTTCCTTCAAAATTTGACCTTTTGGCCTAAAATTTTGATTTTTTTTTCTTAAAAATCTGATTCCTTTCTTGAAATTCTAACCTTTTTTGTTAAAAGTCTGACTTTTAAACTCAGAATTCTGCCTTTTTTCCTCAAAATTCAGACGTTTTTTTTTTTCTTGAAATTTGGACTTTTTTTCCTTCAAATTTGGGATTTTTTTGCTGAAAAATGGGATCTTTTTTTCTTAAAAATCTGATTCCTTTCTTGAAATTCTAACCTTTTTTGTTAAAAGTCTGACTTTTAAACTCAGAATTCTGCCTTTTTTCCTCAAAATTCAGACGTTTTTTTTTTTCTTGAAATTTGGACTTTTTTCCCTTCAAATTTGGGATTTTTTTGCTGAAAAATGGGATCTTTTTTTCTTAAAAATCTGATTCCTTTCTTGAAATTCTAACCTTTTTTGTTAAAAGTCTGACTTTTAAACTCAGAATTCTGCCTTTTTTCCTCAAAATTCAGACGTTTTTTTTTTTCTTGAAATTTGGACCTTTTTTCCTTCAAAATTTGACCTTTTGGCCTAAAATTTTGATTTCTTTTTTTTCTTAAAAATATGACTTCCTTTCTTGAAATTCTAACCTTTTTTGTTAAAAGTCTGACTTTTAAACTCAGAATTCTGCCTTTTTTCCTCAAAATTCAGACGTTTTTTTTTTCTTGAAATTTGGACCTTTTTTCCTTCAAAATTTGACCTTTTGGCCTAAAATTTTGAATTTTTTTTGCTGAAAAATATGACTTCCTTTTTTGAAATTCTAACCTTTTTTGTTAAAAGTCTGACTTTTAAACTCAGAATTCTGCCTTTTTCCTCAAAATTCAGAATTGTTTTTTTCTTGAAATTTCGAATTTTTGCAGGCAAAGTTTGATTTTTCGCAGGCTAGTGTTAGTGTTAGGGATTGGTAGGGTTAGGGTTAGGGTTAGGGTTAGGGTTAGGGTTAGCATAGGGTTAAGGGTTAGGGTTAGAGTAGGGTTAGGGTTAGGGTTAGATTAGGGTTAGGGTTGGGGTTAGCATAGGGTTAAGGGTTAGGGTCAGGGTTAAGGGTTAGGTTTAGGGTTAGAGTAGGGTTAGGGTTAGATTAGGGTTAGGGGTTAGGGTTAGGGTTAGATTACGGTTAGGGTTAGGGTTAGATAAGGGTTAGGGTTAAGGGTTATTTTAGGTTTAGAGTAGGGTTAGGGTTAGATTAGGGTTAGGGGTTAGGGTTAGCATAGGGTTAAGGGTTAGGGTTAGAGTAGGGTTAGATTAGGGTTAGGGTTAGCATAGGGTTAAGGGTTATGGTTAGAGTAGGGTTAGGGTTAGGGTTAGATTAGGATTAGGGTTAGGGTTAGCATAGGGTTAAGGGTTAGGGTTAGAGTAGGGTTAGGGTTAGGGTTAGATCAGGGTAGAGTTAGGGTTAGCATAGGGTTAAGTGTTAGGTTTAGGGTTAGGGTCCTCAAAATTCAGACGTTTTTTTTTTCTTGAAATTTGGACCTTTTTTCTTTCAAAATTTGACCTTTTGGCCTAAAATTTTGATTTTTTTTTTTTCTTAAAAATATGACTTCCTTTCTTGAAATTCTAACCTTTTTTGTTAAAAGTCTGACTTTCAAACTCAGAATTCTGCCTTTTTTCCTCGAAATTCAGACGTTTTTTTTTTTCTTGAAATTTGGACTTTTTTTCCTTCAAATTTGGGATTTTTTTGCTGAAAAATGGGATCTTTTTTTCTTAAAAATCTGATTCCTTTCTTGAAATTCTAACCTTTTTTGTTAAAAGTCTGACTTTTAAACTCAGAATTCTGCCTTTTTTCCTCAAAATTCAGACGTTTTTTTTTTCTTGAAATTTGGACTTTTTTTCCTTCAAAATTTGACCTTTTGGCCTAAAATTTTGATTTCTTTTTTTTCTTAAAAATATGACTTCCTTTCTTGAAATTCTAACCTTTTTTGTTAAAAGTCTGACTTTTAAACTCAGAATTCTGCCTTTTTTCCTCAAAATTCAGACGTTTTTTTTTTCTTGAAATTTGGACTTTTTTTCCTTCAAAATTTGACCTTTTGGCCTAAAATTTTGATTTTTTTTTCTTAAAAATATGAGTTCCTTTTTTGAAATTCTAACCTTTTTTGTTAAAAGTCTGACTTTTAAACTCAGAATTCTGCCTTTTTCCTCAAAATTCAGAATTGTTTTGTTCTTGAAATTTCGAATTTTTGCAGGCAAAGTTTGATTTTTCTCAGGCTAGTGTTAGTGTTAGGGATTGGTAGGGTTAGGGTTAGGGTTAGATTAGGGTTAGGGTTAGGGTTAGGGTTAGCATAGGGTTAAGGGTTAGGGTTAGAGTAGGGTTAGGGTTAGGGTTAGATTGGGGTTAGGGTTGGGGTTAGCATAGGGTTAAGGGTTAGGGTTAGGGTTAAGGGTTAGGTTTAGGGTTAGAGTAGGGTTAGGGTTAGATTAGGGTTAGGGGTTAGGGGTTAGGGTTAGGGTTGTGCTTAGGGTTAGGGTTAGAGTAGGGTTAGGATTAGGGTTAGATTAGGGTTAGGGTTAGCATAGGGTTAGGGTTAGGGTTAGGGTTAGATTACGGTTAGGGTTAGGGTTAGATAAGGGTTAGGGTTAAGGGTTATTTTAGGTTTAGAGTAGGGTTAGGGTTAGATTAGGGTTAGGGGTTAGGGTTAGCATAGGGTTAAGGGTTAGGGTTAGAGTAGGGTTAGATTAGGGTTAGGGTTAGCATAGGGTTAAGGGTTATGGTTAGAGTAGGGTTAGGGTTAGGGTTAGATTAGGATTAGGGTTAGGGTTAGCATAGGGTTAAGGGTTAGGGTTAGAGTAGGGTTAGGGTTAGGGTTAGATCAGGGTAGGGTTAGGGTTAGCATAGGGTTAAGTGTTAGGGTTAGGGTTAGGGTCCTCAAAATTCAGACGTTTTTTTTTTTCTTGAAATTTGGACCTTTTTTCTTTCAAAATTTGACCTTTTGGCCTAAAATTTTGATTTTTTTTTTTTCTTAAAAATCTGATTCCTTTCTTGAAATTCTAACCTGTTTTGTTAAAAGTCTGACTTTTAAACTCAGAATTCTGCCTTTTTTCCTCAAAATTCAGACGTTTTTTTTTTTCTTGAAATTTGGACTTTTTTTCCTTCAAATTTGGGATTTTTTTGCTGAAAAATGGGATCTTTTTTTCTTAAAAATCTGATTCCTTTCTTGAAATTCTAACCTTTTTTGTTAAAAGTCTGACTTTTAAACTCAGAATTCTGCCTTTTTTCCTCAAAATTCAGACGTTTTTTTTTTCTTGAAATTTGGACTTTTTTTCCTTCAAAATTTGACCTTTTGGCCTAAAATTTTGATTTCTTTTTTTTCTTAAAAATATGACTTCCTTTCTTGAAATTCTAACCTTTTTTGTTAAAAGTCTGACTTTTAAACTCAGAATTCTGCCTTTTTTCGTCAAAATTCAGACGTTTTTTTTTTTCTTGAAATTTGGACTTTTTTTCCTTCAAAATTTGACCTTTTGGCCTAAAATTTTGATTTTTTTTTCTTAAAAATATGAGTTCCTTTTTTGAAATTCTAACCTTTTTTGTTAAAAGTCTGACTTTTAAACTCAGAATTCTGCCTTTTTCCTCAAAATTCAGAATTGTTTTGTTCTTGAAATTTCGAATTTTTGCAGGCAAAGTTTGATTTTTCTCAGGCTAGTGTTAGTGTTAGGGATTGGTAGGGTTAGGGTTAGGGTTAGATTAGGGTTAGGGTTAGGGTTAGGGTTAGCATAGGGTTAAGGGTTAGGGTTAGAGTAGGGTTAGGGTTAGGGTTAGATTGGGGTTAGGGTTGGGGTTAGCATAGGGTTAAGGGTTAGGGTTAGGGTTAAGGGTTAGGTTTAGGGTTAGAGTAGGGTTAGGGTTAGATTAGGGTTAGGGGTTAGGGGTTAGGGTTAGGGTTGTGCTTAGGGTTAGGGTTAGAGTAGGGTTAGGATTAGGGTTAGATTAGGGTTAGGGTTAGCATAGGGTTAGGGTTAGGGTTAGGGTTAGATTACGGTTAGGGTTAGGGTTAGATAAGGGTTAGGGTTAAGGGTTATTTTAGGTTTAGAGTAGGGTTAGGGTTAGATTAGGGTTAGGGGTTAGGGTTAGCATAGGGTTAAGGGTTAGGGTTAGAGTAGGGTTAGATTAGGGTTAGGGTTAGCATAGGGTTAAGGGTTATGGTTAGAGTAGGGTTAGGGTTAGGGTTAGATTAGGATTAGGGTTAGGGTTAGCATAGGGTTAAGGGTTAGGGTTAGAGTAGGGTTAGGGTTAGGGTTAGATCAGGGTAGGGTTAGGGTTAGCATAGGGTTAAGTGTTAGGGTTAGGGTTAGGGTCCTCAAAATTCAGACGTTTTTTTTTTTCTTGAAATTTGGACCTTTTTTCTTTCAAAATTTGACCTTTTGGCCTAAAATTTTGATTTTTTTTTTTTCTTAAAAATCTGATTCCTTACTTGAAATTCTAACCTTTTTTGTTAAAAGTCTGACTTTTAAACTCAGAATTCTGCCTTTTTTCCTCAAAATTCAGACGTTTTTTTTTTTTTCTTGAAATTTGGACTTTTTTTCCTTCAAAATTTGACCTTTTGGCCTAAAATTTTGATTTTTTTTCCTTAAAAATATGACTTCCTTTTTTGAAATTCTAACCTTTTTTGTTAAAAGTCTGACTTTTAAACTCAGAATTCTGCCTTTTTTCCTCAAAATTCAGACGTTTTTTTTTGTCTTGAAATTTGGACTTTTTTTCCTTCAAAATTTGACCTTTTGGCCTAAAATTTTGATTTTTTTTTCTTAAAAATATGAGTTCCTTTTTTGAAATTCTAACCTTTTTTGTTAAAAGTCTGACTTTTAAACTCAGAATTCTGCCTTTTTCCTCAAAATTCAGAATTGTTTTTTTCTTGAAATTTCGAATTTTTGCAGGCAAAGTTTGATTTTTCTCAGGCTAGTGTTAGTGTTAGGGATTGGTAGGGTTAGGGTTAGGGTTAGATTAGGGTTAGGGTTAGGGTTAGGGTTAGCATAGGGTTAAGGGTTAGGGTTAGAGTAGGGTTAGGGTTAGGGTTAGATTGGGGTTAGGGTTGGGGTTAGCATAGGGTTAAGGGTTAGGGTTAGGGTTAAGGGTTAGGTTTAGGGTTAGAGTAGGGTTAGGGTTAGATTAGGGTTAGGGGTTAGGGTTAGGGTTAGGGTTGTGCTTAGGGTTAGGGTTAGAGTAGGGTTAGGATTAGGGTTAGATTAGGGTTAGGGTTAGGGTTAGGGTTAGATTACGGTTAGGGTTAGAGTTAGATAAGGGTTAGGGTTAAGGGTTATTTTAGGTTTAGAGTAGGGTTAGGGTTAGATTAGGGTTAGGGGTTAGGGTTAGCATAGGGTTAAGGGTTAGGGTTAGAGTAGGGTTAGATTAGGGTTAGGGTTAGCATAGGGTTAAGGGTTATGGTTAGAGTAGGGTTAGGGTTAGGGTTAGATTAGGATTAGGGTTAGGGTTAGCATAGGGTTAAGGGTTAGGGTTAGAGTAGGGTTAGGGTTAGGGTTAGATCAGGGTAGGGTTAGGGTTAGCATAGGGTTAAGTGTTAGGGTTAGGGTTAGGGTCCTCAAAATTCAGACTTTTTTTTTTTCTTGAAATTTGGACCTTTTTTCTTTCAAAATTTGACCTTTTGGCCTAAAATTTTGATTTTTTTTTTTTCTTAAAAATCTGATTCCTTTCTTGAAATTCTAACCTGTTTTGTTAAAAGTCTGACTTTTAAACTCAGAATTCTGCCTTTTTTCCTCAAAATTCAGACGTTTTTTTTTTTTCTTGAAATTTGGACTTTTTTTCCTTCAAATTTGGGATTTTTTTGCTGAAAAATGGGATCTTTTTTTTCTTAAAAATCTGATTCCTTTCTTGAAATTCTAACCTTTTTTGTTAAAAGTCTGACTTTTAAACTCAGAATTCTGCCTTTTTTCCTCAAAATTCAGACGTCTTTTTTTTTCTTGAAATTTGGACTTTTTTCCTTCAAAATTTGACCTTTTGGCCTAAAATTTTGATTTTTTTTCCTTAAAAATATGACTTCCTTTTTTGAAATTCTAACCTTTTTTGTTAAAAGTCTGACTTTTAAACTCAGAATTCTGCCTTTTTTCCTCAAGATTCAGACGTTTTTTTTTTTTCTTGAAATTTGGACTTTTTTTCCTTCAAAATTTGACCTTTTGGCCTAAAATTTTGATTTTTTTTCCCTAAAAATATGAGTTCCTTTTTTGAAATTCTAACCTTTTTTGTTAAAAGTCTGACTTTTAAACTCAGAATTCTGCCTTTTTCCTCAAAATTCAGAATTGTTTTTTTCTTGAAATTTCGAATTTTTGCAGGCAAAGTTTGATTTTTCTCAGTCTAGTGTTATTGTTAGGGATTGGTAGGGTTAGGGTTAGGGTTAGATTAGGGTTAGGGTTAGGGTTAGCATAGGGTTAAGGGTTAGGGTTAGAGTAGGGTTAAGGTTAGGGTTAGATTGGGGTTAGGGTTGGGGTTAGCATAGGGTTAAGGGTTAGGGTTAGGGTTAAGGGTTAGGTTTAGGGTTAGAGTAGGGTTAGGGTTAGATTAGGGTTAGGGGTTAGGGGTTAGGGTTAGGGTTGTGCTTAGGGTTAGGGTTAGAGTAGGGTTAGGATTAGGGTTAGATTAGGGTTAGGGTTAGCATAGGGTTAGGGTTAGGGTTAGGGTTAGATTACGGTTAGGGTTAGGGTTAGATAAGGGTTAGGGTTAAGGGTTATTTTAGGTTTAGAGTAGGGTTAGGGTTAGATTAGGGTTAGGGGTTAGGGTTAGCATAGGGTTAAGGGTTAGGGTTAGAGTAGGGTTAGATTAGGGTTAGGGTTAGCATAGGGTTAAGGGTTATGGTTAGAGTAGGGTTAGGGTTAGGGTTAGATTAGGATTAGGGTTAGGGTTAGCATAGGGTTAAGGGTTAGGGTTAGAGTAGGGTTAGGGTTAGGGTTAGATCAGGGTAGGGTTAGGGTTAGCATAGGGTTAAGTGTTAGGGTTAGGGTTAGGGTCCTCAAAATTCAGACGTTTTTTTTTTTCTTGAAATTTGGACTTTTTTTCCTTCAAATTTGGGATTTTTTTGCTGAAAAATGGGATCTTTTTTTCTTAAAAATCTGATTCCTTTCTTGAAATTCTAACCTTTTTTGTTAAAAGTCTGACTTTTAAACTCAGAATTCTGCCTTTTTTCCTCAAAATTCAGACGTTTTTTTTTTTTTTCTTGAAATTTGGACTTTTTTTCCTTCAAAATTTGACCTTTTGGCCTAAAATTTTGATTTTTTTTCCCTAAAAATATGAGTTCCTTTTTTGAAATTCTAACCTTTTTTGTTAAAAGTCTGACTTTTAAACTCAGAATTCTGCCTTTTTCCTCAAAATTCAGAATTGTTTTTTTCTTGAAATTTCGAATTTTTGCAGGCAAAGTTTGATTTTTCTCAGGCTAGTGTTATTGTTAGGGATTGGTAGGGTTAGGGTTAGGGTTAGATAAGGGTTAGGGTTAAGGGTTATTTTAGGTTTAGAGTAGGGTTAGGGTTAGATTAGGGTTAGGGGTTAGGGTTAGCATAGGGTTAAGGGTTAGGGTTAGAGTAGGGTTAGGGTTAGGGTTAGATTGGGGTTAGGGTTGGGGTTAGCATAGGGTTAAGGGTTAGGGTTAGGATTAAGGGTTAGGTTTAGGGTTAGAGTAGGGTTAGGGTTAGATTAGGGTTAGGGGTTAGGGTTAGGGTTGTGCTTAGGGTTAGGGTTAGAGTAGGGTTAGGATTAGGGTTAGATTAGGGTTAGGGTTAGCATAGGGTTAGGGTTAGGGTTAGGGTTAGATTACGGTTAGGGTTAGGGTTAGATAAGGGTTAGGGTTAAGGGTTATTTTAGGTTTAGAGTAGGGTTAGGGTTAGATTAGGGTTAGGGGTTAGGGTTAGCATAGGGTTAAGGGTTAGGGTTAGAGTAGGGTTAGATTAGGGTTAGGGTTAGCATAGGGTTAAGGGTTATTGTTAGAGTAGGGTTAGGGTTAGGGTTAGATTAGGATTAGGGTTAGGGTTAGCATAGGGTTAAGGGTTAGGGTTAGAGTAGGGTTAGGGTTAGGGTTAGATCAGGGTAGGGTTAGGGTTAGCATAGGGTTAAGTGTTAGGGTTAGGGTTAGGGTCCTCAAAATTCAGACGTTTTTTTTTTTCTTGAAATTTGGACTTTTTTTCCTTCAAATTTGGGATTTTTTTGCTGAAAAATGGGATCTTTTTTTCTTAAAAATCTGATTCCTTTCTTGAAATTCTAACCTTTTTTGTTAAAAGTCTGACTTTTAAACTCAGAATTCTGCCTTTTTTCCTCAAAATTCAGACGTTTTTTTTTTTCTTGAAATTTGGACTTTTTTCCCTTCAAATTTGGGATTTTTTTGCTGAAAAATGGGATCTTTTTTTCTTAAAAATCTGATTCCTTTCTTGAAATTCTAACCTTTTTTGTTAAAAGTCTGACTTTTAAACTCAGAATTCTGCCTTTTTTCCTCAAAATTCAGACGTTTTTTTTTTTCTTGAAATTTGGACCTTTTTTCCTTCAAAATTTGACCTTTTGGCCTAAAATTTTGATTTCTTTTTTTTCTTAAAAATATGACTTCCTTTCGTGAAATTCTAACCTTTTTTGTTAAAAGTCTGACTTTTAAACTCAGAATTCTGCCTTTTTTCCTCAAAATTCAGACGTTTTTTTTTTCTTGAAATTTGGACCTTTTTTCCTTCAAAATTTGACCTTTTGGCCTAAAATTTTGAATTTTTTTTGCTGAAAAATATGACTTCCTTTTTTGAAATTCTAACCTTTTTTGTTAAAAGTCTGACTTTTAAACTCAGAATTCTGCCTTTTTCCTCAAAATTCAGAATTGTTTTTTTCTTGAAATTTCGAATTTTTGCAGGCAAAGTTTGATTTTTCTCAGGCTAGTGTTAGTGTTAGGGATTGGTAGGGTTAGGGTTAGGGTTAGATTAGGGTTAGGGTTAGGGTTAGGGTTAGCATAGGGTTAAGGGTTAGGGTTAGAGTAGGGTTAGGGTTAGGGTTAGATTAGGGTTAGGGTTGGGGTTAGCATAGGGTTAAGGGTTAGGGTCAGGGTTAAGGGTTAGGTTTAGGGTTAGAGTAGGGTTAGGGTTAGATTAGGGTTAGGGGTTAGGGTTAGGGTTAGATTACGGTTAGGGTTAGGGTTAGATAAGGGTTAGGGTTAAGGGTTATTTTAGGTTTAGAGTAGGGTTAGGGTTAGATTAGGGTTAGGGGTTAGGGTTAGCATAGGGTTAAGGGTTAGGGTTAGAGTAGGGTTAGATTAGGGTTAGGGTTAGCATAGGGTTAAGGGTTATGGTTAGAGTAGGGTTAGGGTTAGGGTTAGATTAGGATTAGGGTTAGGGTTAGCATAGGGTTAAGGGTTAGGGTTAGAGTAGGGTTAGGGTTAGGGTTAGATCAGGGTAGAGTTAGGGTTAGCATAGGGTTAAGTGTTAGGTTTAGGGTTAGGGTCCTCAAAATTCAGACGTTTTTTTTTTCTTGAAATTTGGACCTTTTTTCTTTCAAAATTTGACCTTTTGGCCTAAAATTTTGATTTTTTTTTTTTCTTAAAAATCTGATTCCTTTCTTGAAATTCTAACCTGTTTTGTTAAAAGTCTGACTTTTAAACTCAGAATTCTGCCTTTTTTCCTCAAAATTCAGACGTTTTTTTTTTTTCTTGAAATTTGGACTTTTTTTCCTTCAAATTTGGGATTTTTTTGCTGAAAAATGGGATCTTTTTTTTCTTAAAAATCTGATTCCTTTCTTGAAATTCTAACCTTTTTTGTTAAAAGTCTGACTTTTAAACTCAGAATTCTGCCTTTTTTCCTCAAAATTCAGACGTCTTTTTTTTTCTTGAAATTTGGACTTTTTTCCTTCAAAATTTGACCTTTTGGCCTAAAATTTTGATTTTTTTTCCTTAAAAATATGACTTCCTTTTTTGAAATTCTAACCTTTTTTGTTAAAAGTCTGACTTTTAAACTCAGAATTCTGCCTTTTTTCCTCAAAATTCAGACGTTTTTTTTTTTTCTTGAAATTTGGACTTTTTTTCCTTCAAAATTTGACCTTTTGGCCTAAAATTTTGATTTTTTTTCCCTAAAAATATGAGTTCCTTTTTTGAAATTCTAACCTTTTTTGTTAAAAGTCTGACTTTTAAACTCAGAATTCTGCCTTTTTCCTCAAAATTCAGAATTGTTTTTTTCTTGAAATTTCGAATTTTTGCAGGCAAAGTTTGATTTTTCTCAGGCTAGTGTTATTGTTAGGGATTGGTAGGGTTAGGGTTAGATTAGGGTTAGGGTTAGGGTTAGCATAGGGTTAAGGGTTAGGGTTAGAGTAGGGTTAAGGTTAGGGTTAGATTGGGGTTAGGGTTGGGGTTAGCATAGGGTTAAGGGTTAGGGTTAGGGTTAAGGGTTAGGTTTAGGGTTAGAGTAGGGTTAGGGTTAGATTAGGGTTAGGGGTTAGGGGTTAGGGTTAGGGTTGTGCTTAGGGTTAGGGTTAGAGTAGGGTTAGGATTAGGGTTAGATTAGGGTTAGGGTTAGCATAGGGTTAGGGTTAGGGTTAGGGTTAGATTACGGTTAGGGTTAGGGTTAGATAAGGGTTAGGGTTAAGGGTTATTTTAGGTTTAGAGTAGGGTTAGGGTTAGATTAGGGTTAGGGGTTAGGGTTAGCATAGGGTTAAGGGTTAGGGTTAGAGTAGGGTTAGATTAGGGTTAGGGTTAGCATAGGGTTAAGGGTTATGGTTAGAGTAGGGTTAGGGTTAGGGTTAGATTAGGATTAGGGTTAGGGTTAGCATAGGGTTAAGGGTTAGGGTTAGAGTAGGGTTAGGGTTAGGGTTAGATCAGGGTAGGGTTAGGGTTAGCATAGGGTTAAGTGTTAGGGTTAGGGTTAGGGTCCTCAAAATTCAGACGTTTTTTTTTTTCTTGAAATTTGGACTTTTTTTCCTTCAAATTTGGGATTTTTTTGCTGAAAAATGGGATCTTTTTTTCTTAAAAATCTGATTCCTTTCTTGAAATTCTAACCTTTTTTGTTAAAAGTCTGACTTTTAAACTCAGAATTCTGCCTTTTTTCCTCAAAATTCAGACGTTTTTTTTTTTTCTTGAAATTTGGACTTTTTTTCCTTCAAAATTTGACCTTTTGGCCTAAAATTTTGATTTTTTTTCCCTAAAAATATGAGTTCCTTTTTTGAAATTCTAACCTTTTTTGTTAAAAGTCTGACTTTCAAACTCAGAATTCTGCCTTTTTCCTCAAAATTCAGAATTGTTTTGTTCTTGAAATTTCGAATTTTTGCAGGCAAAGTTTGATTTTTCTCAGGCTAGTGTTAGTGTTAGGGATTGGTAGGGTTAGGGTTAGGGTTAGATTAGGGTTAGGGTTAGGGTTAGGGTTAGCATAGGGTTAAGGGTTAGGGTTAGAGTAGGGTTAGGGTTAGGGTTAGATTGGGGTTAGGGTTGGGGTTAGCATAGGGTTAAGGGTTAGGGTTAGGGTTAAGGGTTAGGTTTAGGGTTAGAGTAGGGTTAGGGTTAGATTAGGGTTAGGGGTTAGGGGTTAGGGTTAGGGTTGTGCTTAGGGTTAGGGTTAGAGTAGGGTTAGGATTAGGGTTAGATTAGGGTTAGATTAGGGTTAGGGTTAGCATAGGATTAGGGTTAGGGTTAGGGTTAGATTACGGTTAGGGTTAGGGTTAGATAAGGGTTAGGGTTAAGGGTTATTTTAGGTTTAGAGTAGGGTTAGGGTTAGATTAGGGTTAGGGGTTAGGGTTAGCATAGGGTTAAGGGTTAGGGTTAGAGTAGGGTTAGATTAGGGTTAGGGTTAGCATAGGGTTAAGGGTTATGGTTAGAGTAGGGTTAGGGTTAGGGTTAGATTAGGATTAAGGTTAGGGTTAGCATAGGGTTAAGGGTTAGGGTTAGAGTAGGGTTAGGGTTAGGGTTAGATCAGGGTAGGGTTAGGGTTAGCATAGGGTTAAGTGTTAGGGTTAGGGTTAGGGTCCTCAAAATTCAGACGTTTTTTTTTTTCTTGAAATTTGGACCTTTTTTCTTTCAAAATTTGACCTTTTGGCCTAAAATTTTGATTTTTTTTTTTTCTTAAAAATCTGATTCCTTACTTGAAATTCTAACCTTTTTTGTTAAAAGTCTGACTTTTAAACTCAGAATTCTGCCTTTTTTCCTCAAAATTCAGACGTTTTTTTTTTTTCTTGAAATTTGGACTTTTTTTCCTTCAAAATTTGACCTTTTGGCCTAAAATTTTGATTTTTTTTCCTTAAAAATATGACTTCCTTTTTTGAAATTCTAACCTTTTTTGTTAAAAGTCTGACTTTTAAACTCAGAATTCTGCCTTTTTCCTCAAAATTCAGAATTGTTTTTTTCTTGAAATTTCGAATTTTTGCAGGCAAAGTTTGATTTTTCTCAGGCTAGTGTTAGTGTTAGGGATTGGTAGGGTTAGGGTTAGGGTTAGATTAGGGTTAGGGTTAGGGTTAGGGTTAGCATAGGGTTAAGGGTTAGGGTTAGAGTAGGGTTAGGGTTAGGGTTAGATTGGGGTTAGGGTTGGGGTTAGCATAGGGTTAAGGGTTAGGGTTAGGGTTAAGGGTTAGGTTTAGGGTTAGAGTAGGGTTAGGGTTAGATTAGGGTTAGGGGTTAGGGGTTAGGGTTAGGGTTGTGCTTAGGGTTAGGGTTAGAGTAGGGTTAGGATTAGGGTTAGATTAGGGTTAGGGTTAGGGTTAGATTACGGTTAGGGTTAGAGTTAGATAAGGGTTAGGGTTAAGGGTTATTTTAGGTTTAGAGTAGGGTTAGGGTTAGATTAGGGTTAGGGGTTAGGGTTAGCATAGGGTTAAGGGTTAGGGTTAGAGTAGGGTTAGATTAGGGTTAGGGTTAGCATAGGGTTAAGGGTTATGGTTAGAGTAGGGTTAGGGTTAGGGTTAGATTAGGATTAGGGTTAGGGTTAGCA
Source organism: Sciaenops ocellatus (assembly GCA_033000465.1). Classification (NCBI taxonomy): domain Eukaryota; kingdom Metazoa; phylum Chordata; class Actinopteri; family Sciaenidae; genus Sciaenops; species Sciaenops ocellatus. Next base: position 1,396,625 of record CP136867.1, on the reverse strand, counting down.
TAGGGTTAAGGGTTAGGGTTAGAGTAGGGTTAGGGTTAGGGTTAGATCAGGGTAGGGTTAGGGTTAGCATAGGGTTAAGTGTTAGGGTTAGGGTTAGGGTCCTCAAAATTCAGACTTTTTTTTTTTCTTGAAATTTGGACCTTTTTTCTTTCAAAATTTGACCTTTTGGCCTAAAATTTTGATTTTTTTTTTTTCTTAAAAATCTGATTCCTTTCTTGAAATTCTAACCTGTTTTGTTAAAAGTCTGACTTTTAAACTCAGAATTCTGCCTTTTTCCTCAAAATTCAGAATTGTTTTGTTCTTGAAATTTCGAATTTTTGCAGGCAAAGTTTGATTTTTCTCAGGCTAGTGTTAGTGTTAGGGATTGGTAGGGTTAGGGTTAGGGTTAGATTAGGGTTAGGGTTAGGGTTAGGGTTAGCATAGGGTTAAGGGTTAGGGTTAGAGTAGGGTTAGGGTTAGGGTTAGATTGGGGTTAGGGTTGGGGTTAGCATAGGGTTAAGGGTTAGGGTTAGGGTTAAGGGTTAGGTTTAGGGTTAGAGTAGGGTTAGGGGTTAGGGGTTAGGGTTAGGGTTGTGCTTAGGGTTAGGGTTAGAGTAGGGTTAGGATTAGGGTTAGATTAGGGTTAGGGTTAGCATAGGGTTAGGGTTAGGGTTAGGGTTAGATTACGGTTAGGGTTAGGGTTAGATAAGGGTTAGGGTTAAGGGTTATTTTAGGTTTAGAGTAGGGTTAGGGTTAGATTAGGGTTAGGGGTTAGGGTTAGCATAGGGTTAAGGGTTAGGGTTAGAGTAGGGTTAGATTAGGGTTAGGGTTAGCATAGGGTTAAGGGTTATGGTTAGAGTAGGGTTAGGGTTAGGGTTAGATTAGGATTAGGGTTAGGGTTAGCATAGGGTTAAGGGTTAGGGTTAGAGTAGGGTTAGGGTTAGGGTTAGATCAGGGTAGGGTTAGGGTTAGCATAGGGTTAAGTGTTAGGGTTAGGGTTAGGGTCCTCAAAATTCAGACGTTTTTTTTTTTCTTGAAATTTGGACCTTTTTTCTTTCAAAATTTGACCTTTTGGCCTAAAATTTTGATTTTTTTTTTTTCTTAAAAATCTGATTCCTTACTTGAAATTCTAACCTTTTTTGTTAAAAGTCTGACTTTTAAACTCAGAATTCTGCCTTTTTTCCTCAAAATTCAGACGTCTTTTTTTTTCTTGAAATTTGGACTTTTTTCCTTCAAAATTTGACCTTTTGGCCTAAAATTTTGATTTTTTTTTCTTAAAAATATGACTTCCTTTCTTGAAATTCTAACCTTTTTTGTTAAAAGTCTGACTTTTAAACTCAGAATTCTGCCTTTTTTCCTCAAAATTCAGACGTTTTTTTTTTTTCTTGAAATTTGGACTTTTTTTCCTTCAAAATTTGACCTTTTGGCCTAAAATTTTGATTTTTTTTCCTTAAAAATATGACTTCCTTTTTTGAAATTCTAACCTTTTTTGTTAAAAGTCTGACTTTTAAACTCAGAATTCTGCCTTTTTTCCTCAAAATTCAGACGTTTTTTTTTTTTCTTGAAATTTGGACTTTTTTTCCTTCAAAATTTGACCTTTTGGCCTAAAATTTTGATTTTTTTTTCTTAAAAATATGAGTTCCTTTTTTGAAATTCTAACCTTTTTTGTTAAAAGTCTGACTTTTAAACTCAGAATTCTGCCTTTTTCCTCAAAATTCAGAATTGTTTTTTTCTTGAAATTTCGAATTTTTGCAGGCAAAGTTTGATTTTTCTCAGGCTAGTGTTAGTGTTAGGGATTGGTAGGGTTAGGGTTAGGGTTAGATTAGGGTTAGGGTTAGGGTTAGGGTTAGCATAGGGTTAAGGGTTAGGGTTAGAGTAGGGTTAGGGTTAGGGTTAGATTGGGGTTAGGGTTGGGGTTAGCATAGGGTTAAGGGTTAGGGTTAGGGTTAAGGGTTAGGTTTAGGGTTAGAGTAGGGTTAGGGTTAGATTAGGGTTAGGGGTTAGGGGTTAGGGTTAGGGTTGTGCTTAGGGTTAGGGTTAGAGTAGGGTTAGGATTAGGGTTAGATTAGGGTTAGGGTTAGGGTTAGGGTTAGATTACGGTTAGGGTTAGAGTTAGATAAGGGTTAGGGTTAAGGGTTATTTTAGGTTTAGAGTAGGGTTAGGGTTAGATTAGGGTTAGGGGTTAGGGTTAGCATAGGGTTAAGGGTTAGGGTTAGAGTAGGGTTAGATTAGGGTTAGGGTTAGCATAGGGTTAAGGGTTATGGTTAGAGTAGGGTTAGGGTTAGGGTTAGATTAGGATTAGGGTTAGGGTTAGCATAGGGTTAAGGGTTAGGGTTAGAGTAGGGTTAGGGTTAGGGTTAGATCAGGGTAGGGTTAGGGTTAGCATAGGGTTAAGTGTTAGGGTTAGGTTTAGGGTCCTCAAAATTCAGACTTTCTTTCAAAATTTGACCTTTTGGCCTAAAATTTTGATTTTTTTTTTTTCTTAAAAATCTGATTCCTTTCTTGAAATTCTAACCTGTTTTGTTAAAAGTCTGACTTTTAAACTCAGAATTCTGCCTTTTTTCCTCAAAATTCAGACGTTTTTTTTTTTTCTTGAAATTTGGACTTTTTTTCCTTCAAATTTGGGATTTTTTTGCTGAAAAATGGGATCTTTTTTTTCTTAAAAATCTGATTCCTTTCTTGAAATTCTAACCTTTTTTGTTAAAAGTCTGACTTTTAAACTCAGAATTCTGCCTTTTTTCCTCAAAATTCAGAATTGTTTTTTTCTTGAAATTTCAAATTTTTGCAGGCAAAGTTTGATTTTTCTCATGCTAGGGTTAGTGTTAGGGTTTGGTAGGGTTAGGGTTAGGGTTAGATTAGGGTTAGGGTTAGGGTTAGCATAGGGTTAAGGGTTAGGGTTAGAGTAGGGTTAGGGTTAGGGTTAGATTAGGGTTAGGGTTGGGGTTAGCATAGGGTTAAGGGTTAGGGTTAGGGTTAAGGGTTAGGTTTAAGGTTAGAGTAGGGTTAGGGTTAGATTAGGGTTAGGGGTTAGGGGTTAGGGTTAGATTAGGGTTAGGGTTAGGGTTGTGCTTAGGGTTAGGGTTAGAGTAGGGTTAGGATTAGGGTTAGGGTTAGCATAGGGTTAGGGTTAGGGTTAGATTAGGGTTAGGGTTAGGGTTAGATTAGGGTTAGGGTTAAGGGTTAGGTTTAGGTTTAGAGTAGGGTTAGGGTTAGATTAGGGTTAGGGTTAGCATAGGGTTAAGGGTTAGGGTTAGAGTAGGGTTAGATTAGGGTTAGGGTTAGGGTTAGCATAGGGTTAAGGGTTAGGGTTAGAGTAGGGTTAGGGTTAGGGTTAGATTAGGGTTAGGGTTAGCATAGGGTTAAGGGTTAGGGTTAGAGTAGGGTTAGGGTTAGATCAGGGTAGGGTTAGGGTTAGCATAGAGTTAGGGTTATATTAGGGTTAGGGTTAGGGGTTAGGGTAGGGTTAAGGGTTAGGTTTAGGCTTAGAGTAGGGTTAGGGTTAGGCTTAGGCTTAGGGTTAGGGTTAGGGTAGGGTTTGGATTAGGATTAGGGTTATGGTAGGGTTAGGGTTAGGTTAGGGTTAGGGTTAGGGTTAGATTAGGGGTAGGGTTAGGGTTAAGGGTTAGGGTTAGGGTTAGGTTTAAGGGTTAGGGTTAGGTCTAGAGTAGGGTTAGGGGTTAGGGTTAGATTAGGGTTAGGGGTTAGGGTTAGATTAGGGTTAGGGTTAGGGTTAAGGGCCAGGGTTACAGTTAGGTTAGGGTTAGGGTTAAGGGATAGGGTTAGGGTTGGGTTAGGGTTAGGGTAGGGTTAGGGTTAGATTAGGGTTAGGGTTAGGGTTAGATTAGGGTTAGGGTTAGGGTTAAGGGTTAGGGTAGGGTTAGGTTTTAGGGTTAGGTTTAGGTTTAGAGTAGGGTTAGGGGTTAGGGTTAGATTAGGGTTAGGGTTAGGGTTAGCATAGGGTTAGGGGTTAGGGTTAGGGTTAAGGGTTAGGGTTAGATTACGGTTAGGGGTTAGGGTCAGAGTAGGGTTAGGGTTAGGGTTAAGGGCCAGGGTTACAGTTAGGTTAGGGTTAAGGGATAGGGTTAGGGTTGGGTTAGGGTTAGGGATAGGGTAGGGTTAGGATTTGGGCTAGGGGGTTCTTGAAATTCTAATCTGTAGGGTTAGGGTTAGGGTTAGATTAGGGATAGGGTACAGTTAGGGTTAGGGGGTTCTTGAAATTCTAACCTTTTTTGTGACAAGTCTGACTTTTAAACTCAGAATTCTGCCTTTTTTCCTCAAAATTCAGAATTGTTTTTTTCTTGAAATTTCAAATTTTTGCAGGCAAAGTTTGATTTTTCTCATGCTAGGGTTAGTGTTAGGGTTTGGTAGGGTTAGGGTTAGGGTTAGATTAGGGTTAGGGTTAGGGTTAGCATAGGGTTAAGGGTTAGGGTTAGAGTAGGGTTAGGGTTAGGGTTAGATTAGGGTTAGGGTTGGGGTTAGCATAGGGTTAAGGGTTAGGGTTAGGGTTAAGGGTTAGGTTTAAGGTTAGAGTAGGGTTAGGGTTAGATTAGGGTTAGGGGTTAGGGGTTAGGGTTAGATTAGGGTTAGGGTTAGGGTTGTGCTTAGGGTTAGGGTTAGAGTAGGGTTAGGATTAGGGTTAGGGTTAGCATAGGGTTAGGGTTAGGGTTAGATTAGGGTTAGGGTTAGGGTTAGATTAGGGTTAGGGTTAAGGGTTAGGTTTAGGTTTAGAGTAGGGTTAGGGTTAGATTAGGGTTAGGGTTAGCATAGGGTTAAGGGTTAGGGTTAGAGTAGGGTTAGATTAGGGTTAGGGTTAGGGTTAGCATAGGGTTAAGGGTTAGGGTTAGAGTAGGGTTAGGGTTAGGGTTAGATTAGGGTTAGGGTTAGCATAGGGTTAAGGGTTAGGGTTAGAGTAGGGTTAGGGTTAGATCAGGGTAGGGTTAGGGTTAGCATAGAGTTAGGGTTATATTAGGGTTAGGGTTAGGGGTTAGGGTAGGGTTAAGGGTTAGGTTTAGGCTTAGAGTAGGGTTAGGGTTAGGCTTAGGCTTAGGGTTAGGGTTAGGGTAGGGTTTGGATTAGGATTAGGGTTATGGTAGGGTTAGGGTTAGGTTAGGGTTAGGGTTAGGGTTAGATTAGGGGTAGGGTTAGGGTTAAGGGTTAGGGTTAGGGTTAGGTTTAAGGGTTAGGGTTAGGTCTAGAGTAGGGTTAGGGGTTAGGGTTAGATTAGGGTTAGGGGTTAGGGTTAGATTAGGGTTAGGGTTAGGGTTAAGGGCCAGGGTTACAGTTAGGTTAGGGTTAGGGTTAAGGGATAGGGTTAGGGTTGGGTTAGGGTTAGGGTAGGGTTAGGGTTAGATTAGGGTTAGGGTTAGGGTTAGATTAGGGTTAGGGTTAGGGTTAAGGGTTAGGGTAGGGTTAGGTTTTAGGGTTAGGTTTAGGTTTAGAGTAGGGTTAGGGGTTAGGGTTAGATTAGGGTTAGGGTTAGGGTTAGCATAGGGTTAGGGGTTAGGGTTAGGGTTAAGGGTTAGGGTTAGATTACGGTTAGGGGTTAGGGTCAGAGTAGGGTTAGGGTTAGGGTTAAGGGCCAGGGTTACAGTTAGGTTAGGGTTAAGGGATAGGGTTAGGGTTGGGTTAGGGTTAGGGATAGGGTAGGGTTAGGATTTGGGCTAGGGGGTTCTTGAAATTCTAATCTGTAGGGTTAGGGTTAGGGTTAGATTAGGGATAGGGTACAGTTAGGGTTAGGGGGTTCTTGAAATTCTAACCTTTTTTGTGACAAGTCTGACTTTTAAACTCAGAATTCTGCCTTTTTTCCTCAAAATTCAGAATTGTTTTTTTCTTGAAATTTCAAATTTTTGCAGGCAAAGTTTGATTTTTCTCAGGCTAGGGTTAGTGTTAGGGTTTGGTAGGGTTAGGGTTAGGGTTAGATTAGGGTTAGGGTTAGCATAGGGTTAAGGGTTAGGGTTAGAGTAGGGTTAGGGTTAGGGTTAGATTAGGGTTAGGGTTGGGGTTAGCATAGGGTTAAGGGTTAGGGTTAGGGTTAAGGGTTAGGTTTAGGGTTAGAGTAGGGTTAGGGTTAGATTAGGGTTAGGGGTTAGGGGTTAGGGATAGATTAGGGTTAGGGTTAGGGTTAGGGTTGTGCTTAGGGTTAGGGTTAGAGTAGGGTTAGGATTAGGGTTAGGGTTAGCATAGGGTTAGGGTTAGGGTTAGATTAGGGTTAGGGTTAGGGTTAGATTAGGGTTAGGGTTAAGGGTTAGGTTTAGGTTTAGAGTAGGGTTAGGGTTAGATTAGGGTTAGGGTTAGCATAGGGTTAAGGGTTAGGGTTAGAGTAGGGTTAGATTAGGGTTAGGGTTAGGGTTAGCATAGGGTTAAGGGTTAGGGTTAGAGTAGGGTTAGGGTTAGGGTTAGATTAGGGTTAGGGTTAGGGTTAGCATAGGGTTAAGGGTTAGGGTTAGAGTAGGGTTAGGGTTAGATCAGGGTAGGGTTAGGATTAGCATAGGGTTAGGGTTATATTAGGGTTAGGGTTAGGGTTAGGGTAGGGTTAAGGGTTAGGTTTAGGCTTAGAGCAGGGTTAGGGTTAGGGTTAGGCTTAGGGTTAGGGTTAGGGTAGGGTTTGGATTAGGATTAGGGTTATGGTAGGGTTAGGTTAGGGTTAGGTTAGGGTTAGATTAGGGTTAGGGTTAGGGTTAAGGGTTAGGGTTAGGTTTAAGGGTTAGGTTTAGGTCTAGAGTAGGGTTAGGGGTTAGGGTTAGATTAGGGTTAGGGGTTAGGGTTAGATTAGGGTTAGGGTTAGGGTTAAGGGCCAGGGTTACAGTTAGGTTAGGGTTAGGGTTAAGGGATAGGGTTAGGGTTGGGTTAGGGTTAGATTAGGGTTAGGGTTAGGGTTAGATTAGGGTTAGGGTTAGGGTTAAGGGTTAGGGTAGGGTTAGGTTTTAGGGTTAGGTTTAGGTTTAGAGTAGGGTTAGGGGTTAGGGTTAGATTAGGGTTAGGGTTAGGGTTAGCATAGGGTTAGGGGTTAGGGTTAGGGTTAAGGGTTAGGGTTAGATTACGGTTAGGGGTTAGGGTCAGAGTACGTTTAGGGTTAGGGTTAAGGGCCAGGGTTACAGTTAGGTTAGGGTTAAGGGATAGGGTTAGGGTTGGGTTAGGGTTAGGGATAGGGTAGGGTTAGGATTTGGGCTAGGGGGTTCTTGAAATTCTAATCTGTAGGGTTAGGGTTAGGGTTAGATTAGGGATAGGGTACAGTTAGGGTTAGGGGGTTCTTGAAATTCTAACCTTTTTTGTGACAAGTCTGACTTTTAAACTCAGAATTCTGCCTTTTTTCCTCAAAATTCAGACGTTTTTTTTTTTTCTTGAAATTTGGACTTTTTTTCCTTCAAAATTTGACCTTTTGGCCTAAAATTTTGATTTCTTTTTTTTCTTAAAAATATGACTTCCTTTCTTGAAATTCTAACCTTTTTTGTTAAAAGTCTGACTTTTAAACTCAGAATTCTGCCTTTTTTCCTCAAAATTCAGACGTTTCTTTTTTTCTTGAAATTTGGACTTTTTTTCCTACAAAATTTGACCTTTTGGCCTAAAATTTTGAATTTTTTTTCTGAAAAATATGACTTCCTTTCTTGAAATTCTAACCTTTTTTGTTAAAAGTCTGACTTTTAAACTCAGAATTCTGCCTTTTTTCGTCAAAATTCAGAATTGTTTTCTTCTTGAAATTTCGAATTTTTTCAGGCAAAGTTTGATTTTTCTCAGGCTAGGGTTAGTGTTAGGGTTTGGTAGGGTTAGGGTTAGGGTTAGGGTTAGGGTTAGATTAGGGTTAGGGTTAGGGTTAGCATAGGGTTAAGGGTTAGGGTTAGAGTAGGGTTAGGGTTAGGGTTAGATTAGGGTTAGGGTTGGGGTTAGCATAGGGTTAAGGGTTAGGGTTAGGGTTAAGGGTTAGGTTTAGGGTTAGAGTAGGGTTAGGGTTAGATTAGGGTTAGGGGTTAGGGGTTAGGGATAGATTAGGGTTAGGGTTAGGGTTAGGGTTGTGTTTAGGGTTAGGGTTAGAGTAGGGTTAGGATTAGGGTTAGGGTTAGCATAGGGTTAGGGTTAGGGTTAGATTAGGGTTAGGGTTAAGGGTTAGGGTTAGGTTTAGAGTAGGGTTAGGGTTAGATTAGGGTTAGGGTTAGCATAGGGTTAAGGGTTAGGGGTTAGAGTAGGGTTAGGGTTAGGGTTAGATTAGGGTTAGGGTTAGGGTTAGCATAGGGTTAAGGGTTAGGGTTAGAGTAGGGTTAGGGTTAGGGTTAGATCAGGGTAGGGTTAGGGTTAGCATAGGGTTAGGGTTATATTAGGGTTAGGGTTAGGGGTTAGGGTAGGGTTAAGGGTTAGGTTTAGTCTTAGAGTAGGGTTAGGGTTAGGGTTAGGCTTAGGGTTAGGGTTAGGGTAGGGTTTGGATTAGGATTAGGGTTATGGTAGGGTTAGGGTTAGGTTAGGGTTAGGGTTAGGTTAGGGTTAGGGTTAGGGTTAAGGGTTAGGGTAGGGTTAGGTTTAAGGGTTAGGTTTAGGTCTAGAGTAGGGTTAGGGGTTAGGGTTAGATTAGGGTTAGGGGTTAGGGTTAGATTAGGGTTAGGGTTAGGGTTAAGGGCCAGGGTTACAGTTAGGTTAGGGTTAGGGTTAAGGGATAGGGTTAGGGTTGGGTTAGGGTTAGGGTAGGGTTAGATTAGGGTTAGGGTTAGGGTTAGATTAGGGTTAGGGTTAGGGTTAAGGGTTAGGGTAGGGTTAGGTTTTAGGGTTAGGTTTAGGTTTAGAGTAGGGTTAGGGATTAGGGTTAGATTAGGGTTAGGGTTAGGGTTAGCATAGGGTTAGGGGTTAGGGTTAGGGTTAAGGGTTAGGGTTAGATTACGGTTAGGGGTTAGGGTCAGAGTAGGGTTAGGGTTAGGGTTAAGGGCCAGGGTTACAGTTAGGTTAGGGTTAAGGGATAGGGTTAGGGTTGGGTTAGGGTTAGGGATAGGGTAGGGTTAGGATTTGGGCTAGGGGGTTCTTGAAATTCTAATCTGTAGGGTTAGGGTTAGGGTTAGATTAGGGATAGGGTACAGTTAGGGTTAGGGGGTTCTTGAAATTCTAACCTTTTTTGTGACAAGTCTGACTTTTAAACTCAGAATTCTGCCTTTTTTCCTCAAAATTCAGACGTTTTTTTTTTTCTTGAAATTTGGACATTTTTTCCTTCAAAATTTGACCTTTTGGCCTAAAATTTTGATTTCTTTCTTTTCTTAAAAATATGACTTCCTTTCTTGAAATTCTAACCTTTTTTGTTAAAAGTCTGACTTTTAAACTCAGAATTCTGCCTTTTTTCCTCAAAATTCAGACGTTTTTTTTTTCTTGAAATTTGGACCTTTTTTCTTTCAAAATTTGACCTTTTGGCCTAAAATTTTGATTTTTTTTTTTTCTTAAAAATATGACTTCCTTTCTTGAAATTCTAACCTTTTTTGTGACAAGTCTGACTTTTAAACTCAGAATTCTGCCTTTTTTCCTCAAAATTCAGACGTTTCTTTTTTTCTTGAAATTTGGACCTTTTTTCCTACAAAATTTGACCTTTTGGCCTAAAATTTTGAATTTTTTTTCTGAAAAATATGAGTTCCTTTCTTGAAATTCTAACCTTTTTTGTTAAAAGTCTGACTTTTAAACTCAGAATTCTGCCTTTTTCTCAAAATTCAGAATTGTTTTTTTCTTGAAATTTCGAATTTTTGCAGGCAAAGTTTGATTTTTCTCAGGCTAGGGTTAGTGTTAGGGTTTGGTAGGGTTAGGGTTAGGGTTAGCATAGGGTTAAGGGTTAGGGTTAGAGTAGGGTTAGGGTTAGGGTTAGATTAGGGTTAGGGTTGGGGTTAGCATAGGGTTAAGGGTTAGGGTTAGGGTTAAGGGTTTAGGGTTAGAGTAGGGTTAGGGTTAGATTAGGGTTAGGGGTTAGGGGTTAGGGATAGATTAGGGTTAGTGTTAGGGTTGTGCTTAGGGTTAGGGTTAGAGTAGGGTTAGGATTAGGGTTAGGGTTAGCATAGGGTTAGGGTTAGGGTTAGATTAGGGTTAGGATTAGGGTTAGATTAGGGTTAGGGTTAAGGGTTAGGTTTAGGTTTAGAGTAGGGTTAGGGTTAGATTAGGGTTAGGGTTAGCATAGGGTTAAGGGTTAGGGTTAGAGTAGGGTTAGATTAGGGTTAGGGTTAGGGTTAGCATAGGGTTAAGGGTTAGGGTTAGAGTAGGGTTAGATTAGGGTTAGGGTTAGGGTTAGCATAGGGTTAAGGGTTAGGGTTAGAGTAGGGTTAGGGTTAGGGTTAGATCAGGGTAGGGTTAGGGTTAGCATAGGGTTAGGGTTATATTAGGGTTAGGGTTAGGGGTTAGGGTAGGGTTAAGGGTTAGGTTTAGGCTTAGAGTAGGGTTAGGGTTAGGCTTAGGCTTAGGGTTAGGGTTAGGGTAGGGTTTGGATTAGGATTAGGGTTATGGTAGGGTTAGGGTTAGGTTAGGGTTAGGGTTAGGGTTAGATTAGGGTTAGGGTTAGGGTTAAGGGTTAGGGTTAGGGTTAGGTTTAAGGGTTAGGTTTAGGTCTAGAGTAGGGTTAGGGTTAGATTAGGGTTAGGGGTTAGGGTTAGATTAGGGTTAGGGTTAGGGTTAAGGGCCAGGGTTACAGTTAGGTTAGGGTTAGGGTTAAGGGATAGGGTTAGGGTTGAGTTAGGGTTAGGGTTAGGGTAGGGTTAGATTAGGGTTAGGGTTAGGGTTAAGGGTTAGGGTAGGGTTAGGTTTTAGGGTTAGGTTTAGGTTTAGAGTAGGGTTAGGGGTTAGGGTTAGATTAGGGTTAGGGTTAGGGTTAGCATAGGGTTAGGGGTTAGGGTTAGGGTTAAGGGTTAGGGTTAGATTACGGTTAGGGGTTAGGGTCAGAGTAGGTTTAGGGTTAGGGTTAAGGGCCAGGGTTACAGTTAGGTTAGGGTTAAGGGATAGGGTTAGGGTTGGGTTAGGGTTAGGGTAGGGTTAGGATTTGGGCTAGGGGGTTCTTGAAATTCTAATCTGTAGGGTTAGGGTTAGATTAGGGATAGGGTACAGTTAGGGTTAGGGGGTTCTTGAAATTCTAACCTTTTTTGTGACAAGTCTGACTTTTAAACTCAGAATTCTGCCTTTTTTCCTCAAAATTCAGACGTTTCTTTTTTTCTTGAAATTTGGACCTTTTTTCCTACAAAATTTGACCTTTTGGCCTAAAATTTTGAATTTTTTTTCTGAAAAATATGACTTCCTTTCTTGAAATTCTAACCTTTTTTGTTAAAAGTCTGACTTTTAAACTCAGAATTCTGCCTTTTTTCGTCAAAATTCAGAATTGTTTTCTTCTTGAAATTTCGAATTTTTTCAGGCAAAGTTTGATTTTTCTCAGGCTAGGGTTAGTGTTAGGGTTTGGTAGGGTTAGGGTTAGGGTTAGGGTTAGGGTTAGCATAGGGTTAAGGGTTAGGGTTAGAGTAGGGTTAGGGTTAGGGTTAGATTAGGGTTAGGGTTGGGGTTAGCATAGGGTTAAGGGTTAGGGTTAGGGTTAAGGGTTAGGTTTAGGGTTAGAGTAGGGTTAGGGTTAGATTAGGGTTAGGGGTTAGGGGTTAGGGATAGATTAGGGTTAGGGTTAGGGTTAGGGTTGTGTTTAGGGTTAGGGTTAGAGTAGGGTTAGGATTAGGGTTAGGGTTAGCATAGGGTTAGGGTTAGGGTTAGATTAGGGTTAGGGTTAAGGGTTAGGGTTAGGTTTAGAGTAGGGTTAGGGTTAGATTAGGGTTAGGGTTAGCATAGGGTTAAGGGTTAGGGGTTAGAGTAGGGTTAGGGTTAGGGTTAGATTAGGGTTAGGGTTAGGGTTAGCATAGGGTTAAGGGTTAGGGTTAGAGTAGGGTTAGGGTTAGGGTTAGATCAGGGTAGGGTTAGGGTTAGGGTTAGGGTTATATTAGGGTTAGGGTTAGGGGTTAGGGTAGGGTTAAGGGTTAGGTTTAGTCTTAGAGTAGGGTTAGGGTTAGGGTTAGGCTTAGGGTTAGGGTTAGGGTAGGGTTTGGATTAGGATTAGGGTTATGGTAGGGTTAGGGTTAGGTTAGGGTTAGGGTTAGGGTTAGATTAGGGTTAGGGTTAGGGTTAAGGGTTAGGGTAGGGTTAGGTTTAAGGGTTAGGTTTAGGTCTAGAGTAGGGTTAGGGGTTAGGGTTAGATTAGGGTTAGGGGTTAGGGTTAGATTAGGGTTAGGGTTAGGGTTAAGGGCCAGGGTTACAGTTAGGTTAGGGTTAGGGTTAAGGGATAGGGTTAGGGTTGGGTTAGGGTTAGGGTAGGGTTAGATTAGGGTTAGGGTTAGGGTTAGATTAGGGTTAGGGTTAGGGTTAAGGGTTAGGGTAGGGTTAGGTTTTAGGGTTAGGTTTAGGTTTAGAGTAGGGTTAGGGGTTAGGGTTAGATTAGGGTTAGGGTTAGGGTTAGCATAGGGTTAGGGGTTAGGGTTAGGGTTAAGGGTTAGGGTTAGATTACGGTTAGGGGTTAGGGTCAGAGTAGGGTTAGGGTTAAGGGCCAGGGTTACAGTTAGGTTAGGGTTAAGGGATAGGGTTAGGGTTGGGTTAGGGTTAGGGATAGGGTAGGGTTAGGATTTGGGCTAGGGGGTTCTTGAAATTCTAATCTGTAGGGTTAGGGTTAGGGTTAGATTAGGGATAGGGTACAGTTAGGGTTAGGGGGTTCTTGAAATTCTAACCTTTTTTGTGACAAGTCTGACTTTTAAACTCAGAATTCTGCCTTTTTTACTCAAAATTCAGACGTTTTTTTTTTCTTGAAATTTGGACTTTTTTCCCTTCAAATTTGGGATTTTTTTGCTGAAAAATGGGATCTTTTTTTCTTAAAAATCTGATTCCTTTCTTGAAATTTTAACCTTTTTTGTTAAAAGTCTGACTTTTAAACTCAGAATTCTGCCTTTTTTCCTCAAAATTCAGACGTTTTTTTTTTTCTTGAAATTTGGACCTTTTTTCCTTCAAAATTTGACCTTTTGGCCTAAAATTTTGATTTCTTTTTTTTCTTAAAAATATGACTTCCTTTCTTGAAATTCTAACCTTTTTTGTTAAAAGTCTGACTTTTAAACTCAGAATTCTGCCTTTTTTCCTCAAAATTCAGACGTTTCTTTTTTTCTTGAAATTTGGACCTTTTTTCCTACAAAATTTGACCTTTTGGCCTAAAATTTTGAATTTTTTTTCTCAAAAATATGACTTCCTTTCTTGAAATTCTAACCTTTTTTGTTAAAAGTCTGACTTTTAAACTCAGAATTCTGCCTTTTTTCGTCAAAATTCAGAATTGTTTTCTTCTTGAAATTTCGAATTTTTTCAGGCAAAGTTTGATTTTTCTCAGGCTAGGGTTAGTGTTAGGGTTTGGTAGGGTTAGGGTTAGGGTTAGGGTTAGATTAGGGTTAGGGTTAGGGTTAGCATAGGGTTAAGGGTTAGGGTTAGAGTAGGGTTAGGGTTAGGGTTAGATTAGGGTTAGGGTTGGGGTTAGCATAGGGTTAAGGGTTAGGGTTAGGGTTAAGGGTTAGGTTTAGGGTTAGAGTAGGGTTAGGGTTAGATTAGGGTTAGGTGTTAGGGGTTAGGGATAGATTAGGGTTAGGGTTAGGGTTAGGGTTGTGTTTAGGGTTAGGGTTAGAGTAGGGTTAGGATTAGGGTTAGGGTTAGCATAGGGTTAGGGTTAGGGTTAGATTAGGGTTAGGGTTAAGGGTTAGGGTTAGGTTTAGAGTAGGGTTAGGGTTAGATTAGGGTTAGGGTTAGCATAGGGTTAAGGGTTAGGGGTTAGAGTAGGGTTAGGGTTAGGGTTAGATTAGGGTTAGGGTTAGGGTTAGGGTTAGGGTTAGAGTAGGGTTAGGGTTAGGGTTAGATCAGGGTAGGGTTAGGGTTAGCATAGGGTTAGGGTTATATTAGGGTTAGGGTTAGGGGTTAGGGTAGGGTTAAGGGTTAGGTTTAGTCTTAGAGTAGGGTTAGGGTTAGGGTTAGGCTTAGGGTTAGGGTTAGGGTAGGGTTTGGATTAGGATTAGGGTTATGGTAGGGTTAGGGTTAGGTTAGGGTTAGGGTTAGGGTTAGATTAGGGTTAGGGTTAGGGTTAAGGGTTAGGGTAGGGTTAGGTTTAAGGGTTAGGTTTAGGTCTAGAGTAGGGTTAGGGGTTAGGGTTAGATTAGGGTTAGGGGTTAGGGTTAGATTAGGGTTAGGGTTAGGGTTAAGGGCCAGGGTTACAGTTAGGTTAGGGTTAGGGTTAAGGGATAGGGTTAGGGTTGGGATAGGGTTAGGGTTAGGGTTAGGGTTAGGGTTAGGGTTAGGGTTAGATTAGGGTTAGGGTTAGGGTTAAGGGTTAGGGTAGGGTTAGGTTTTAGGGTTAGGTTTAGGTTTAGAGTAGGGTTAGGGGTTAGGGTTAGATTAGGGTTAGGGTTAGGGTTAGCATAGGGTTAGGGGTTAGGGTTAGGGTTAAGGGTTAGGGTTAGATTACGGTTAGGGGTTAGGGTCAGAGTAGGGTTAGGGTTAGGGTTAAGGGCCAGGGTTACAGTTAGGTTAGGGTTAAGGGATAGGGTTAGGGTTGGGTTAGGGTTAGGGATAGGGTAGGGTTAGGATTTGGGCTAGGGGGTTCTTGAAATTCTAATCTGTAGGGTTAGGGTTAGGGTTAGATTAGGGATAGGGTACAGTTAGGGTTAGGGGGTTCTTGAAATTCTAACCTTTTTTGTGACAAGTCTGACTTTTAAACTCAGAATTCTGCCTTTTTTACTCAAAATTCAGACGTTTTTTTTTTTCTTGAAATTTGGACCTTTTTTCCTTCAAAATTTGACCTTTTGGCCTAAAATTTTGATTTCTTTTTTTTCTTAAAAATATGACTTCCTTTCTTGAAATTCTAACCTTTTTTGTTAAAAGTCTGACTTTTAAACTCAGAATTCTGCCTTTTTCCTCAAAATTCAGAATTGTTTTTTTCTTCAAATTTCAAATTTTTGCAGGCAAAGTTAGATTTTTCTCAGGCTAGGGTTAGTGTTAGGGTTTGGTAGGGTTAGGGTTAGGGTTAGGGTTAGATTAGGGTTAGGGTTAGGGTTAGATTAGGGTTAGGGTTAGGGTTAGATTAGGGTTAGGGTTAAGGGTTAGGTTTAGGTTTAGAGTAGGGTTAGGGTTAGATTAGGGTTAGGGTTAGCATAGGGTTAAGGGTTAGGGTTAGAGTAGGGTTAGATTAGGGTTAGGGTTAGGGTTAGATTAGGGTTAGCATAGTGTTAAGGGTTAGGGTTAGAGTAGGGTTAGGGTTAGGGTTAGCATAGGGTTAAGGGTTAGGGTTAGAGTAGGGTTTGGATTAGGATTAGGGTTATGGTAGGGTTAGGGTTAGATTAGGGTTAGGGTTAGGGTTAGGGTTGGATTAGGGTTAGGGTTAGGGTTAAGGGTTAGGGTAGGGTTAGGTTTAAGGGTTAGGTCTAGGTGTAGAGTAGGGTTAGGGGTTAGGGTTAGATTAGGGTTAGGGGTTAGGGTTAGGGTTAGGGTTAGGGTAGGGTTTGGATTAGGATTAGGGTTATGGTAGGGTTAGGGTTAGGTTAGGGTTAGGGTTAGGGTTAGATTAGGGTTAGGGTTAGGGTTAAGGGTTAGGGTAGGGTTAGGTTTAAAGGTTAGGTTTAGGTCTAGAGTAGGGTTAGGGGTTAGGGTTAGATTAGGGTTAGGGGTTAGGGTTAGATTAGGGTTAGGGTTAGGGTTAAGGGCCAGGGTTACAGTTAGGTTAGGGTTAGGGTTAAGGGATAGGGTTAGGGTTGGGTTAGGGTTAGGGTAGGGTTAGATTAGGGTTAGGGTTAGGGTTAGATTAGGGTTAGGGTTAGGGTTAAGGGTTAGGGTAGGGTTAGGTTTTAGGGTTAGGTTTAGGTTTAGAGTAGGGTTAGGGGTTAGGGTTAGATTAGGGTTAGGGTTAGGGTTAGCATAGGGTTAGGGGTTAGGGTTAGGGTTAAGGGTTAGGGTTAGATTACGGTTAGGGGTTAGGGTCAGAGTAGGGTTAGGGTTAAGGGCCAGGGTTACAGTTAGGTTAGGGTTAAGGGATAGGGTTAGGGTTGGGTTAGGGTTAGGGATAGGGTAGGGTTAGGATTTGGGCTAGGGGGTTCTTGAAATTCTAATCTGTAGGGTTAGGGTTAGGGTTAGATTAGGGATAGGGTACAGTTAGGGTTAGGGGGTTCTTGAAATTCTAACCTTTTTTGTGACAAGTCTGACTTTTAAACTCAGAATTCTGCCTTTTTTACTCAAAATTCAGACGTTTTTTTTTTTCTTGAAATTTGGACTTTTTTCCCTTCAAATTTGGGATTTTTTTGCTGAAAAATGGGATCTTTTTTTCTTAAAAATCTGATTCCTTTCTTGAAATTTTAACCTTTTTTGTTAAAAGTCTGACTTTTAAACCAGAATTCTGCCTTTTTTCCTCAAAATTCAGACGTTTTTTTTTTTTCTTGAAATTTGGACCTTTTTTCCTTCAAAATTTGACCTTTTGGCCTAAAATTTTGATTTCTTTTTTTTCTTAAAAATATGACTTCCTTTCTTGAAATTCTAACCTTTTTTGTTAAAAGTCTGACTTTTAAACTCAGAATTCTGCCTTTTTTCCTCAAAATTCAGACGTTTCTTTTTTTCTTGAAATTTGGACCTTTTTTCCTACAAAATTTGACCTTTTGGCCTAAAATTTTGAATTTTTTTTCTCAAAAATATGACTTCCTTTCTTGAAATTCTAACCTTTTTTGTTAAAAGTCTGACTTTTAAACTCAGAATTCTGCCTTTTTTCGTCAAAATTCAGAATTGTTTTCTTCTTGAAATTTCGAATTTTTTCAGGCAAAGTTTGATTTTTCTCAGGCTAGGGTTAGTGTTAGGGTTTGGTAGGGTTAGGGTTAGGGTTAGGGTTAGATTAGGGTTAGGGTTAGGGTTAGCATAGGGTTAAGGGTTAGGGTTAGAGTAGGGTTAGGGTTAGGGTTAGATTAGGGTTAGGGTTGGGGTTAGCATAGGGTTAAGGGTTAGGGTTAGGGTTAAGGGTTAGGTTTAGGGTTAGAGTAGGGTTAGGGTTAGATTAGGGTTAGGTGTTAGGGGTTAGGGATAGATTAGGGTTAGGGTTAGGGTTAGGGTTGTGTTTAGGGTTAGGGTTAGAGTAGGGTTAGGATTAGGGTTAGGGTTAGCATAGGGTTAGGGTTAGGGTTAGATTAGGGTTAGGGTTAAGGGTTAGGGTTAGGTTTAGAGTAGGGTTAGGGTTAGATTAGGGTTAGGGTTAGCATAGGGTTAAGGGTTAGGGGTTAGAGTAGGGTTAGGGTTAGGGTTAGATTAGGGTTAGGGTTAGGGTTAGGGTTAGGGTTAGAGTAGGGTTAGGGTTAGGGTTAGATCAGGGTAGGGTTAGGGTTAGCATAGGGTTAGGGTTATATTAGGGTTAGGGTTAGGGGTTAGGGTAGGGTTAAGGGTTAGGTTTAGTCTTAGAGTAGGGTTAGGGTTAGGGTTAGGCTTAGGGTTAGGGTTAGGGTAGGGTTTGGATTAGGATTAGGGTTATGGTAGGGTTAGGGTTAGGTTAGGGTTAGGGTTAGGGTTAGATTAGGGTTAGGGTTAGGGTTAAGGGTTAGGGTAGGGTTAGGTTTAAGGGTTAGGTTTAGGTCTAGAGTAGGGTTAGGGGTTAGGGTTAGATTAGGGTTAGGGGTTAGGGTTAGATTAGGGTTAGGGTTAGGGTTAAGGGCCAGGGTTACAGTTAGGTTAGGGTTAGGGTTAAGGGATAGGGTTAGGGTTGGGATAGGGTTAGGGTAGGGTTAGATTAGGGTTAGGGTTAGGGTTAGATTAGGGTTAGGGTTAGGGTTAAGGGTTAGGGTAGGGTTAGGTTTTAGGGTTAGGTTTAGGTTTAGAGTAGGGTTAGGGGTTAGGGTTAGATTAGGGTTAGGGTTAGGGTTAGCATAGGGTTAGGGGTTAGGGTTAGGGTTAAGGGTTAGGGTTAGATTACGGTTAGGGGTTAGGGTCAGAGTAGGGTTAGGGTTAGGGTTAAGGGCCAGGGTTACAGTTAGGTTAGGGTTAAGGGATAGGGTTAGGGTTGGGTTAGGGTTAGGGATAGGGTAGGGTTAGGATTTGGGCTAGGGGGTTCTTGAAATTCTAATCTGTAGGGTTAGGGTTAGGGTTAGATTAGGGATAGGGTACAGTTAGGGTTAGGGGGTTCTTGAAATTCTAACCTTTTTTGTGACAAGTCTGACTTTTAAACTCAGAATTCTGCCTTTTTTACTCAAAATTCAGACGTTTTTTTTTTTCTTGAAATTTGGACCTTTTTTCCTTCAAAATTTGACCTTTTGGCCTAAAATTTTGATTTCTTTTTTTTCTTAAAAATATGACTTCCTTTCTTGAAATTCTAACCTTTTTTGTTAAAAGTCTGACTTTTAAACTCAGAATTCTGCCTTTTTCCTCAAAATTCAGAATTGTTTTTTTCTTCAAATTTCAAATTTTTGCAGGCAAAGTTAGATTTTTCTCAGGCTAGGGTTAGTGTTAGGGTTTGGTAGGGTTAGGGTTAGGGTTAGGGTTAGATTAGGGTTAGGGTTAGGGTTAGATTAGGGTTAGGGTTAGGGTTAGATTAGGGTTAGGGTTAAGGGTTAGGTTTAGGTTTAGAGTAGGGTTAGGGTTAGATTAGGGTTAGGGTTAGCATAGGGTTAAGGGTTAGGGTTAGAGTAGGGTTAGATTAGGGTTAGGGTTAGGGTTAGATTAGGGTTAGCATAGTGTTAAGGGTTAGGGTTAGAGTAGGGTTAGGGTTAGGGTTAGCATAGGGTTAAGGGTTAGGGTTAGAGTAGGGTTTGGATTAGGATTAGGGTTATGGTAGGGTTAGGGTTAGATTAGGGTTAGGGTTAGGGTTAGGGTTGGATTAGGGTTAGGGTTAGGGTTAAGGGTTAGGGTAGGGTTAGGTTTAAGGGTTAGGTCTAGGTGTAGAGTAGGGTTAGGGGTTAGGGTTAGATTAGGGTTAGGGGTTAGGGTTAGGGTTAGGGTTAGGGTAGGGTTTGGATTAGGATTAGGGTTATGGTAGGGTTAGGGTTAGGTTAGGGTTAGGGTTAGGGTTAGATTAGGGTTAGGGTTAGGGTTAAGGGTTAGGGTAGGGTTAGGTTTAAAGGTTAGGTTTAGGTCTAGAGTAGGGTTAGGGGTTAGGGTTAGATTAGGGTTAGGGGTTAGGGTTAGATTAGGGTTAGGGTTAGGGTTAAGGGCCAGGGTTACAGTTAGGTTAGGGTTAGGGTTAAGGGATAGGGTTAGGGTTGGGTTAGGGTTAGGGTAGGGTTAGATTAGGGTTAGGGTTAGGGTTAGATTAGGGTTAGGGTTAGGGTTAAGGGTTAGGGTAGGGTTAGGTTTTAGGGTTAGGTTTAGGTTTAGAGTAGGGTTAGGGGTTAGGGTTAGATTAGGGTTAGGGTTAGGGTTAGCATAGGGTTAGGGGTTAGGGTTAGGGTTAAGGGTTAGGGTTAGATTACGGTTAGGGGTTAGGGTCAGAGTAGGGTTAGGGTTAAGGGCCAGGGTTACAGTTAGGTTAGGGTTAAGGGATAGGGTTAGGGTTGGGTTAGGGTTAGGGATAGGGTAGGGTTAGGATTTGGGCTAGGGGGTTCTTGAAATTCTAATCTGTAGGGTTAGGGTTAGGGTTAGATTAGGGATAGGGTACAGTTAGGGTTAGGGGGTTCTTGAAATTCTAACCTTTTTTGTGACAAGTCTGACTTTTAAACTCAGAATTCTGCCTTTTTTACTCAAAATTCAGACGTTTTTTTTTTTCTTGAAATTTGGACTTTTTTCCCTTCAAATTTGGGATTTTTTTGCTGAAAAATGGGATCTTTTTTTCTTAAAAATCTGATTCCTTTCTTGAAATTTTAACCTTTTTTGTTAAAAGTCTGACTTTTAAACCAGAATTCTGCCTTTTTTCCTCAAAATTCAGACGTTTTTTTTTTTTCTTGAAATTTGGACCTTTTTTCCTTCAAAATTTGACCTTTTGGCCTAAAATTTTGATTTTTTTTTTTTCTTAAAAATATGACTTCCTTTCTTGAAATTCTAACCTTTTTTGTTAAAAGTCTGACTTTTAAACTCAGAATTCTGCCTTTTTCCTCAAAATTCAGAATTGTTTTTTTCTTGAAATTTCAAATTTTTGCAGGCAAAGTTTGATTTTTCTCAGGCTAGGGTTAGTGTTAGGGTTTGGTAGGGTTAGGGTTAGGGTTAGGGTTAGATTAGGGTTAGGGTTAGGGTTAGCATAGGGTTAAGGGTTAGGGTTAGATTAGGGTTAGGGTTAAGGGTTAGATTAGGGTTAGGGTTAAGGGTTAGGTTTAGGTTTAGAGTAGGGTTAGGGTTAGATTAGGGTTAGGGTTAGCATAGGGTTAAGGGTTAGGGTTAGAGTAGGGTTAGATTAGGGTTAGGGTTAGGGTTAGATTAGGGTTAGGGTTAGGGTTAGCATAGTGTTAAGGGTTAGGGTTAGAGTAGGGTTAGGGTTAGGGTTAGCATAGGGTTAAGGGTTAGGGTTAGAGTAGGGTTTGGATTAGGATTAGGGTTATGGTAGGGTTAGGGTTAGATTAGGGTTAGGGTTAGGGTTAGGGTTGGATTAGGGTTAGGGTTAGTGTTAAGGGTTAGGGTAGGGTTAGGTTTAAGGGTTAGGTCTAGGTGTAGAGTAGGGTTAGGGGTTAGGGTTAGATTAGGGTTAGGGGTTAGGGTTAGGGTTAGGGTTAAGGGCCAGGGTTACAGTTAGGTTAGGGTTAGGGTTAAGGGATAGGGTTAGGGTTAGAGTAGGGTTAGGGTTAGATTAGGGTTAGGGTTAGGGTTAAGGGTTAGGGTAGGGTTAGGTATTAGGGTTAGGTTTAGGTTTAGAGTAGGGTTAGGGGTTAGGGTTAGATTAGGGTTAGGGTTAGGGTTAGCATAGGGTTAGGGGTTAGGGTTAGGGTTAAGGGTTAGGGTTAGATTAGGGTTAGGGTTAGCATAGGGTTAAGGGTTAGGGTTAGAGTAGGGTTAGGGTTAGGGTTAGATTAGGATTAGGGTTGGGGTTAGCATAGGGTTAAGGGTTAGGGTTAGGGTTAAGGGTTAGGTTTAGGGTTAGAGTAGGGTTAAGGTTAGATTAGGGTTAGGGGTTAGGGGTTAGGGATAGGTTAGGGTTAGGGTTAGGGTTGTGCTTAGGGTTAGGGTTAGAGTAGGGTTAGGATTAGGGTTAGGGTTAGATTAGGGTTAGGGTTAGCATAGGGTTAGGGTTAGGGTTAGATTAGGGTTAGGGTTAGATTAGTGTTAGGGTTAAGGGTTAGGTTTAGGTTTAGAGTAGGGTTAGGGTTAGATTAGGGTTAGGGTTAGCATAGGGTTAAGGGTTAGGGTTAGAGTAGGGTTAGATTAGGGTTAGGGTTAGGGTTAGCATAGGGTTAAGGGTTAGGGTTAGAGTAGGGTTAGGGTTAGGGTTAGATTAGGGTTAGGGTTAGGGTTAGCATAGGGTTAAGGGTTAGGGTTAGAGTAGGGTTAGGGTTAGGGTTAGATCAGGGTAGGGTTAGGGTTAGCATAGGGTTAGGGTTATGTTAGGGTTAGGGGTTAGGGTAGGGTTAGTGTTAAGAGTTAGGTTTAGGCTTAGAGTAGGGTTAGGGTTAGGGTTAGAGTATGGTTTTGATTAGGATTAGGGTTATGGTAGGGTTAGGGTTAGATTAGGGTTAGAGTTAGGGTTAGGGTTGGATTAGGGTTAGGGTTAGGGTTAGGGTTAAGGGTTAGGGTAGGGTTAGGTTTAAGGGTTAGGTCTAGGTGTAGAGTAGGGTTAGGGGTTAGGGTTAGATTAGGGTTAGGGGTTAGGGTTAGGGTAGGGTTAGGGTTAGATTAGGGTTAGGGTTAGGGTTAAGGGTTAGGGTAGGGTTAGGTTTTAGGGTTAGGTTTAGGTTTAGAGTAGGGTTAGGGGTTAGGGTTAGATTAGGGTTAGGGTTAGGGTTAGCATAGGGTTAGGGGTTAGGGTTAGGGTTAAGGGTTAGGGTTAGATTAGGGTTAGGGTTAGGGTTAGCATAGGGTTAAGGGTTAGGGTTAGAGTAGGGTTAGGGTTAGGGTTAGATTAGGGTTAGGGTTGGGGTTAGCATAGGGTTAAGGGTTAGGGTTAGGGTTAAGGGTTAGGTTTAGGGTTAGAGTAGGGTTAGGGTTAGATTAGGGTTAGGGGTTAGGGGTTAGGGATAGATTAGGGTTAGGGTTAGGGTTAGGGTTGTGTTTAGGGTTAGGGTTAGAGTAGGGTTAGGATTAGGGTTAGGGTTAGCATAGGGTTAGGGTTAGGGTTAGATTAGGGTTAGGGTTAAGGGTTAGGGTTAGGTTTAGAGTAGGGTTAGGGTTAGATTAGGGTTAGGGTTAGCATAGGGTTAAGGGTTAGGGTTAGAGTAGGGTTAGGGTTAGGGTTAGGGTTAGCATAGGGTTAAGGGTTAGGGTTAGAGTAGGGTTAGGGTTAGGGTTAGATCAGGGTAGGGTTAGGGTTAGCATAGGGTTAGGGTTATATTAGGGTTAGGGTTAGGGGTTAGGGTAGGGTTAAGGGTTAGGTTTAGTCTTAGAGTAGGGTTAGGGTTAGGGTTAGGCTTAGGGTTAGGGTTAGGGTAGGGTTTGGATTAGGATTAGGGTTATGGTAGGGTTAGGGTTAGGTTAGGGTTAGGGTTAGGGTTAGATTAGGGTTAGGGTTAGGGTTAAGGGTTAGGGTAGGGTTAGGTTTAAGGGTTAGGTTTAGGTCTAGAGTAGGGTTAGGGGTTAGGGTTAGATTAGGGTTAGGGGTTAGGGTTAGATTAGGGTTAGGGTTAGGGTTAAGGGCCAGGGTTACAGTTAGGGTTAGGGTTAGGGTTAAGGGATAGGGTTAGGGTTGGGTTAGGGTTAGGGTAGGGTTAGATTAGGGTTAGGGTTAGGGTTAAGGGTTAGGGTAGGGTTAGGTTTTAGGGTTAGGTTTAGGTTTAGAGTAGGGTTAGGGGTTAGGGTTAGATTAGGGTCAGGGTTAGGGTTAGCATAGGGTTAGGGGTTAGGGTTAGGGTTAAGGGTTAGGGTTAGATTACGGTTAGGGGTTAGGGTCAGAGTAGGGTTAGGGTTAGGGTTAAGGGCCAGGGTTACAGTTAGGTTAGGGTTAAGGGATAGGGTTAGGGTTGGGTTAGGGTTAGGGATAGGGTAGGGTTAGGATTTGGGCTAGGGGGTTCTTGAAATTCTAATCTGTAGGGTTAGGGTTAGGGTTAGATTAGGGATAGGGTACAGTTAGGGTTAGGGGGTTCTTGAAATTCTAACCTTTTTTGTGACAAGTCTGACTTTTAAACTCAGAATTCTGCCTTTTTCCTCAAAATTCAGAATTGTTTTTTTCTTGAAATTTCAAATTTTTGCAGGCAAAGTTTGATTTTTCTCAGGCTAGGGTTAGTGTTAGGGTTTGGTAGGGTTAGGGTTAGGGTTAGGGTTAGATTAGGGTTAGGGTTAGGGTTAGCATAGGGTTAAGGGTTAGGGTTAGATTAGGGTTAGGGTTAGGGTTAGATTAGGGTTAGGGTTAAGGGTTAGGTTTAGGTTTAGAGTAGGGTTAGGGTTAGATTAGGGTTAGGGTTAGCATAGGGTTAAGGGTTAGGGTTAGAGTAGGGTTAGATTAGGGTTAGGGTTAGGGTTAGATTAGGGTTAGGGTTAGGGTTAGCATAGTGTTAAGGGTTAGGGTTAGAGTAGGGTTAGGGTTAGGGTTAGCATAGGGTTAAGGGTTAGGGTTAGAGTAGGGTTTGGATTAGGATTAGGGTTATGGTAGGGTTAGGGTTAGATTAGGGTTAGGGTTAGGGTTAGGGTTGGATTAGGGTTAGGGTTAGGGTTAAGGGTTAGGGTAGGGTTAGGTTTAAGGGTTAGGTCTAGGTGTAGAGTAGGGTTAGGGGTTAGGGTTAGATTAGGGTTAGGGGTTAGGGTTAGGGTTAGGGTTAAGGGCCAGGGTTACAGTTAGGTTAGGGTTAGGGTTAAGGGATAGGGTTAGGGTTAGAGTAGGGTTAGGGTTAGATTAGGGTTAGGGTTAGGGTTAAGGGTTAGGGTAGGGTTAGGTATTAGGGTTAGGTTTAGGTTTAGAGTAGGGTTAGGGGTTAGGGTTAGATTAGGGTTAGGGTTAGGGTTAGCATAGGGTTAGGGGTTAGGGTTAGGGTTAAGGGTTAGGGTTAGATTAGGGTTAGGGTTAGCATAGGGTTAAGGGTTAGGGTTAGAGGGTTAGGGTTAGGGTTAGGGTTAGGATTAGGGTTGGGGTTAGCATAGGGTTAAGGGTTAGGGTTAGGGTTAAGGGTTAGGTTTAGGGTTCGAGTAGGGTTAAGGTTAGATTAGGGTTAGGGTTAGGGTTAGGGTTAGGGTTAGGGTTGTGCTTAGGGTTAGGGTTAGAGTAGGGTTAGGATTAGGGTTAGGGTTAGATTAGGGTTAGGGTTAGCATAGGGTTAGGGTTAGGGTTAGATTAGGGTTAGGGTTAGATTAGGGTTAGGGTTAACGGTTAGGTTTAGGTTTAGAGTAGGGTTAGGGTTAGATTAGGGTTAGGGTTAGCATAGGGTTAAGGGTTAGGGTTAGAGTAGGGTTAGATTAGGGTTAGGGTTAGGGTTAGCATAGGGTTAAGGGTTAGGGTTAGAGTAGGGTTAGGGTTAGGGTTAGATTAGGGTTAGGGTTAGGGTTAGCATAGGGTTAAGGGTTAGGGTTAGAGTAGGGTTAGGGTTAGGGTTAGATCAGGGTAGTGTTAGGGTTAGCATAGGGTTAGGGTTATATTAGGGTTAGGGTTAGGGGTTAGGGTAGGGTTAGGGTTAAGGGTTAGGTTTAGGCTTAGAGTAGGGTTAGGGTTAGAGTATGGATTTGATTAGGATTAGGGTTATGGTAGGGTTAGGGTTAGATTAGGGTTAGGGTTAGGGTTAGGGTTGGATTAGGGTTAGGGTTAGGGTTAGGGTTAAGGGTTAGGGTAGGGTTAGGTTTAAGGGTTAGGTCTAGGTGTAGAGTAGGGTTAGGGGTTAGGGTTAGATTAGGGTTAGGGGTTAGGGTTAGGGTTAGGGTAGGGTTAGGGTTAGATTAGGGTTAGGGTTAGGGTTAAGGGTTAGGGTAGGGTTAGGTTTTAGGGTTAGGTTTAGGTTTAGAGTAGGGTTAGGGGTTAGGGTTAGATTAGGGTTAGGGTTAGGGTTAGCATAGGGTTAGGGGTTAGGGTTAGGGTTAAGGGTTAGGGTTAGATTAGGGTTAGGGTTAGGGTTAGCATAGGGTTAAGGGTTAGGGTTAGAGTAGGGTTAGGGTTAAGGTTAGATTAGGGTTAGGGTTGGGGTTAGCATAGGGTTAAGGGTTAGGGTTAGGGTTAAGGGTTAGGTTTAGGGTTAGAGTAGGGTTAGGGTTAGATTAGGGTTAGGGGTTAGGGGTTAGGGTTAGGGTTGTGCTTAGGGTTAGGGTTAGAGTAGGGTTAGGATTAGGGTTAGATTAGGGTTAGGGTTAGCATAGGGTTAGGGTTAGGGTTAGATAAGGGTTAGGGTTAGGGTTAGGGTTAAGGGTTATTTTAGGTTTAGAGTAGGGTTAGGGTTAGATTAGGGTTAGGGGTTAGGGTTAGCATAGGGTTAAGGGTTAGGGTTAGAGTAGGGTTAGATTAGGGTTAGGGTTAGCATAGGGTTAAGGGTTATGGTTAGAGTAGGGTTAGGGTTAGGGTTAGATTAGGATTAGGGTTAGGGTTAGCATAGGGTTAAGGGTTAGGGTTAGAGTAGGGTTAGGGTTAGGGTTAGATCGGGTTAAGGGTTAGGGTTAGAGTAGGGTTAGGGTTAGGGTTAGATCAGGGTAGGGTTAGGGTTAGTATAGGGTTAAGTGTTAGGGTTAGGGTTAGGGTTAGCATAGGGTTAGGGTTAGGGGTTAGGGTAGGGTTAGGGTTAAGGGTTAGGTTTAGGCTTAGAGTAGGGTTAGGGTTAGGGTTAGGCTTAGGGTTAGAGTATGGTTTGGATTAGGATTAGGGTTATGGTAGGGTTAGGGTTAGATTAGGGTTAGGGTTAGGGGTAGGGTTGGATTAGGGTTAGGGTAAGGGTTAAGGGTTAGGGTAGGGTTAGGTTTAAGGGTTAGGTCTAGGTGTAGAGTAGGGTTAGGGGTTAGGGTTAGGGTTAGGGTTAAGGGCCAGGGTTACAGTTAGGTTAGGGTTAGGGTTAAGGGATAGGGTTAGGGCTGGGTTAGGGTTAGGGTTAGGGTTAAGGGTTAGGGTTAGGGTTAAGGGTTAGGGTAGGGTTAGGTTTTAGGGTTAGGTTTAGGTTTAGAGTAGGGTTAGGGGTTAGGGTTAGATTAGGGTTAGGGTTAGCATAGGGTTAGGGGTTAGGGTTAGGGTTAAGGGTTAGGGTTAAGGGTTAGGTTTAGGGTTAGAGTAGGGTTAGGGTTAGATTAGGGTTAGGGGTTAGGGATAGATTAGGGTTAGGGTTAGGGTTAGGGTTGTGCTTAGGGTTAGGGTTAGAGTAGGGTTAGGATTAGGGTTAGGGTTAGATTAGGGTTAGGGTTAGCATAGGGTTAGGGTTAGGGTTAGATTAGGGTTAGGGTTAGGGTTAGATTAGGGTTAGGGTTAAGGGTTAGGTTTAGGGTTAGAGTAGGGTTAGGGTTAGATTAGGGTTAGGGTTAGCATAGGGTTAAGGGTTAGGGTTAGAGTAGGGTTAGATTAGGGTTAGCATAGGGTTAAGGGTTAGGGTAGGGTTAGGGTTAGGGTTAGGGTTAGCATAGGGTTAAGGGTTAGGGTTAGGGTTAGATCAGGGTAGGGTTAGGGTTAGCATAGGGTTAGGGTTATATTAGGGTTAGGGTTAGGGGTTAGGGTAGGGTTAGGGTTAAGGGTTAGGTTTAGGCTTAGAGTAGGGTTAGGGTTAGGGTTAGAGTATGGTTTGGATTAGGATTAGGGTTATAGTAGGGTTAGATTAGGGTTAGGGTTAGGGTTGGATTAGGGTTAGGGTTAGGGTTAAGGGTTAGGTTAGGGTTAGGTTTAAGGGTTAGGTCTAGGTGTAGAGTAGGGTTAGGGGTTAGGGTTAGATTAGGGTTAGGGGTTAGGGTTAGGGTTAGGGTTAAGGGCCAGGGTTACAGTTAGGTTAGGGTTAGGGTTAAGGGATAGGGTTAGGGTTGGGTTAGGGTTAGGGTTAGATTAGGGTTAGGGTTAGGGTTAAGGGTTAGGGTAGGGTTAGGTTTCAGGGTTAGGTTTAGGTTTAGAGTAGGGTTAGGGGTTAGGGTTAGATTAGGGTTAGGGTTAGGGTTAGCATAGGGTTAGGGGTTAGGGTTAGGGTTAAGGTTTAGGGTTAGATTAGGGTTAGGGTTAGGGTTAGCATAGGGTTAAGGGTTAGGGTTAGAGTAGGGTTAGGGTTAGGGTTAGATTAGGGTTAGGGTTGGGGTTAGCATAGGGTTAAGGGTTAGGGTTAGGGTTAAGGGTTAGGTTTAGGGTTAGAGTAGGGTTAGGGTTAGATTAGGGTTAGGGGTTAGGGGTTAGGGTTAGGGTTGTGCTTAGGGTTAGGGTTAGAGTAGGGTTAGCATAGGGTTAGGGTTAGGGTTAGATTAGGGTTAGGGTTAGGGTTAGATAAGGGTTAGGGTTAAGGGTTATTTTAGGTTTAGAGTAGGGTTAGGGTTAGATTAGGGTTAGGGGTTAGGGTTAGCATAGGGTTAAGGGTTAGGGTTAGAGTAGGGTTAGATTAGGGTTAGGGTTAGCATAGGGCTAAGGGTTATGGTTAGAGTAGGGTTAGGGTTAGGGTTAGCATAGGGTTAAGGGTTAGGGTTAGAGTAGAGTTAGGGTTAGGGTTAGATCGGGTTAAGGGTTAGGGTTAGAGTAGGGTTAGGGTTAGGGTTAGATCAGGGTAGGGTTAGGGTTAGCATAGGGTTAAGTGTTAGGGTTAGGGTTAGGGTTAGCATAGGGTTAGGGTTATATTAGGGTTAGGGTTAGGGGTTAGGGTAGGGTTAGGGTTAAGGGTTAGGTTTAGGCTTAGAGTAGTGTTAGGGTTAGGGTTAGGCTTAGGGTTAGAGTATGGTTTGATTAGGATTAGGGTTATGGTAGGGTTAGGGTTAGATTAGGGTTAGGGTTAGGGTTGGATTAGGGTTAGGGTTAGGGTTAGGGTTAAGGGTTAGGGTAGGGTTAGGTTTAAGGGTTAGGTCTAGGTGTAGAGTAGGGTTAGGGGTTAGGGTTAGATTAGGGTTAGGGGTTAGGGTTAGGGTTAAGGGCCAGGGTTACAGTTAGGTTAGGGTTAGGGTTAAGGGATAGGGTTAGGGTTGGGTTAGGGTTAGGGTTAGGGTAGGGTTAGGGTTAGATTAGGGTTAGGGTTAGGGTTAAGGGTTAGGGTAGGGTTAGGTTTTAGGGTTAGGTTTAGGTTTAGAGTAGGGTTAGGGGTTAGTGTTAGATTAGGGTAAGGGTTAGCATAGGGTTAGGGGTTAGGGTTAGGGTTAAGGGTTAGGGTTAGGGTTAAGGGTTAGGTTTAGGGTTAGAGTAGGGTTAGGGTTAGATTAGGGTTAGGGGTTAGGGGTTATGGATAGATTAGGGTTAGGGTTAGGGTTAGGGTTGTGCTTAGGGTTAGGGTTAGAGTAGGGTTAGGATTAGGGTTAGATTAGGGTTAGGGTTAGCATAGGGTTAGGGTTAGGGTTAGATTAGGGTTAGGGTTAGGGTTAGATAAGGGTTAGGGTTAAGGGTTAGGTTTAGGTTTAGAGTAGGGTTAGGGTTAGATTAGGGTTAGGGGTTAGGGTTAGCATAGGGTTAAAGGTTAGGGTTAGAGTAGGGTTAGATTAGGGTTAGGGTTAGGGTTAGCATAGGGTTAAGGGTTAGGGTTAGAGTAGGGTTAGGGTTAGGGTTAGATTAGGGTTAGGGTTAGGGTTAGCATAGGGTTAAGGGTTAGGGTTAGAGTAGGGTTAGGGTTAGATCAGGGTAGGGTTAGGGTTAGCATAGGGTTAAGTGTTAGGGTTAGGGTTAGGGTTAGCATAGGGTTAGGGTTATATTAGGGTTAGGGTTAGGGGTTAGGGTAGGGTTAGGGTTAAGGGTTAGGTTTAGGCTTAGAGTAGGGTTAGGGTTAGGGTTAGGGTTAGAGTAGGATTTGGATTAGGATTAGGGTTATGGTAGGGTTAGGGTTAGATTAGGGTTAGGGTTAGGGTTAGATTAGGTTAGGGGAATATAACCTGGCATAACCAGGTGGTGCACTGGCCATTGGCGTGTGTGACCGAGGCATCAGACATCCTCCACGTCCACGTCCACAGTCCCAAGCACGCCCCACTCCACATCCCCCCACTATGCACGGCCCCCCTCTGCTGTGCCCCCACAGCCACCAAAAAAGTATGAGCACCTCCCCACTCCACCCATTCACTCTCCGTAACAGGAAAAGTAAAAAACCCTCCCACTCCACACACTCCCTCTCCGTCACTGAGGCTCCTAAAAAACACAAGGCGAACTACGTATGTGTTGGTTCAAAAAATTACACTCACGTGTCTTAATCTTTTGCTCTGCCTTGTTGCAACGTTTCGGATTTTGGCTTTTCCTTCATCAGGCAGGTCAGAGCGTTTGTCTTCTTTCTTTAGGTTTCTTCTTTCTTTTAGGTTCCCGGTAAGTATTTTGTTTTACTTTTCTTCTTTCTTTCAGGTTACAGGTAAGTAGGACTTTCTTCTTTTTTTCAGGTTTCAGGTAAGTATTATTTTCACTTTTCTTCTTTCTTTCAGGCTACAGGTGAGTATTGTTTTCTTCTTTTTTTCAGGCTTAGGGATTAGGGTTAGGGATTAGGGTTAGGGTTAGGGGTTAGGGTTAGGGGTTAGGGTTAGGGTTAGGGGCCCGGGTTAGGGTTAGGGTTAGGGGATGGGGCTAGGGGTAGGTCTCTCACCATCCTGGGGTTAGGATTAGAGAAAAGGGGCTAGGGATGGTTGTCTCACCCTTCCCGGAGCTCTGCGGAAGACACCCACGAGGCACCGGCGAAAAAAGGAGAATTGGCTAGGGTTATATGTCCTTAGGAGCAGGGGAAAGGGCTGGTCCAGATGTCGTCACCGTGAATGGAATCTCCACAGCCACACAGCTTGAAACCAAGGCACTGGCGGGTTAGGTTAGGGGAAAATAACCTGGCATAACCAGGTGGTGCACTGGCCATTGGCGTGTGTGACCGAGGCATCAGACATCCTCCACGTCCACGTCCACAGTCCCAAGCACGCCCCACTCCACATCCCCCCACTATGCACGGCCCCCTCTGCTGTGCCCCCACAGCCACCAAAAAAGTATGAGCACCTCCCCACTCCACCCATTCCCTCTCCGTAACAGGAAAAGTAAAAAACCCTCCCACTCCACACACTCCCTCTCCGTCACTGAGGCTCCTAAAAAACACAAGGCGAACTACGTATGTGTTGGTTCAAAAAATTACACTCACGTGTCTTAATCTTTTGCTCTGCCTTGTTGCAACGTTTCGGATTTTGGCTTTTCCTTCATCAGGCAGGTCAGAGCGTTTGTCTTCTTTCTTTAGGTTTCTTCTTTCTTTTAGGTTCCCGGTAAGTATTTTGTTTTACTTTTCTTCTTTCTTTCAGGTTACAGGTAAGTAGGACTTTCTTCTTTTTTTCAGGTTTCAGGTAAGTATTATTTTCACTTTTCTTCTTTCTTTCAGGCTACAGGTGAGTATTGTTTTCTTCTTTTTTTCAGGCTTAGGGATTAGGGTTAGGGATTAGGGTTAGGGTTAGGGGTTAGGGTTAGGGGTTAGGGTTAGGGTTAGGGGCCCGGGTTAGGGTTAGGGTTAGGGGATGGGGCTAGGGGTAGGTCTCTCACCATCCTGGGGTTAGGATTAGAGAAAAGGGGCTAGGGATGGTTGTCTCACCCTTCCCGGAGCTCTGCGGAAGACACCCACGAGGCACCGGCGAAAAAAGGAGAATTGGCTAGGGTTATATGTCCTTAGGAGCAGGGGAAAGGGCTGGTCCAGATGTCGTCACCGTGAATGGAATCTCCACAGCCACACAGCTTGAAACCAAGGCACTGGCGGGTTAGGTTAGGGGAAAATAACCTGGCATAACCAGGTGGTGCACTGGCCATTGGCGTGTGTGACCGAGGCATCAGACATCCTCCACGTCCACGTCCACAGTCCCAAGCACGCCCCACTCCACATCCCCCCACTATGCACGGCCCCCTCTGCTGTGCCCCCACAGCCACCAAAAAAGTATGAGCACCTCCCCACTCCACCCATTCCCTCTCCGTAACAGGAAAAGTAAAAAACCCTCCCACTCCACACACTCCCTCTCCGTCACTGAGGCTCCTAAAAAACACAAGGCGAACTACCTATGTGTTGGTTCAAAAAATTACACTCACGTGTCTTAATCTTTTGCTCTGCCTTGTTGCAACGTTTCGGATTTTGGCTTTTCCTTCATCAGGCAGGTCAGAGCGTTTGTCTTCTTTCTTTAGGTTTCTTCTTTCTTTTAGGTTCCCGGTAAGTATTTTGTTTTACTTTTCTTCTTTCTTTCAGGTTACAGGTAAGTAGGACTTTCTTCTTTTTTTCAGGTTTCAGGTAAGTATTATTTTCACTTTTCTTCTTTCTTTCAGGCTACAGGTGAGTATTGTTTTCTTCTTTTTTTCAGGCTTAGGGATTAGGGTTAGGGTTAGGGGTTAGGGTTAGGGGTTAGGGTTAGGGTTAGGGGCCCGGGTTAGGGTTAGGGTTAGGGGATGGGGCTAGGGGTAGGTCTCTCACCATCCTGGGGTTAGGATTAGAGAAAAGGGGCTAGGGATGGTTGTCTCACCCTTCCCGGAGCTCTGCGGAAGACACCCACGAGGCACCGGAGAAAAAAGGAGAATTGGCTAGGGTTATATGTCCTTAGGAGCAGGGGAAAGGGCTGGTCCAGATGTCGTCACCGTGAATGGAATCTCCACAGCCACACAGCTTGAAACCAAGGCACTGGCGGGTTAGGTTAGGGGAAAATAACCTGGCATAACCAGGTGGTGCACTGGCCATTGGCGTGTGTGACCGAGGCATCAGACATCCTCCACGTCCACGTCCACAGTCCCAAGCACGCCCCACTCCACATCCCCCCACTATGCACGGCCCCCCTCTGCTGTGCCCCCACAGCCACCAAAAAAGTATGAGCACCTCCCCACTCCACCCATTCACTCTCCGTAACAGGAAAAGTAAAAAACCCTCCCACTCCACACACTCCCTCTCCGTCACTGAGGCTCCTAAAAAACACAAGGCGAACTACGTATGTGTTGGTTCAAAAAATTACACTCACGTGTCTTAATCTTTTGCTCTGCCTTGTTGCAACGTTTCGGATTTTGGCTTTTCCTTCATCAGGCAGGTCAGAGCGTTTGTCTTCTTTCTTTAGGTTTCTTCTTTCTTTTAGGTTCCCGGTAAGTATTTTGTTTTACTTTTCTTCTTTCTTTCAGGTTACAGGTAAGTAGGACTTTCTTCTTTTTTTCAGGTTTCAGGTAAGTATTATTTTCACTTTTCTTCTTTCTTTCAGGCTACAGGAGAGTATTGTTTTCTTCTTTTTTTCAGGCTTAGGGATTAGGGTTAGGGATTAGGGGTTAGGGTTAGGGGTTAGGGTTAGGGGTTAGGGTTAGGGTTAGTGGCCCGGGTTAGGGTTAGGGTTAGGGTTAGCATAGGGTTAAGGATTAGGGTTAGGGTTAGATTAGGGTTAGGGTTAGGGTTAGCATAGGGTTAAGGGTTAGGGTTATAGTAGGGTTAGGGGTAGGGTTAGTTCAGGGTTAGGGTTAGGGTTAGCATAGGGTTAAGGGTTAGGGTTAGCAAAGGGTTAGATTAGGGTTAGGGTTAGGGGTTAGGGTTAGGGTTAGAGTAGGGTTAGGGGTTTAGGGTTAGATTAGGGTTAGGGTTAGGGTTAGCATAGGGTTAGGGTTAAGTGTTAGGGTTAGAGTTAGACTAGGGTTAGGGTTAGATTAGGGTTAGGGTTAGGGTCAAGGGCCAGGGTTAGGGTTAGGTTAGGGTTAGGGTTAAGGGATACGGTTAGGGTTGGGTTAAGGTTAGGGATTGGGTAGGGTTACGATTTGGGCTAGGGGGTTCTTGAAATTCTAATCTGTAGGGTTAGGGTTAGGGTTAGATTAGTGTTAGGGTATGGTTAGGGTTAGGAGGTTCTTGAAATTCTAACCATTTTTGTTAAAAGTCTGACTGTTAAACTCAGAATTATGCCTTTTTTCGTCAAAATTCAGAATTGTTTTTTTCTTGAAATTTTGACTTTTTACTGCAAATTTTGATTTTTCTCGGTCTAGGGTGAGTGTTAGGGTTTGGTAGGGTTAGGGTTAGGGTTAGATTAGGGTTAGGGTTAGGGCTAGCATAGGGTTAAGGGTTAGAGTTAGAGTAGGGTTAGGGTTAGGGTTCAGTTTAGGGTTAGGGTTAGGGTTCAGTTTAGGGTTAGGGTTAGAGTAGGGTTAGGATTAGGGTTAGGGTTATGGTAGGGGTAGGGTTAGATTAGGGGTAGGGTTAGCATAGGGATAGGGTTAGGGTTAAGGGTTAGGGTAGGGTTACGGTTAAGGGTTAGGTTTAGAGTAGGGTTAGGGTTAGATTCGGGTTAGGGGTTAGGGTTAGCATAGGGTTAAGGGTTAGGGTTAGAGTAGGGTTAAGGTTATGTTTAGATTAGGGTTAGGGTTAGGGTTAGCATAGGGTTAAGGGTTAGGGTTAGAGTAGGGTTAGGGTTAGGGTTAGATTAGGGTTAGGGTTAGGGTTAGCATAGGTTTAAGGGTTAGGGTTAGGGTTAGATCAGGGTTAGGGTTAGGGTTAGCATAGGGTTAAGGGTTAGGGTTAGGGTTAGAGTTAGCATAGGGTTAGGGTTAGTATATGGTTAGATTAGGGTTAGGGTTAGGGTTTAGGGTAGGGTTAGGGTTAAGGGTTAGGTTTAGGCTTAGAGTAGGGTTAGGGTTAGGGTTAGACTTAGGGTTAGAGTAGGATTAGGATTAGGATTAGGGTTATGGTAGGGTTAGGGTTAGCATAGGGTTAAGATTAGGGTTAAGGGTTAGGGTTAGGGTTAGAGTAGGGTTAGGGTTAGATTAGTGTTAGGTTTAGGGTTAGATTAGGGTTAGGGTTAGGGTTAGAGTAGGGTTAGGATTAGGGTTAGGGTTATGGTAGGGGTAGGGTTGGATTAGGGGTAGGGTTAGCATAGGGCTAGGGTTAGGGTTAGATTAGGGTTAGGGTTAGGGTTAGATTAGGGTTGGGTTAAGGGTTAGGGTAGGGTACAGTTAAGGGTTAGGTTTAGGTTTAGAGTAGGGTTAGGGTTAGATTAGGGTTAGGGGTTAGGGTTAGCATAGGGTTAAGGGTTAGGGTTAGAGTAGGGTTAGGGTTAGGGTTAGATTAGGGTTAGGGTTAGGGTTAGCATAGGGTTAAGGGTTAGGGTTAGGGTTAGATCAGGGTTAGGGTTAGGGTTAGCATAGGGTTAAGGGTTAGGGTTAGGGTTAGAGTTAGCATAGGGTTAGGGTTAGCATATTGTTAGATTAGGTTAGGGTTAGGGTTTAGGGTAGGGTTAGGGTTAAGGGTTAGGTTTAGGCTTAGAGTAGGGTTAGGGTTAGGGTTAGACTTAGGGTTAGAGTAGGGTTAGGATTAGGATTAGGGTTAGCATAGGGTTAGGGTTAGGGTTAAGGGTTAGGGTTAGAGTTAGACTAGGGTTAGGGTTAGGGTTAGGGTTAAGGGCCAGGGTTAGGGTTAGTTTAGGGTTAGGGTTAAGGGATAGGGTTAGGGTTGGGTTAGGGTTAGGGTTAGGGTATGGTTAGGGTTAAGGTTAGGGGGTTCTTGAAATTCTAACCATTTTTGTTAAAAGTCTGACTTTTACTCTCAGAATTCTGCCTTTTTTCCTCAAAATTCAGACGTTTTTATTTTCTTGAAATTTGGACTTTTTTTCCTTCAAAATTTGACCTTTTGGCCTAAAATTTTTATTTTTTTTGCTTAAAAGTATGACTTCCTTTCTTGGAATTCTAACCTTTTTTCTTAAAAGTCTGACTTTTAAACTCAGAATTCTGCCTTTTTTCCTCAGGGTTAGGGTTAGGGTAGGGTTAAGTTTAGACTAGGGTCAGGGTTAGGGGTTAGGGTAGGGTTAGGGTTAGCATAGGTTTAAGGGTTAGGGTTAGAGTAGGGTTAGGGTTAGATTAGGGTTAGGGTTAGCATAGGGTTAAGGGTTAGGGTTAAGGGTTAGGTTTAGGGTTAGAGTAGGGTTATGGTTAGATTAGTGTTAGGGTTAGGGGTTAGGGATAGATCAGGGTTAGGGTTAGGGTTAGATTAGGGTTAGGGTTGGGTTTAGGGTCAGGGTTAGAGTAGGGTTAGGATTAGGGTTAGGGTTATGGTAGGGGTAGGGTTAGCATAGGGTTAGGGTTAGATTAGGGTTAGGGGTTAGGGTTAGCATAGGGTTAAGGGTTAGGGTTAGGGTTAGATTAGGGTTAGGGTTAGGGTTAGCATAGGGTTAAGGGTTAGGGTTATAGTAGGGTTAGTTCAGGGTTAGGGTTAGGGTTAGTATAGGGTTAAGGGTTGGGGTTAGGGTTAGCATAGGGTTAGATTAGGGTTAGGGTTAGGGGTTAGGTTAGGGTTAAGGGTTAGGGTTAGGGTTAGGGTTAAGGGCCAGGGTTAGGGTTAGTTTAGGGTTAGGGTTAAGGGATAGGGTTAGGGTTGGGTTAGGGTTAGGGTTAGGGTATAGTTAGGGTTAAGGTTAGGGGGTTCTTGAAATTCTAACCATTTTTGTTAAAAGTCTGACTTTTACTCTCAGAATTCTGACTTTTTTCCTCAAAATTCAGACGTTTTTATTTTCTTGAAATTTGGACTTTTTTTCCTTCAAAATTTGACCTTTTGGCCTAAAATTTTTATTTGTTTTGCTTAAAAGTATGACTTCCTTTCTTGGAATTCTAACCTTTTTTGTTAAAAGTCTGACTTTTGAACTCAGAATTCTGCCTTTTTTCCTCAGGGTTAGGGTTAGGGTAGGGTTAAGTTTAGACTAGGGTTAGGGTTAGGGGTTAGGGTAGGGTTAGGGTTAGGGTTAGCATAGGTTTAAGGGTTAGGGTTAGAGTAGGGTTAGGGTTAGATTAGGGTTAGGGTTAGCATAGGGTTAAGGGTTAGGGTTA
Organism: Sciaenops ocellatus; assembly: GCA_033000465.1. NCBI lineage: Eukaryota > Metazoa > Chordata > Actinopteri > Sciaenidae > Sciaenops > Sciaenops ocellatus. The sequence goes on along the minus strand of CP136867.1, from coordinate 1,360,756 downwards.
GGGTTAAGGGTTAGGTTTAGGGTTAGAGTAGGGTTATGGTTAGATTAGTGTTAGGGTTAGGGGTTAGGGATAGATCAGGGTTAGGGTTAGGGTTAGATTAGGGTTAGGGTTGGGTTTAGAGTCAGGGTTAGAGTAGGGTTAGGATTAGGGTTAGGGTTATGGTAGGGGTAGGGTTAGCATAGGGTTAGGGTTAGATTAGGGTTAGGGTTAGGGTTAGATTAGGGTTAGGGTTAAGGTTTAGGGTAGGGTTAGGGTTAAGGGTTAGGTTTAGGTTTAGAGTAGGGTTAGGGTTAGATTAGGGTTAGGGGTTAGGGTTAGCATAGGGTTAAGGTTAGGGTTAGATTAGGGTTAGGGTTAGCATAGGGTTAAGGGTTAGGGTTAGGGTTAGATTAGGGTTAGGGTTAGGGTTAGCATAGGGTTAAGGGTTAGGGTTATAGTAGGGTTAGGTGTAGGGTTAGTTCAGGGTTAGGGTTAGGGTTAGCATAGGGTTAAGGGTTGGGGTTAGGGTTAGCATAGGGTTAGATTAGGGTTAGGGTTAGGGGTTAGGTTAGGGTTAAGGGTTAGGGTTAGGGTTAGGGTTAGGGTTAAGGGCCAGGGTTAGGGTTAGTTTAGGGTTAGGGTTAAGGGATAGGGTTAGGGTTGGGTTAGGGTTAGGGTATAGTTAGGGTTAAGGTTAGGGGGTTCTTGAAATTCTAACCATTTTTGTTAAAAGTCTGACTTTTACTCTCAGAATTCTGACTTTTTTCCGCAAAATTCAGACGTTTTTATTTTCTTGAAATTTGGACTTTTTTTCCTTCAAAATTTGACCTTTTGGCCTAAAATTTTTATTTTTTTTGCTTAAAAGTATGACTTCCTTTCTTGGAATTCTAACCTTTTTTGTTAAAAGTCTGACTTTTGAACTCAGAATTCTGCCTTTTTTCCTCAGGGTTAGGGTTAGGGTAGGGTTAAGTTTAGACTAGGGTTAGGGTTAGGGGTTAGGGTAGGGTTAGGGTTAGGGTTAGCATAGGTTTAAGGGTTAGGGTTAGAGTAGGGTTAGGGTTAGATTAGGGTTAGGGTTAGCATAGGGTTAAGGGTTAGGGTTAGGGTTAAGGGTTAGGTTTAGGGTTAGGGTTAGGGTTAGATTAGGGTTAGGGTTAAGGTTTAGGGTAGGGTTAGGGTTAAGGGTTAGGTTTAGGTTTAGAGTAGGGTTAGGGTTAGATTAGGGTTAGGGGTTAGGGTTAGCATAGGGTTAAGGTTAGGGTTAGATTAGGGTTAGGGTTAGCATAGGGTTAAGGGTTAGGGTTAGGGTTAGATTAGGGTTAGGGTTAGCATAGGGTTAAGGGTTAGGGTTATAGTAGGGTTAGGTGTAGGGTTAGTTCAGGGTTAGGGTTAGGGTTAGCATAGGGTTAGATTAGGGTTAGGGTTAGGGGTTAGGTTAGGGTTAAGTGTTAGGTTTAGGCTTAGAGCAGGGTCAGGGTTAGGGTTAGAGTAGGGTTAAGGGTTAGGGTAGGGTTAGGATTAGGGTTAGGTTTAGAGTAGGGTTAGGGGGTAGGGTTAGATCAGGGTTAGGGTTAGGGTTAGGGTTAGCATAGGGTTAGGGGTTAGGGTTAAGTGTTAGGGTTAGAGTTAGACTAGGGTTAGGGTTAGATTAGGGTTAGGGTTAGGGTTAAAGGCCAGGGTTAGGGTTAGGTTAGGGTTAGGTTTAAGGGATAGGGTTAGGGTTAGGGTTAGGGATAGGGATAGGGTAGGGTTACGATTTGGGCTAGGGGGTTCTTGAAATTCTAATCTGTAGGGTTAGGGTTAGGGTTAGATTAGGGTTAGGGTATGGCTAGGGTTAGGGTTAGGGGGTTCTTGAAATTCTAACCATTTTTGTTAAAAGTCTGACTGTTAAACTCAGAATTCTGAATTTTTTCGTCCAAATTCTGAATTGTTTTTTTCTTCAAATTTTGACTTTTTACCTGCAAATTTTGATTTTTCTCGGTCTAGGGTTAGTGTTAGGGTTGGGTAGGGTTAGGATTAGGGTTAGGGTTATGGTAGGGGTAGGGTTAGATTAGGGGTAGGGTTAGCATAGGGCTAGGGTTAGATTAGGGTTAGGGTTAGGGTTAGATTAGGGTTAGGGTTAAGGGTTAGGGTAGGGTTATGGTTAAGGGTTAGGTTTAGGTTTAGAGTAGGGTTAGGGTTAGATTAGGGTTAGGGGTTAGGGTTAGCATAGGGTTAAGGGTTAGGGTTAGAGTAGGGTTAAGGTTAGGGTTAGATTAGGGTTAGGGTTAGTTTTAGCATAGGGTTAAGGGTTAGGGTTAGAGTAGGGTTAGGGTTAGGGTTAGATTAGGGTTAGGGTTAGGGTTAGCATAGGGTTAAGGGTTAGGGTTAGGGTTAGATCAGGGTTAGGGTTAGGGTTAGCATAGGGTTAAGGGTTAGTGTTAGAGTTAGCATAGGGTTAGGGTTAGCATATGGTTAGATTAGGGTTAGGGTTAGGGTTTAGGGTAGGGTTAGGGTTAAGGGTTAGGTTTAGGCTTAGAGTAGTGTTAGGGTTAGGGTTAGACTTAGGGTTAGAGTAGGGTTAGGATTAGGATTAGGGTTAGGGTAGGGTTAGGGTTAGCATAGGGTTAGAGTTAGGGTTACGGGTTAGGGTTAGAGTTAGACTAGGGTTAGGGTTAGAGTAGGGTTAGGGTTAGGGTTAAGGGCCAGGGTTAGGGTTAGGTTAGGGTTAGGGTTAAGGGATAGGGTTAGGTTAGGGTTAGGGTATGGTTAGGGTTAGGGTTAGGGGGTTCTTGAAATTCTAACCATTTTTGTTAAAAGTCTGACTTTTATATTCAGAATTCTGCCTTTTTTCCTCAAAATTCAGACGTTTTTATTTTCTTGAAATTTGTACTTTTTTTCCTTCAAAATTTGACCTTTTGGCCTAAAATTTTGATTTTTTTTTTAAAAATATGACTTCCTTTCTTGAAATTCTAACCTTTTTTGTTAAAAGTCTGACTTTTAAACTCAGAATTCTGCCTTTTTTCCTCAGGATTAGGGTTAGGGTAGGGTTAAGGTTAGATTAGGGTTAGGGTTAGGGGTTAGGGTAGGGTTAGGGTTAGGGTTAGCATAGGTTTAAGGGTTAGGGTTAGAGTAGGGTTAGGGTTAGATTAGGGTTAGGGTTAGGGTTAGCATAGGGTTAAGGGTTAGGGTTAATGGTTAGGTTTAGGGTTAGAGTAGGATTATGGTTAGATTAGGGTTAGGGTTAGGGGTTAGGGATAGATCAGGGTTAGGGTTAGGGTTAGATTAGGGTTGAGTTTAGGGTCAGGGTTAGAGTAGGGTTAGGGTTAGGGTTAGATTAGGGTTAGGGTTAAGGTTTAGGGTAGGGTTAGGGTTAAGGGTTAGGTTTAGGTTTAGAGTAGGGTTAGGGTTAGCTTAGGGTTAGGGGTTAGGGTTAGCATAGGGTTAAGGTTAGGGTTAGATTAGGGTTAGGGTTAGCTTAGGGTTAGGGGTTAGGGTTAGCATAGGGTTAAGGTTAGGGTTAGATTAGGGTTAGCATAGGGTTAAGGGTTAGGGTTAGGGTTAGATTAGGGTTAGGGTTAGGGTTAGCATAGGGTTAAGGGTTAGGGTTAGAGTAGGGTTAGGATTAGGGTTAGGGTTATAGTAGGGGTAGGGTTAGATTAGGGGTAGGGTTAGCATAGGGCTAGGGTTAGGGTTAGATTAGGGTTAGGGTTAGGGTTAGATTAGGGTTAGGGTTAAGGGTTAGGGTAGGGTTACGGTTAAGGGTTAGGTTTAGGTTTAGAGTAGGGTTAGGGTTAGATTAGGGTTAGGGTTCAATTTAGGGTTAGGGTTAGAGTAGGGTTAGGATTAGGGTTAGGGTTATGGTAGGGGTAGGGTTAGATTAGGGGTAGGGTTAGCATAGGGCTAGGGTTAGGGTTAGATTAGGGTTAGGGTTAGGGTTAGATTAGGGTTAGGGTTAAGGGTTAGGGTAGGGTTACGGTTAAGGGTTAGGTTTAGGTTTAGAGTAGGGTTAGGGTTAGATTAGGGTTAGGGGTTAGGGTTAGCATAGGGTTAAGGGTTAGGGTTAGAGTAGGGTTAAGGTTATGGTTAGATTAGGGTTAGGGTTAGGGTTAGCATAGGGTTAAGGGTTAGGGTTAGAGTAGGGTTAGGGTTAGGGTTAGATTAGGGTTAGGGTTAGGGTTAGCATAGGGTTAAGGGGTAGGGTTAGGGTTAGATCAGGGTTAGGGTTAGGGTTAGCATAGGGTTCAGGATTAGGGTTAGGGTTAGAGTTAGCATAGGGTTAGGGTTAGCATATGGTTAGATTAGGGTTAGGGTTAGGGTTTAGGGTAGGGTTAGGGTTAAGGGTTAGGTTTAGGCTTAGAGTAGGGTTAGGGTTAGGGTTAGACTTAGGGTTAGAGTAGGGTTAGGATTAGGATTAGGGTTATGGTATGGTTAGGGTTAGCATAGGGTTAGGGTTAGGGTTAAGGGTTAGGGTTAGAGTTAGACAAGGGTTAGGGTTAGAGTAGGGTTAGGGTTAAGGGCCAGGGTTAGGGTTAGGTTAGGGTTAGGGTTAAGGGATAGGGTTAGGTTAGGGTTAGGGTATGGTTAGGGTTAGGGTTAGGGGGTTCTTGAAATTCTAACCATTTTTTTTCAAAGTCTGACTTTTATACTCAGAATTCTGCCTTTTTTCCTCAAAATTCAGACGTTTTTATTTTCTTGAAATTTGGACTTTTTTTCCTTCAAAATTTGACCTTTTGGCCTAAAATTTTGATTTTTTTTTTAAAAATATGACTTCCTTTCTTGAAATTCTAACCTTTTTTGTTAAAAGTCTGACTTTTAAACTCAGAATTCTGCCTTTTTTCCTCAGGATTAGGGTTAGGGTAGGGTTAAGGTTAGATTAGGGTTAGCGTTAGGGGTTAGTGTAGGGTTAGGGTTAGGGTTAGCATAGGTTTAAGGGTTAGGGTTAGAGTAGGGTTAGGGTTAGATTAGGGTTAGGGTTAGGGTTAGCATAGGGTTAAGGGTTAGGGTTAGGGTTAAGGGTTAGGTTTAGGGTTAGAGTAGGATTAGGGTTAGATTAGGGTTAGGGTTAGGGGTTAGGGATAGATCAGGGTTAGGGTTAGGGTTAGATTAGGGTTGAGTTTAGGGTCAGGGTTAGAGTAGGGTTAGGTTTAGGGTTAGATTAGGGTTAGGGTTAAGGTTTAGGGTAGGGTTAGGGTTAAGGGTTAGGTTTAGGTTTAGAGTAGGGTTAGGGTTAGCTTAGGGTTAGGGGTTAGGGTTAGCATAGGGTTAAGGTTAGGGTTAGATTAGGGTTAGGGTTAGCTTAGGGTTAGGGGTTAGGGTTAGCATAGGGTTAAGGGTTAGGGTTAGGGTTAGATTAGGGTTAGGGTTAGGGTTAGCATAGGGTTAAGGGTTAGGGTTAGAGTAGGGTTAGGATTAGGGTTAGGGTTATAGTAGGGGTAGGGTTAGATTAGGGGTAGGGTTAGCATAGGGCTAGGGTTAGGGTTAGATTAGGGTTAGGGTTAGGGTTAGATTAGGGTTAGGGTTAAGGGTTAGGGTAGGGTTACGGTTAAGGGTTAGGTTTACGTTTAGAGTAGGGTTAGGGTTAGATTAGGGTTAGGGTTAGGGTTCAGTTTAGGGTTAGGGTTAGAGTAGGGTTAGGATTAGGGTTAGGGTTATGGTAGGGGTAGGGTTAGATTAGGGGTAGGGTTAGCATAGGGCTAGGGTTAGGGTTAGATTAGGGTTAGGGTTAGGGTTAGATTAGGGTTAGGGTTAAGGGTTAGGGTAGGGTTACGGTTAAGGGTTAGGTTTAGGTTTAGAGTAGGGTTAGGGTTAGATTAGGGTTAGGGGTTAGGGTTAGCATAGGGTTAAGGGTTAGGGTTAGAGTAGGGTTAGGGTTATGGTTAGATTAGGGTTAGGGTTAGGGTTAGCATAGGGTTAAGGGTTAGGGTTAGAGTAGGGTTAGGGTTAGGGTTAGATTAGGGTTAGGGTTAGCATAGGGTTAAGGGGTAGGGTTAGGGTTAGATCAGGGTTAGGGTTAGGGTTAGCATAGGGTTCAGGGTTAGGGTTAGGGTTAGAGTTAGCATAGGGTTAGGGTTAGCATATGGTTAGATTAGGGTTAGGGTTAGGGTTTAGGGTAGGGTTAGGGTTAAGGGTTAGGTTTAGGCTTAGAGTAGGGTTAGGGTTAGGGTTAGGGTTAGAGTAGGGTTAGGATTAGGATTAGGGTTATGGTATGGTTAGGGTTAGCATAGGGTTAGGGTTAAGGGTTAGGGTTAGAGTTAGACTAGGGTTAGGGTTAGAGTAGGGTTAGGGTTAGGGTTAAGGGCCAGGGTTAGGGTTAGGGTTAGGGTTGGGTTAGGGTTAGGGTATGGTTAGGGTTAGGGTTAGGGGGTTCTTGAAATTCTAACCATTTTTGTTAAAAGTCTCACTTTTAAACTCAGAATTCTGCCTTTTTTAGTCAAAATTCAGAATTGTTTTTTTCTTGAAATTTTGACTTTTTACCTGCAAATTTTGATTTTTCTCAGTCTAGGGTTAGTGTTAGGGTTGGGAAGGGTTAGGGTTAGGGTTAGGGTTAGATTAGGGTTAGGGTTAGGGCTAGCATAGGGTTAAGGGTAAGGGTTAGAGTAGGGTTAGGATTAGATTAGTGTTAGGGTTAGGGTTAGATTAGGGTTAGGGTTAGGGTTCAGTTTAGGGTTAGGGTTAGAGTAGGGTTAGGATTAGGGTTAGCGTTATGGTAGGGGTAGGGTTAGATTAGGGGTAGGGTTAGCATAGGGCTAGGGTTAGGGTTAGATTAGGGTTAGTGTTAGGGTTAGATTAGGGTTAGGGTTAAGGGTTAGGGTAGGGTTACGGTTAAGGGTTAGGTTTAGGTTTAGAGTAGGGTTAGGGTTAGATTAGGGTTAGGGGTTAGGGTTAGCATAGGGTTAAGGGTTAGGGTTAGAGTAGGGTTAAGGTTATGGTTAGATTAGGGTTAGGGTTAGGGTTAGCATAGGGTTAAGGGTTAGGGTTAGATCAGGGTTAGGGTTAGGGTTAGGGTTAGAGTTAGCATACGGTTAGGGTTAGCATATGGTTAGATTAGGGTTAGGGTTAGGGTTTAGGGTAGGGTTAGGGTTAAGGGTTAGGTTTAGGCTTAGAGTAGGGTTAGGGTTAGGGTTAGACTTAGGGTTAGAGTAGGGTTAGGATTAGGATTAGGGTTAGGGTAGGGTTAGGGTTAGCATAGGGTTAGGGTTAGGGTTAAGGGTTAGGGTTAGAGTTAGACTAGGGTTAGGGTTAGAGTAGGGTTAGGGTTAGGGTTAAGGGCCAGGGTTAGGGTTAGGTTAGGGTTAGGGTTAGGGTTGGGTTAGGGTTAGGGTTAGGGTATGGTTAGGGTTAGGGTTAGGGGGTTCTTGAAATTCTAACCATTTTTGTTAAAAGTCTGACTTTTACACTCAGAATTCTGCCTTTTTTCTTCAAAATTCAGACGTTTTTTTTTTCTTGAAATTTGGACTTTTTTACCTTCAAAATTTGACCTTTTGGCCTAAAATTTTGATTTTTTTTCTTAAAAATATGACTTCCTTTCTTGAAATTCTAAACTTTTTTGTTAAAAGTCTGACTTTTAAACTCAGAATTCTGCCTTTTTTCCTCAAAATTCAGACGTTTTTTTTTTTCTTGAAATTTGGACTTTTTTTCCTTCAAAATTTTGGATTTTTTTGCTGAAAAATTGGATTTTTTTTTTCTTAAAAATCTGATTCCTTTCTTGAAATTCTAACCTTTTTTGTTAAAAGTCTGACTTTTAAACTCAGAATTCTGCCTTTTTTCCTCAAAATTCAGACGTTTTTTTTTTTCTTGAAATTTGGACTTTTTTACCTTCAAAATTTGACCTTTTGGCATAAAATTTTGATTTTTTTTTCTTAAAAATATGACTTCCTTTCTTGAAATTCTAACCTTTTTTGTTAAAAGTCTGACTTTTAAACTCAGAATTCTGCCTTTTTTCCTCAAAATTCAGACGTTTTTTTTCTTCTTGAAATTTGGACTTTTTTTCCTTCAAATTTGGGATTTTTTTGCTGAAAAATGGGATCTTTTTTTTCTTAAAAATCTGATTCCTTTCTTGAAATTCTAACCTTTTTTGTTAAAAGTCTGACTTTTAAACTCAGAATTCTGCCTTTTTTCCTCAAAATTCAGACTTTTTTTTTTTCTTGAAATTTGGACTTTTTTTCCTTCAAAATTTGACCTTTTGGCCTAAAATTTTGATTTTTTTTTCTTAAAAATATGACTTCCTTTCTTGAAATTCTAACCTTTTTTGTGAAAAGTCTGACTTTTAAACTCAGAATTCTGCCTTTTTTCCTCAAAATTCAGACGTTTTTTTTTTCTTGAAATTTGGACTTTTTTTCCTTCAAATTTGGGATTTTTTTGCTGAAAAATGGGATCTTTTTTTTTTTAAATCTGATTCCTTTCTTGAAATTCTAACCTTTTTTGTTAAAAGTCTGACTGTTAAACTCAGAATTCTGAATTTTTTCGTCCAAATTCTGAATTGTTTTTTTCTTCAAATTTTGACTTTTTACCTGCAAATTTTGATTTTTCTCGGTCTAGGGTTAGTGTTAGGGTTGGGTAGGGTTAGGATTAGGGTTAGGGTTATGGTAGGGGTAGGGTTAGATTAGGGGTAGGGTTAGCATAGGGCTAGGGTTAGATTAGGGTTAGGGTTAGGGTTAGGGTTAAGGGTTAGGGTAGGGTTATGGTTAAGGGTTAGGTTTAGGTTTAGAGTAGGGTTAGGGTTAGATTAGGGTTAGGGGTTAGGGTTAGCATAGGGTTAAGGGTTAGGGTTAGAGTAGGGTTAAGGTTATGGTTAGATTAGGGTTAGGGTTAGTTTTAGCATAGGGTTAAGGGTTAGGGTTAGAGTAGGGTTAGGGTTAGGGTTAGATTAGGGTTAGGGTTAGGGTTAGCATAGGGTTAAGGGTTAGGGTTAGGGTTAGATCAGGGTTAGGGTTAGGGTTAGCATAGGGTTAAGGGTTAGTGTTAGAGTTAGCATAGGGTTAGGGTTAGCATATGGTTAGATTAGGGTTAGGGTTAAGGGTTAGGTTTAGGCTTAGAGTAGGGTTAGGGTTAGGGTTAGACTTAGGGTTAGAGTAGGGTTAGGATTAGGATTAGGGTTAGGGTAGGGTTAGGGTTAGCATAGGGTTAGAGTTAGGGTTACGGGTTAGGGTTAGAGTTAGACTAGGGTTAGGGTTAGAGTAGGGTTAGGGTTAGGGTTAAGGGCCAGGGTTAGGGTTAGGTTAGGGTTAGGGTTAAGGGATAGGGTTAGGTTAGGGTTAGGGTATGGTTAGGGTTAGGGGGTTCTTGAAATTCTAACCATTTTTGTTAAAAGTCTGACTTTTATACTCAGAATTCTGCCTTTTTTCCTCAAAATTCAGACGTTTTTATTTTCTTGAAATTTGGACTTTTTTTCCTTCAAAATTTGACCTTTTGGCCTAAAATTTTGATTTTTTTTTTTAAAAATATGACTTCCTTTCTTGAAATTCTAACCTTTTTTGTTAAAAGTCTGACTTTTAAACTCAGAATTCTGCCTTTTTTCCTCAGGATTAGGGTTAGGGTAGGGTTAAGGTTAGATTAGGGTTAGGGTTAGGGGTTAGGGTAGGGTTAGGGTTAGGGTTAGCATAGGTTTAAGGGTTAGGGTTAGAGTAGGGTTAGGGTTAGATTAGGGTTAGGGTTAGCATAGGGTTAAGGGTTAGGGTTAGGGTTAAGGGTTAGGTTTAGGGTTAGAGTAGGATTATGGTTAGATTAGGGTTAGGGTTAGGGGTTAGGGATAGATCAGGGTTAGGGTTAGGGTTAGATTAGGGTTGAGTTTAGGGTCAGGGTTAGAGTAGGATTAGGGTTAGGGTTAGATTAGGGTTAGGGTTAAGGTTTAGGGTAGGGTTAGGGTTAAGGGTTAGGTTTAGGTTTAGAGTAGGGTTAGGGTTAGCTTAGGGTTAGGGGTTAGGGTTAGCATAGGGTTAAGGTTAGGGTTAGATTAGGGTTAGGGTTAGCTTAGGGTTAGGGGTTAGGGTTAGCATAGGGTTAAGGTTAGGGTTGGATTAGGGTTAGCATAGGGTTAAGGGTTAGGGTTAGGGTTAGATTAGGGTTAGGGTTAGTGTTAGCATAGGGTTAAGGGTTAGGGTTAGAGTAGGGTTAGGATTAGGGTTAGGGTTATAGTAGGGGTAGGGTTAGATTAGGGGTAGGGTTAGCATAGGGCTAGGGTTAGGGTTAGATTAGGGTTAGGGTTAGGGTTAGATTAGGGTTAGGGTTAAGGGTTAGGGTAGGGTTACGGTTAAGGGTTAGGTTTAGGTTTAGAGTAGGGTTAGGGTTAGATTAGGGTTAGGGTTAGGGTTCAGTTTAGGGTTAGGGTTAGAGTAGGATTAGGATTAGGGTTAGGGTTATGGTAGGGGTAGGGTTAGATTAGGGGTAGGGTTAGCATAGGGCTAGGGTTAGGGTTAGATTAGGGTTAGGGTTAGGGTTAGATTAGGGTTAGGGTTAAGGGTTAGGGTAGGGTTACGGTTAAGGGTTAGGTTTAGGTTTAGAGTAGGGTTAGGGTTAGATTAGGGTTAGGGGTTAGGGTTAGCATAGGGTTAAGGGTTAGGGTTAGAGTAGGGTTAAGGTTATGGTTAGATTAGGGTTAGGGTTAGGGTTAGCATAGGGTTAAGGGTTAGGGTTAGAGTAGGGTTAGGGTTAGGGTTAGATTAGGGTTAGGGTTAGGGTTAGCATAGGGTTAAGGGGTAGGGTTAGGGTTAGATCAGGGTTAGGGTTAGGGTTAGCATAGGGTTCAGGGTTAGGGTTAGGGTTAGAGTTAGCATATGGTTAGATTAGGGTTAGGGTTAGGGTTTAGGGTAGGGTTAGGGTTAAGGGTTAGGTTTAGGCTTAGAGTAGGGTTAGGGTTAGGGTTAGACTTAGGGTTAGAGTAGGGTTAGGATTAGGATTAGGGTTATGGTATGGTTAGGGTTAGCATAGGGTTAGGGTTAGGGTTAAGGGTTAGGGTTAGAGTTAGACTAGGGTTAGGGTTAGAGTAGGGTTAGGGTTAGGGTTAGACTTAGGGTTAGAGTAGGGTTAGGATTAGGATTAGGGTTATGGTATGGTTAGGGTTAGCATAGGGTTAGGGTTAGGGTTAAGGGTTAGGGTTAGAGTTAGACTAGGGTTAGGGTTAGAGTAGGGTTAGGGTTAGGGTTAAGGGCCAGGGTTAGGGTTAGGGTTAAGGGATAGGGTTAGGGTTAGGGTTGGGTTAGGGTTAGGGTATGGTTAGGGTTAGGGTTAGGGGGTTCTTGAAATTCTAACCATTTTTGTTAAAAGTCTCACTTTTAAACTCAGAATTCTGCCTTTTTTAGTCAAAATTCAGAATTGTTTTTTTCTTGAAATTTTGACTTTTTACCTGCAAATTTTGATTTTTCTCAGTCTAGGGTTAGTGTTAGGGTTGGGAAGGGTTAGGGTTAGGGTTAGGGTTAGATTAGGGTTAGGGTTAGGGCTAGCATAGGGTTAAGGGTAAGGGTTAGAGTAGGGTTAGGGTTAGGGTTAGATTAGTGTTAGGGTTAGGGTTAGATTAGGGTTAGGGTTAGGGTTCAGTTTAGGGTTAGGGTTAGAGTAGGGTTAGGATTAGGGTTAGCGTTATGGTAGGGGTAGGGTTAGATTAGGGGTAGGGTTAGCATAGGGCTAGGGTTAGGGTTAGATTAGGGTTAGTGTTAGGGTTAGATTAGGGTTAGGGTTAAGGGTTAGGGTAGGGTTATGGTTAAGGGTTAGGTTTAGGTTTAGAGTAGGGTTAGGGTTAGATTAGGGTTAGGGGTTAGGGTTAGCATAGGGTTAAGGGTTAGGGTTAGAGTAGGGTTAAGGTTATGGTTAGATTAGGGTTAGGGTTAGGGTTAGCATAGGGTTAAGGGTTAGGGTTAGGGTTAGATCAGGGTTAGGGTTAGGGTTAGGGTTAGAGTTAGCATAGGGTTAGGGTTAGCATATGGTTAGATTAGGGTTAGGGTTAGGGTTTAGGGTAGGGTTAGGGTTAAGGGTTAGGTTTAGGCTTAGAGTAGGGTTAGGGTTAGGGTTAGACTTAGGGTTAGAGTAGGATTAGGATTAGGATTAGGGTTAGGGTAGGGTTAGGGTTAGCATAGGGTTAGGGTTAGGGTTAAGGGTTAGGGTTAGAGTTAGACTAGGGTTAGGGTTAGAGTAGGGTTAGGGTTAGGGTTAAGGGCCAGGGTTAGGGTTAGGTTAGGGTTAGGGTTAGGGTTGGGTTAGGGTTAGGGTTAGGGTATGGTTAGGGTTAGGGTTAGGGGGTTCTTGAAATTCTAACCATTTTTGTTAAAAGTCTGACTTTTACACTCAGAATTCTGCCTTTTTTCCTCAAAATTCAGACGTTTTTTTTTTTCTTGAAATTTGGACTTTTTTCCCTTCAAATTTGGGATTTTTTTGCTGAAAAATGGGATCTTTTTTTCTTAAAAATCTGATTCCTTTCTTGAAATTCTAACCTTTTTTGTTAAAAGTCTGACTTTTAAACTCAGAATTCTGCCTTTTTTCCTCAAAATTCAGACGTTTTTTTTTTTCTTGAAATTTGGACCTTTTTTCCTTCAAAATTTGACCTTTTGGCCTAAAATTTTGATTTCTTTTTTTTCTTAAAAATATGACTTCCTTTCGTGAAATTCTAACCTTTTTTGTTAAAAGTCTGACTTTTAAACTCAGAATTCTGCCTTTTTTCCTCAAAATTCAGACGTTTTTTTTTTCTTGAAATTTGGACCTTTTTTCCTTCAAAATTTGACCTTTTGGCCTAAAATTTTGAATTTTTTTTGCTGAAAAATATGACTTCCTTTTTTGAAATTCTAACCTTTTTTGTTAAAAGTCTGACTTTTAAACTCAGAATTCTGCCTTTTTCCTCAAAATTCAGAATTGTTTTTTTCTTGAAATTTCGAATTTTTGCAGGCAAAGTTTGATTTTTCTCAGGCTAGTGTTAGTGTTAGGGATTGGTAGGGTTAGGGTTAGGGTTAGATTAGGGTTAGGGTTAGGGTTAGGGTTAGCATAGGGTTAAGGGTTAGGGTTAGAGTAGGGTTAGGGTTAGGGTTAGATTAGGGTTAGGGTTGGGGTTAGCATAGGGTTAAGGGTTAGGGTCAGGGTTAAGGGTTAGGTTTAGGGTTAGAGTAGGGTTAGGGTTAGATTAGGGTTAGGGGTTAGGGTTAGGGTTAGATTACGGTTAGGGTTAGGGTTAGATAAGGGTTAGGGTTAAGGGTTATTTTAGGTTTAGAGTAGGGTTAGGGTTAGATTAGGGTTAGGGGTTAGGGTTAGCATAGGGTTAAGGGTTAGGGTTAGAGTAGGGTTAGATTAGGGTTAGGGTTAGCATAGGGTTAAGGGTTATGGTTAGAGTAGGGTTAGGGTTAGGGTTAGATTAGGATTAGGGTTAGGGTTAGCATAGGGTTAAGGGTTAGGGTTAGAGTAGGGTTAGGGTTAGGGTTAGATCAGGGTAGAGTTAGGGTTAGCATAGGGTTAAGTGTTAGGTTTAGGGTTAGGGTCCTCAAAATTCAGACGTTTTTTTTTTCTTGAAATTTGGACCTTTTTTCTTTCAAAATTTGACCTTTTGGCCTAAAATTTTGATTTTTTTTTTTTCTTAAAAATCTGATTCCTTTCTTGAAATTCTAACCTGTTTTGTTAAAAGTCTGACTTTTAAACTCAGAATTCTGCCTTTTTTCCTCAAAATTCAGACGTTTTTTTTTTTTCTTGAAATTTGGACTTTTTTTCCTTCAAATTTGGGATTTTTTTGCTGAAAAATGGGATCTTTTTTTTCTTAAAAATCTGATTCCTTTCTTGAAATTCTAACCTTTTTTGTTAAAAGTCTGACTTTTAAACTCAGAATTCTGCCTTTTTTCCTCAAAATTCAGACGTCTTTTTTTTTCTTGAAATTTGGACTTTTTTCCTTCAAAATTTGACCTTTTGGCCTAAAATTTTGATTTTTTTTCCTTAAAAATATGACTTCCTTTTTTGAAATTCTAACCTTTTTTGTTAAAAGTCTGACTTTTAAACTCAGAATTCTGCCTTTTTTCCTCAAAATTCAGACGTTTTTTTTTTTTCTTGAAATTTGGACTTTTTTTCCTTCAAAATTTGACCTTTTGGCCTAAAATTTTGATTTTTTTTCCCTAAAAATATGAGTTCCTTTTTTGAAATTCTAACCTTTTTTGTTAAAAGTCTGACTTTTAAACTCAGAATTCTGCCTTTTTCCTCAAAATTCAGAATTGTTTTTTTCTTGAAATTTCGAATTTTTGCAGGCAAAGTTTGATTTTTCTCAGGCTAGTGTTATTGTTAGGGATTGGTAGGGTTAGGGTTAGATTAGGGTTAGGGTTAGGGTTAGCATAGGGTTAAGGGTTAGGGTTAGAGTAGGGTTAAGGTTAGGGTTAGATTGGGGTTAGGGTTGGGGTTAGCATAGGGTTAAGGGTTAGGGTTAGGGTTAAGGGTTAGGTTTAGGGTTAGAGTAGGGTTAGGGTTAGATTAGGGTTAGGGGTTAGGGGTTAGGGTTAGGGTTGTGCTTAGGGTTAGGGTTAGAGTAGGGTTAGGATTAGGGTTAGATTAGGGTTAGGGTTAGCATAGGGTTAGGGTTAGGGTTAGGGTTAGATTACGGTTAGGGTTAGGGTTAGATAAGGGTTAGGGTTAAGGGTTATTTTAGGTTTAGAGTAGGGTTAGGGTTAGATTAGGGTTAGGGGTTAGGGTTAGCATAGGGTTAAGGGTTAGGGTTAGAGTAGGGTTAGATTAGGGTTAGGGTTAGCATAGGGTTAAGGGTTATGGTTAGAGTAGGGTTAGGGTTAGGGTTAGATTAGGATTAGGGTTAGGGTTAGCATAGGGTTAAGGGTTAGGGTTAGAGTAGGGTTAGGGTTAGGGTTAGATCAGGGTAGGGTTAGGGTTAGCATAGGGTTAAGTGTTAGGGTTAGGGTTAGGGTCCTCAAAATTCAGACGTTTTTTTTTTTCTTGAAATTTGGACTTTTTTTCCTTCAAATTTGGGATTTTTTTGCTGAAAAATGGGATCTTTTTTTCTTAAAAATCTGATTCCTTTCTTGAAATTCTAACCTTTTTTGTTAAAAGTCTGACTTTTAAACTCAGAATTCTGCCTTTTTTCCTCAAAATTCAGACGTTTTTTTTTTTTCTTGAAATTTGGACTTTTTTTCCTTCAAAATTTGACCTTTTGGCCTAAAATTTTGATTTTTTTTCCCTAAAAATATGAGTTCCTTTTTTGAAATTCTAACCTTTTTTGTTAAAAGTCTGACTTTCAAACTCAGAATTCTGCCTTTTTCCTCAAAATTCAGAATTGTTTTGTTCTTGAAATTTCGAATTTTTGCAGGCAAAGTTTGATTTTTCTCAGGCTAGTGTTAGTGTTAGGGATTGGTAGGGTTAGGGTTAGGGTTAGATTAGGGTTAGGGTTAGGGTTAGGGTTAGCATAGGGTTAAGGGTTAGGGTTAGAGTAGGGTTAGGGTTAGGGTTAGATTGGGGTTAGGGTTGGGGTTAGCATAGGGTTAAGGGTTAGGGTTAGGGTTAAGGGTTAGGTTTAGGGTTAGAGTAGGGTTAGGGTTAGATTAGGGTTAGGGGTTAGGGGTTAGGGTTAGGGTTGTGCTTAGGGTTAGGGTTAGAGTAGGGTTAGGATTAGGGTTAGATTAGGGTTAGATTAGGGTTAGGGTTAGCATAGGATTAGGGTTAGGGTTAGGGTTAGATTACGGTTAGGGTTAGGGTTAGATAAGGGTTAGGGTTAAGGGTTATTTTAGGTTTAGAGTAGGGTTAGGGTTAGATTAGGGTTAGGGGTTAGGGTTAGCATAGGGTTAAGGGTTAGGGTTAGAGTAGGGTTAGATTAGGGTTAGGGTTAGCATAGGGTTAAGGGTTATGGTTAGAGTAGGGTTAGGGTTAGGGTTAGATTAGGATTAAGGTTAGGGTTAGCATAGGGTTAAGGGTTAGGGTTAGAGTAGGGTTAGGGTTAGGGTTAGATCAGGGTAGGGTTAGGGTTAGCATAGGGTTAAGTGTTAGGGTTAGGGTTAGGGTCCTCAAAATTCAGACGTTTTTTTTTTTCTTGAAATTTGGACCTTTTTTCTTTCAAAATTTGACCTTTTGGCCTAAAATTTTGATTTTTTTTTTTTCTTAAAAATCTGATTCCTTACTTGAAATTCTAACCTTTTTTGTTAAAAGTCTGACTTTTAAACTCAGAATTCTGCCTTTTTTCCTCAAAATTCAGACGTTTTTTTTTTTTCTTGAAATTTGGACTTTTTTTCCTTCAAAATTTGACCTTTTGGCCTAAAATTTTGATTTTTTTTCCTTAAAAATATGACTTCCTTTTTTGAAATTCTAACCTTTTTTGTTAAAAGTCTGACTTTTAAACTCAGAATTCTGCCTTTTTCCTCAAAATTCAGAATTGTTTTTTTCTTGAAATTTCGAATTTTTGCAGGCAAAGTTTGATTTTTCTCAGGCTAGTGTTAGTGTTAGGGATTGGTAGGGTTAGGGTTAGGGTTAGATTAGGGTTAGGGTTAGGGTTAGGGTTAGCATAGGGTTAAGGGTTAGGGTTAGAGTAGGGTTAGGGTTAGGGTTAGATTGGGGTTAGGGTTGGGGTTAGCATAGGGTTAAGGGTTAGGGTTAGGGTTAAGGGTTAGGTTTAGGGTTAGAGTAGGGTTAGGGTTAGATTAGGGTTAGGGGTTAGGGGTTAGGGTTAGGGTTGTGCTTAGGGTTAGGGTTAGAGTAGGGTTAGGATTAGGGTTAGATTAGGGTTAGGGTTAGGGTTAGATTACGGTTAGGGTTAGAGTTAGATAAGGGTTAGGGTTAAGGGTTATTTTAGGTTTAGAGTAGGGTTAGGGTTAGATTAGGGTTAGGGGTTAGGGTTAGCATAGGGTTAAGGGTTAGGGTTAGAGTAGGGTTAGATTAGGGTTAGGGTTAGCATAGGGTTAAGGGTTATGGTTAGAGTAGGGTTAGGGTTAGGGTTAGATTAGGATTAGGGTTAGGGTTAGCATAGGGTTAAGGGTTAGGGTTAGAGTAGGGTTAGGGTTAGGGTTAGATCAGGGTAGGGTTAGGGTTAGCATAGGGTTAAGTGTTAGGGTTAGGGTTAGGGTCCTCAAAATTCAGACTTTTTTTTTTTCTTGAAATTTGGACCTTTTTTCTTTCAAAATTTGACCTTTTGGCCTAAAATTTTGATTTTTTTTTTTTCTTAAAAATCTGATTCCTTTCTTGAAATTCTAACCTGTTTTGTTAAAAGTCTGACTTTTAAACTCAGAATTCTGCCTTTTTCCTCAAAATTCAGAATTGTTTTGTTCTTGAAATTTCGAATTTTTGCAGGCAAAGTTTGATTTTTCTCAGGCTAGTGTTAGTGTTAGGGATTGGTAGGGTTAGGGTTAGGGTTAGATTAGGGTTAGGGTTAGGGTTAGGGTTAGCATAGGGTTAAGGGTTAGGGTTAGAGTAGGGTTAGGGTTAGGGTTAGATTGGGGTTAGGGTTGGGGTTAGCATAGGGTTAAGGGTTAGGGTTAGGGTTAAGGGTTAGGTTTAGGGTTAGAGTAGGGTTAGGGGTTAGGGGTTAGGGTTAGGGTTGTGCTTAGGGTTAGGGTTAGAGTAGGGTTAGGATTAGGGTTAGATTAGGGTTAGGGTTAGCATAGGGTTAGGGTTAGGGTTAGGGTTAGATTACGGTTAGGGTTAGGGTTAGATAAGGGTTAGGGTTAAGGGTTATTTTAGGTTTAGAGTAGGGTTAGGGTTAGATTAGGGTTAGGGGTTAGGGTTAGCATAGGGTTAAGGGTTAGGGTTAGAGTAGGGTTAGATTAGGGTTAGGGTTAGCATAGGGTTAAGGGTTATGGTTAGAGTAGGGTTAGGGTTAGGGTTAGATTAGGATTAGGGTTAGGGTTAGCATAGGGTTAAGGGTTAGGGTTAGAGTAGGGTTAGGGTTAGGGTTAGATCAGGGTAGGGTTAGGGTTAGCATAGGGTTAAGTGTTAGGGTTAGGGTTAGGGTCCTCAAAATTCAGACGTTTTTTTTTTTCTTGAAATTTGGACCTTTTTTCTTTCAAAATTTGACCTTTTGGCCTAAAATTTTGATTTTTTTTTTTTCTTAAAAATCTGATTCCTTACTTGAAATTCTAACCTTTTTTGTTAAAAGTCTGACTTTTAAACTCAGAATTCTGCCTTTTTTCCTCAAAATTCAGACGTCTTTTTTTTTCTTGAAATTTGGACTTTTTTCCTTCAAAATTTGACCTTTTGGCCTAAAATTTTGATTTTTTTTTCTTAAAAATATGACTTCCTTTCTTGAAATTCTAACCTTTTTTGTTAAAAGTCTGACTTTTAAACTCAGAATTCTGCCTTTTTTCCTCAAAATTCAGACGTTTTTTTTTTTTCTTGAAATTTGGACTTTTTTTCCTTCAAAATTTGACCTTTTGGCCTAAAATTTTGATTTTTTTTCCTTAAAAATATGACTTCCTTTTTTGAAATTCTAACCTTTTTTGTTAAAAGTCTGACTTTTAAACTCAGAATTCTGCCTTTTTTCCTCAAAATTCAGACGTTTTTTTTTTTTCTTGAAATTTGGACTTTTTTTCCTTCAAAATTTGACCTTTTGGCCTAAAATTTTGATTTTTTTTTCTTAAAAATATGAGTTCCTTTTTTGAAATTCTAACCTTTTTTGTTAAAAGTCTGACTTTTAAACTCAGAATTCTGCCTTTTTCCTCAAAATTCAGAATTGTTTTTTTCTTGAAATTTCGAATTTTTGCAGGCAAAGTTTGATTTTTCTCAGGCTAGTGTTAGTGTTAGGGATTGGTAGGGTTAGGGTTAGGGTTAGATTAGGGTTAGGGTTAGGGTTAGGGTTAGCATAGGGTTAAGGGTTAGGGTTAGAGTAGGGTTAGGGTTAGGGTTAGATTGGGGTTAGGGTTGGGGTTAGCATAGGGTTAAGGGTTAGGGTTAGGGTTAAGGGTTAGGTTTAGGGTTAGAGTAGGGTTAGGGTTAGATTAGGGTTAGGGGTTAGGGGTTAGGGTTAGGGTTGTGCTTAGGGTTAGGGTTAGAGTAGGGTTAGGATTAGGGTTAGATTAGGGTTAGGGTTAGGGTTAGGGTTAGATTACGGTTAGGGTTAGAGTTAGATAAGGGTTAGGGTTAAGGGTTATTTTAGGTTTAGAGTAGGGTTAGGGTTAGATTAGGGTTAGGGGTTAGGGTTAGCATAGGGTTAAGGGTTAGGGTTAGAGTAGGGTTAGATTAGGGTTAGGGTTAGCATAGGGTTAAGGGTTATGGTTAGAGTAGGGTTAGGGTTAGGGTTAGATTAGGATTAGGGTTAGGGTTAGCATAGGGTTAAGGGTTAGGGTTAGAGTAGGGTTAGGGTTAGGGTTAGATCAGGGTAGGGTTAGGGTTAGCATAGGGTTAAGTGTTAGGGTTAGGTTTAGGGTCCTCAAAATTCAGACTTTCTTTCAAAATTTGACCTTTTGGCCTAAAATTTTGATTTTTTTTTTTTCTTAAAAATCTGATTCCTTTCTTGAAATTCTAACCTGTTTTGTTAAAAGTCTGACTTTTAAACTCAGAATTCTGCCTTTTTTCCTCAAAATTCAGACGTTTTTTTTTTTTCTTGAAATTTGGACTTTTTTTCCTTCAAATTTGGGATTTTTTTGCTGAAAAATGGGATCTTTTTTTTCTTAAAAATCTGATTCCTTTCTTGAAATTCTAACCTTTTTTGTTAAAAGTCTGACTTTTAAACTCAGAATTCTGCCTTTTTTCCTCAAAATTCAGAATTGTTTTTTTCTTGAAATTTCAAATTTTTGCAGGCAAAGTTTGATTTTTCTCATGCTAGGGTTAGTGTTAGGGTTTGGTAGGGTTAGGGTTAGGGTTAGATTAGGGTTAGGGTTAGGGTTAGCATAGGGTTAAGGGTTAGGGTTAGAGTAGGGTTAGGGTTAGGGTTAGATTAGGGTTAGGGTTGGGGTTAGCATAGGGTTAAGGGTTAGGGTTAGGGTTAAGGGTTAGGTTTAAGGTTAGAGTAGGGTTAGGGTTAGATTAGGGTTAGGGGTTAGGGGTTAGGGTTAGATTAGGGTTAGGGTTAGGGTTGTGCTTAGGGTTAGGGTTAGAGTAGGGTTAGGATTAGGGTTAGGGTTAGCATAGGGTTAGGGTTAGGGTTAGATTAGGGTTAGGGTTAGGGTTAGATTAGGGTTAGGGTTAAGGGTTAGGTTTAGGTTTAGAGTAGGGTTAGGGTTAGATTAGGGTTAGGGTTAGCATAGGGTTAAGGGTTAGGGTTAGAGTAGGGTTAGATTAGGGTTAGGGTTAGGGTTAGCATAGGGTTAAGGGTTAGGGTTAGAGTAGGGTTAGGGTTAGGGTTAGATTAGGGTTAGGGTTAGCATAGGGTTAAGGGTTAGGGTTAGAGTAGGGTTAGGGTTAGATCAGGGTAGGGTTAGGGTTAGCATAGAGTTAGGGTTATATTAGGGTTAGGGTTAGGGGTTAGGGTAGGGTTAAGGGTTAGGTTTAGGCTTAGAGTAGGGTTAGGGTTAGGCTTAGGCTTAGGGTTAGGGTTAGGGTAGGGTTTGGATTAGGATTAGGGTTATGGTAGGGTTAGGGTTAGGTTAGGGTTAGGGTTAGGGTTAGATTAGGGGTAGGGTTAGGGTTAAGGGTTAGGGTTAGGGTTAGGTTTAAGGGTTAGGGTTAGGTCTAGAGTAGGGTTAGGGGTTAGGGTTAGATTAGGGTTAGGGGTTAGGGTTAGATTAGGGTTAGGGTTAGGGTTAAGGGCCAGGGTTACAGTTAGGTTAGGGTTAGGGTTAAGGGATAGGGTTAGGGTTGGGTTAGGGTTAGGGTAGGGTTAGGGTTAGATTAGGGTTAGGGTTAGGGTTAGATTAGGGTTAGGGTTAGGGTTAAGGGTTAGGGTAGGGTTAGGTTTTAGGGTTAGGTTTAGGTTTAGAGTAGGGTTAGGGGTTAGGGTTAGATTAGGGTTAGGGTTAGGGTTAGCATAGGGTTAGGGGTTAGGGTTAGGGTTAAGGGTTAGGGTTAGATTACGGTTAGGGGTTAGGGTCAGAGTAGGGTTAGGGTTAGGGTTAAGGGCCAGGGTTACAGTTAGGTTAGGGTTAAGGGATAGGGTTAGGGTTGGGTTAGGGTTAGGGATAGGGTAGGGTTAGGATTTGGGCTAGGGGGTTCTTGAAATTCTAATCTGTAGGGTTAGGGTTAGGGTTAGATTAGGGATAGGGTACAGTTAGGGTTAGGGGGTTCTTGAAATTCTAACCTTTTTTGTGACAAGTCTGACTTTTAAACTCAGAATTCTGCCTTTTTTCCTCAAAATTCAGAATTGTTTTTTTCTTGAAATTTCAAATTTTTGCAGGCAAAGTTTGATTTTTCTCATGCTAGGGTTAGTGTTAGGGTTTGGTAGGGTTAGGGTTAGGGTTAGATTAGGGTTAGGGTTAGGGTTAGCATAGGGTTAAGGGTTAGGGTTAGAGTAGGGTTAGGGTTAGGGTTAGATTAGGGTTAGGGTTGGGGTTAGCATAGGGTTAAGGGTTAGGGTTAGGGTTAAGGGTTAGGTTTAAGGTTAGAGTAGGGTTAGGGTTAGATTAGGGTTAGGGGTTAGGGGTTAGGGTTAGATTAGGGTTAGGGTTAGGGTTGTGCTTAGGGTTAGGGTTAGAGTAGGGTTAGGATTAGGGTTAGGGTTAGCATAGGGTTAGGGTTAGGGTTAGATTAGGGTTAGGGTTAGGGTTAGATTAGGGTTAGGGTTAAGGGTTAGGTTTAGGTTTAGAGTAGGGTTAGGGTTAGATTAGGGTTAGGGTTAGCATAGGGTTAAGGGTTAGGGTTAGAGTAGGGTTAGATTAGGGTTAGGGTTAGGGTTAGCATAGGGTTAAGGGTTAGGGTTAGAGTAGGGTTAGGGTTAGGGTTAGATTAGGGTTAGGGTTAGCATAGGGTTAAGGGTTAGGGTTAGAGTAGGGTTAGGGTTAGATCAGGGTAGGGTTAGGGTTAGCATAGAGTTAGGGTTATATTAGGGTTAGGGTTAGGGGTTAGGGTAGGGTTAAGGGTTAGGTTTAGGCTTAGAGTAGGGTTAGGGTTAGGCTTAGGCTTAGGGTTAGGGTTAGGGTAGGGTTTGGATTAGGATTAGGGTTATGGTAGGGTTAGGGTTAGGTTAGGGTTAGGGTTAGGGTTAGATTAGGGGTAGGGTTAGGGTTAAGGGTTAGGGTTAGGGTTAGGTTTAAGGGTTAGGGTTAGGTCTAGAGTAGGGTTAGGGGTTAGGGTTAGATTAGGGTTAGGGGTTAGGGTTAGATTAGGGTTAGGGTTAGGGTTAAGGGCCAGGGTTACAGTTAGGTTAGGGTTAGGGTTAAGGGATAGGGTTAGGGTTGGGTTAGGGTTAGGGTAGGGTTAGGGTTAGATTAGGGTTAGGGTTAGGGTTAGATTAGGGTTAGGGTTAGGGTTAAGGGTTAGGGTAGGGTTAGGTTTTAGGGTTAGGTTTAGGTTTAGAGTAGGGTTAGGGGTTAGGGTTAGATTAGGGTTAGGGTTAGGGTTAGCATAGGGTTAGGGGTTAGGGTTAGGGTTAAGGGTTAGGGTTAGATTACGGTTAGGGGTTAGGGTCAGAGTAGGGTTAGGGTTAGGGTTAAGGGCCAGGGTTACAGTTAGGTTAGGGTTAAGGGATAGGGTTAGGGTTGGGTTAGGGTTAGGGATAGGGTAGGGTTAGGATTTGGGCTAGGGGGTTCTTGAAATTCTAATCTGTAGGGTTAGGGTTAGGGTTAGATTAGGGATAGGGTACAGTTAGGGTTAGGGGGTTCTTGAAATTCTAACCTTTTTTGTGACAAGTCTGACTTTTAAACTCAGAATTCTGCCTTTTTTCCTCAAAATTCAGAATTGTTTTTTTCTTGAAATTTCAAATTTTTGCAGGCAAAGTTTGATTTTTCTCAGGCTAGGGTTAGTGTTAGGGTTTGGTAGGGTTAGGGTTAGGGTTAGATTAGGGTTAGGGTTAGCATAGGGTTAAGGGTTAGGGTTAGAGTAGGGTTAGGGTTAGGGTTAGATTAGGGTTAGGGTTGGGGTTAGCATAGGGTTAAGGGTTAGGGTTAGGGTTAAGGGTTAGGTTTAGGGTTAGAGTAGGGTTAGGGTTAGATTAGGGTTAGGGGTTAGGGGTTAGGGATAGATTAGGGTTAGGGTTAAGGTTAGGGTTGTGCTTAGGGTTAGGGTTAGAGTAGGGTTAGGATTAGGGTTAGGGTTAGCATAGGGTTAGGGTTAGGGTTAGATTAGGGTTAGGGTTAAGGTTAGATTAGGGTTAGGGTTAAGGGTTAGGTTTAGGTTTAGAGTAGGGTTAGGGTTAGATTAGGGTTAGGGTTAGCATAGGGTTAAGGGTTAGGGTTAGAGTAGGGTTAGATTAGGGTTAGGGTTAGGGTTAGCATAGGGTTAAGGGTTAGGGTTAGAGTAGGGTTAGGGTTAGGGTTAGATTAGGGTTAGGGTTAGGGTTAGCATAGGGTTAAGGGTTAGGGTTAGAGTAGGGTTAGGGTTAGATCAGGGTAGGGTTAGGATTAGCATAGGGTTAGGGTTATATTAGGGTTAGGGTTAGGGTTAGGGTAGGGTTAAGGGTTAGGTTTAGGCTTAGAGCAGGGTTAGGGTTAGGGTTAGGCTTAGGGTTAGGGTTAGGGTAGGGTTTGGATTAGGATTAGGGTTATGGTAGGGTTAGGTTAGGGTTAGGTTAGGGTTAGATTAGGGTTAGGGTTAGGGTTAAGGGTTAGGGTTAGGTTTAAGGGTTAGGTTTAGGTCTAGAGTAGGGTTAGGGGTTAGGGTTAGATTAGGGTTAGGGGTTAGGGTTAGATTAGGGTTAGGGTTAGGGTTAAGGGCCAGGGTTACAGTTAGGTTAGGGTTAGGGTTAAGGGATAGGGTTAGGGTTGGGTTAGGGTTAGATTAGGGTTAGGGTTAGGGTTAGATTAGGGTTAGGGTTAGGGTTAAGGGTTAGGGTAGGGTTAGGTTTTAGGGTTAGGTTTAGGTTTAGAGTAGGGTTAGGGGTTAGGGTTAGATTAGGGTTAGGGTTAGGGTTAGCATAGGGTTAGGGGTTAGGGTTAGGGTTAAGGGTTAGGGTTAGATTACGGTTAGGGGTTAGGGTCAGAGTACGTTTAGGGTTAGGGTTAAGGGCCAGGGTTACAGTTAGGTTAGGGTTAAGGGATAGGGTTAGGGTTGGGTTAGGGTTAGGGATAGGGTAGGGTTAGGATTTGGGCTAGGGGGTTCTTGAAATTCTAATCTGTAGGGTTAGGGTTAGGGTTAGATTAGGGATAGGGTACAGTTAGGGTTAGGGGGTTCTTGAAATTCTAACCTTTTTTGTGACAAGTCTGACTTTTAAACTCAGAATTCTGCCTTTTTTCCTCAAAATTCAGACGTTTTTTTTTTTTCTTGAAATTTGGACTTTTTTTCCTTCAAAATTTGACCTTTTGGCCTAAAATTTTGATTTCTTTTTTTTCTTAAAAATATGACTTCCTTTCTTGAAATTCTAACCTTTTTTGTTAAAAGTCTGACTTTTAAACTCAGAATTCTGCCTTTTTTCCTCAAAATTCAGACGTTTCTTTTTTTCTTGAAATTTGGACCTTTTTTCCTACAAAATTTGACCTTTTGGCCTAAAATTTTGAATTTTTTTTCTGAAAAATATGACTTCCTTTCTTGAAATTCTAACCTTTTTTGTTAAAAGTCTGACTTTTAAACTCAGAATTCTGCCTTTTTTCGTCAAAATTCAGAATTGTTTTCTTCTTGAAATTTCGAATTTTTTCAGGCAAAGTTTGATTTTTCTCAGGCTAGGGTTAGTGTTAGGGTTTGGTAGGGTTAGGGTTAGGGTTAGGGTTAGGGTTAGATTAGGGTTAGGGTTAGGGTTAGCATAGGGTTAAGGGTTAGGGTTAGAGTAGGGTTAGGGTTAGGGTTAGATTAGGGTTAGGGTTGGGGTTAGCATAGGGTTAAGGGTTAGGGTTAGGGTTAAGGGTTAGGTTTAGGGTTAGAGTAGGGTTAGGGTTAGATTAGGGTTAGGGGTTAGGGGTTAGGGATAGATTAGGGTTAGGGTTAGGGTTAGGGTTGTGTTTAGGGTTAGGGTTAGAGTAGGGTTAGGATTAGGGTTAGGGTTAGCATAGGGTTAGGGTTAGGGTTAGATTAGGGTTAGGGTTAAGGGTTAGGGTTAGGTTTAGAGTAGGGTTAGGGTTAGATTAGGGTTAGGGTTAGCATAGGGTTAAGGGTTAGGGGTTAGAGTAGGGTTAGGGTTAGGGTTAGATTAGGGTTAGGGTTAGGGTTAGCATAGGGTTAAGGGTTAGGGTTAGAGTAGGGTTAGGGTTAGGGTTAGATCAGGGTAGGGTTAGGGTTAGCATAGGGTTAGGGTTATATTAGGGTTAGGGTTAGGGGTTAGGGTAGGGTTAAGGGTTAGGTTTAGTCTTAGAGTAGGGTTAGGGTTAGGGTTAGGCTTAGGGTTAGGGTTAGGGTAGGGTTTGGATTAGGATTAGGGTTATGGTAGGGTTAGGGTTAGGTTAGGGTTAGGGTTAGGTTAGGGTTAGGGTTAGGGTTAAGGGTTAGGGTAGGGTTAGGTTTAAGGGTTAGGTTTAGGTCTAGAGTAGGGTTAGGGGTTAGGGTTAGATTAGGGTTAGGGGTTAGGGTTAGATTAGGGTTAGGGTTAGGGTTAAGGGCCAGGGTTACAGTTAGGTTAGGGTTAGGGTTAAGGGATAGGGTTAGGGTTGGGTTAGGGTTAGGGTAGGGTTAGATTAGGGTTAGGGTTAGGGTTAGATTAGGGTTAGGGTTAGGGTTAAGGGTTAGGGTAGGGTTAGGTTTTAGGGTTAGGTTTAGGTTTAGAGTAGGGTTAGGGATTAGGGTTAGATTAGGGTTAGGGTTAGGGTTAGCATAGGGTTAGGGGTTAGGGTTAGGGTTAAGGGTTAGGGTTAGATTACGGTTAGGGGTTAGGGTCAGAGTAGGGTTAGGGTTAGGGTTAAGGGCCAGGGTTACAGTTAGGTTAGGGTTAAGGGATAGGGTTAGGGTTGGGTTAGGGTTAGGGATAGGGTAGGGTTAGGATTTGGGCTAGGGGGTTCTTGAAATTCTAATCTGTAGGGTTAGGGTTAGGGTTAGATTAGGGATAGGGTACAGTTAGGGTTAGGGGGTTCTTGAAATTCTAACCTTTTTTGTGACAAGTCTGACTTTTAAACTCAGAATTCTGCCTTTTTTCCTCAAAATTCAGACGTTTTTTTTTTTCTTGAAATTTGGACATTTTTTCCTTCAAAATTTGACCTTTTGGCCTAAAATTTTGATTTCTTTCTTTTCTTAAAAATATGACTTCCTTTCTTGAAATTCTAACCTTTTTTGTTAAAAGTCTGACTTTTAAACTCAGAATTCTGCCTTTTTTCCTCAAAATTCAGACGTTTTTTTTTTCTTGAAATTTGGACCTTTTTTCTTTCAAAATTTGACCTTTTGGCCTAAAATTTTGATTTTTTTTTTTTCTTAAAAATATGACTTCCTTTCTTGAAATTCTAACCTTTTTTGTGACAAGTCTGACTTTTAAACTCAGAATTCTGCCTTTTTTCCTCAAAATTCAGACGTTTCTTTTTTTCTTGAAATTTGGACCTTTTTTCCTACAAAATTTGACCTTTTGGCCTAAAATTTTGAATTTTTTTTCTGAAAAATATGAGTTCCTTTCTTGAAATTCTAACCTTTTTTGTTAAAAGTCTGACTTTTAAACTCAGAATTCTGCCTTTTTCTCAAAATTCAGAATTGTTTTTTTCTTGAAATTTCGAATTTTTGCAGGCAAAGTTTGATTTTTCTCAGGCTAGGGTTAGTGTTAGGGTTTGGTAGGGTTAGGGTTAGGGTTAGCATAGGGTTAAGGGTTAGGGTTAGAGTAGGGTTAGGGTTAGGGTTAGATTAGGGTTAGGGTTGGGGTTAGCATAGGGTTAAGGGTTAGGGTTAGGGTTAAGGGTTTAGGGTTAGAGTAGGGTTAGGGTTAGATTAGGGTTAGGGGTTAGGGGTTAGGGATAGATTAGGGTTAGTGTTAGGGTTGTGCTTAGGGTTAGGGTTAGAGTAGGGTTAGGATTAGGGTTAGGGTTAGCATAGGGTTAGGGTTAGGGTTAGATTAGGGTTAGGATTAGGGTTAGATTAGGGTTAGGGTTAAGGGTTAGGTTTAGGTTTAGAGTAGGGTTAGGGTTAGATTAGGGTTAGGGTTAGCATAGGGTTAAGGGTTAGGGTTAGAGTAGGGTTAGATTAGGGTTAGGGTTAGGGTTAGCATAGGGTTAAGGGTTAGGGTTAGAGTAGGGTTAGATTAGGGTTAGGGTTAGGGTTAGCATAGGGTTAAGGGTTAGGGTTAGAGTAGGGTTAGGGTTAGGGTTAGATCAGGGTAGGGTTAGGGTTAGCATAGGGTTAGGGTTATATTAGGGTTAGGGTTAGGGGTTAGGGTAGGGTTAAGGGTTAGGTTTAGGCTTAGAGTAGGGTTAGGGTTAGGCTTAGGCTTAGGGTTAGGGTTAGGGTAGGGTTTGGATTAGGATTAGGGTTATGGTAGGGTTAGGGTTAGGTTAGGGTTAGGGTTAGGGTTAGATTAGGGTTAGGGTTAGGGTTAAGGGTTAGGGTTAGGGTTAGGTTTAAGGGTTAGGTTTAGGTCTAGAGTAGGGTTAGGGTTAGATTAGGGTTAGGGGTTAGGGTTAGATTAGGGTTAGGGTTAGGGTTAAGGGCCAGGGTTACAGTTAGGTTAGGGTTAGGGTTAAGGGATAGGGTTAGGGTTGAGTTAGGGTTAGGGTTAGGGTAGGGTTAGATTAGGGTTAGGGTTAGGGTTAAGGGTTAGGGTAGGGTTAGGTTTTAGGGTTAGGTTTAGGTTTAGAGTAGGGTTAGGGGTTAGGGTTAGATTAGGGTTAGGGTTAGGGTTAGCATAGGGTTAGGGGTTAGGGTTAGGGTTAAGGGTTAGGGTTAGATTACGGTTAGGGGTTAGGGTCAGAGTAGGTTTAGGGTTAGGGTTAAGGGCCAGGGTTACAGTTAGGTTAGGGTTAAGGGATAGGGTTAGGGTTGGGTTAGGGTTAGGGTAGGGTTAGGATTTGGGCTAGGGGGTTCTTGAAATTCTAATCTGTAGGGTTAGGGTTAGATTAGGGATAGGGTACAGTTAGGGTTAGGGGGTTCTTGAAATTCTAACCTTTTTTGTGACAAGTCTGACTTTTAAACTCAGAATTCTGCCTTTTTTCCTCAAAATTCAGACGTTTCTTTTTTTCTTGAAATTTGGACCTTTTTTCCTACAAAATTTGACCTTTTGGCCTAAAATTTTGAATTTTTTTTCTGAAAAATATGACTTCCTTTCTTGAAATTCTAACCTTTTTTGTTAAAAGTCTGACTTTTAAACTCAGAATTCTGCCTTTTTTCGTCAAAATTCAGAATTGTTTTCTTCTTGAAATTTCGAATTTTTTCAGGCAAAGTTTGATTTTTCTCAGGCTAGGGTTAGTGTTAGGGTTTGGTAGGGTTAGGGTTAGGGTTAGGGTTAGGGTTAGCATAGGGTTAAGGGTTAGGGTTAGAGTAGGGTTAGGGTTAGGGTTAGATTAGGGTTAGGGTTGGGGTTAGCATAGGGTTAAGGGTTAGGGTTAGGGTTAAGGGTTAGGTTTAGGGTTAGAGTAGGGTTAGGGTTAGATTAGGGTTAGGGGTTAGGGGTTAGGGATAGATTAGGGTTAGGGTTAGGGTTAGGGTTGTGTTTAGGGTTAGGGTTAGAGTAGGGTTAGGATTAGGGTTAGGGTTAGCATAGGGTTAGGGTTAGGGTTAGATTAGGGTTAGGGTTAAGGGTTAGGGTTAGGTTTAGAGTAGGGTTAGGGTTAGATTAGGGTTAGGGTTAGCATAGGGTTAAGGGTTAGGGGTTAGAGTAGGGTTAGGGTTAGGGTTAGATTAGGGTTAGGGTTAGGGTTAGCATAGGGTTAAGGGTTAGGGTTAGAGTAGGGTTAGGGTTAGGGTTAGATCAGGGTAGGGTTAGGGTTAGGGTTAGGGTTATATTAGGGTTAGGGTTAGGGGTTAGGGTAGGGTTAAGGGTTAGGTTTAGTCTTAGAGTAGGGTTAGGGTTAGGGTTAGGCTTAGGGTTAGGGTTAGGGTAGGGTTTGGATTAGGATTAGGGTTATGGTAGGGTTAGGGTTAGGTTAGGGTTAGGGTTAGGGTTAGATTAGGGTTAGGGTTAGGGTTAAGGGTTAGGGTAGGGTTAGGTTTAAGGGTTAGGTTTAGGTCTAGAGTAGGGTTAGGGGTTAGGGTTAGATTAGGGTTAGGGGTTAGGGTTAGATTAGGGTTAGGGTTAGGGTTAAGGGCCAGGGTTACAGTTAGGTTAGGGTTAGGGTTAAGGGATAGGGTTAGGGTTGGGTTAGGGTTAGGGTAGGGTTAGATTAGGGTTAGGGTTAGGGTTAGATTAGGGTTAGGGTTAGGGTTAAGGGTTAGGGTAGGGTTAGGTTTTAGGGTTAGGTTTAGGTTTAGAGTAGGGTTAGGGGTTAGGGTTAGATTAGGGTTAGGGTTAGGGTTAGCATAGGGTTAGGGGTTAGGGTTAGGGTTAAGGGTTAGGGTTAGATTACGGTTAGGGGTTAGGGTCAGAGTAGGGTTAGGGTTAAGGGCCAGGGTTACAGTTAGGTTAGGGTTAAGGGATAGGGTTAGGGTTGGGTTAGGGTTAGGGATAGGGTAGGGTTAGGATTTGGGCTAGGGGGTTCTTGAAATTCTAATCTGTAGGGTTAGGGTTAGGGTTAGATTAGGGATAGGGTACAGTTAGGGTTAGGGGGTTCTTGAAATTCTAACCTTTTTTGTGACAAGTCTGACTTTTAAACTCAGAATTCTGCCTTTTTTACTCAAAATTCAGACGTTTTTTTTTTCTTGAAATTTGGACTTTTTTCCCTTCAAATTTGGGATTTTTTTGCTGAAAAATGGGATCTTTTTTTCTTAAAAATCTGATTCCTTTCTTGAAATTTTAACCTTTTTTGTTAAAAGTCTGACTTTTAAACTCAGAATTCTGCCTTTTTTCCTCAAAATTCAGACGTTTTTTTTTTTCTTGAAATTTGGACCTTTTTTCCTTCAAAATTTGACCTTTTGGCCTAAAATTTTGATTTCTTTTTTTTCTTAAAAATATGACTTCCTTTCTTGAAATTCTAACCTTTTTTGTTAAAAGTCTGACTTTTAAACTCAGAATTCTGCCTTTTTCCTCAAAATTCAGAATTGTTTTTTTCTTGAAATTTCAAATTTTTGAAGGCAAAGTTTGATTTTTCTCAGGCTAGGGTTAGTGTTAGGGTTTGGTAGGGTTAGGGTTAGGGTTAGGGTTAGATTAGGGTTAGGGTTAGGGTTAGCATAGGGTTAAGGGTTAGGGTTAGATTAGGGTTAGGGTTAGGGTTAGATTAGGGTTAGGGTTAAGGGTTAGGTTTAGGTTTAGAGTAGGGTTAGGGTTAGATTAGGGTTAGGGTTAGCATAGGGTTAAGGGTTAGGGTTAGAGTAGGGTTAGATTAGGGTTAGGGTTAGGGTTAGATTAGGGTTAGGGTTAGGGTTAGCATAGTGTTAAGGGTTAGGGTTAGAGTAGGGTTAGGGTTAGGGTTAGCATAGGGTTAAGGGTTAGGGTTAGAGTAGGGTTTGGATTAGGATTAGGGTTATGGTAGGGTTAGGGTTAGATTAGGGTTAGGGTTAGGGTTAGGGTTGGATTAGGGTTAGGGTTAGGGTTAAGGGTTAGGGTAGGGTTAGGTTTAAGGGTTAGGTCTAGGTGTAGAGTAGGGTTAGGGGTTAGGGTTAGATTAGGGTTAGGGGTTAGGGTTAGGGTTAGGGTTAAGGGCCAGGGTTACAGTTAGGTTAGGGTTAGGGTTAAGGGATAGGGTTAGGGTTAGAGTAGGGTTAGGGTTAGATTAGGGTTAGGGTTAGGGTTAAGGGTTAGGGTAGGGTTAGGTATTAGGGTTAGGTTTAGGTTTAGAGTAGGGTTAGGGGTTAGGGTTAGATTAGGGTTAGGGTTAGGGTTAGCATAGGGTTAGGGGTTAGGGTTAGGGTTAAGGGTTAGGGTTAGATTAGGGTTAGGGTTAGCATAGGGTTAAGGGTTAGGGTTAGAGTAGGGTTAGGGTTAGGGTTAGATTAGGATTAGGGTTGGGGTTAGCATAGGGTTAAGGGTTAGGGTTAGGGTTAAGGGTTAGGTTTAGGATTAGAGTAGGGTTAAGGTTAGATTAGGGTTAGGAGTTAGGGGTTAGGGATAGGTTAGGGTTAGGGTTAGGGTTAGATTAGGGTTAGGGTTAGATTAGGGTTAGGGTTAACGGTTAGGTTTAGGTTTAGAGTAGGGTTAGGGTTAGATTAGGGTTAGGGTTGGGGTTAGCATAGGGTTAAGGGTTAGGGTTAGAGTAGGGTTAGATTAGGGTTAGGGTTAGGGTTAGCATAGGGTTAAGGGTTAGGGTTAGAGTAGGGTTAGGGTTAGGGTTAGATTAGGGTTAGGGTTAGGGTTAGCATAGGGTTAAGGGTTAGGGTTAGAGTAGGGTTAGGGTTAGGGTTAGATCAGGGTAGTGTTAGGGTTAGCATAGGGTTAGGGTTATATTAGGGTTAGGGTTAGGGGTTAGGGTAGGGTTAGGGTTAAGGGTTAGGTTTAGGCTTAGAGTAGGGTTAGGGTTAGGGTTAGAGTATGGTTTTGATTAGGATTAGGGTTATGGTAGGGTTAGGGTTAGATTAGGGTTAGGGTTAGGGTTAGGGTTGGATTAGGGTTAGGGTTAGGGTTAGGGTTAAGGGTTAGGGTAGGGTTAGGTTTAAGGGTTAGGTCTAGGTGTAGAGTAGGGTTAGGGGTTAGGGTTAGGGTTAGGGTTAGGGTAGGGTTAGGGTTAGATTAGGGTTAGGGTTAGGGTTAAGGGTTAGGGTAGGGTTAGGTTTTAGGGTTAGGTTTAGGTTTAGAGTAGGGTTAGGGGTTAGGGTTAGCATAGGGTTAGGGGTTAGGGTTAGGGTTAAGGGTTAGGGTTAGATTAGGGTTAGGGTTAGGGTTAGCATAGGGTTAAGGGTTAGGGTTAGAGTAGGGTTAGGGTTAGGGTTAGATTAGGGTTAGGGTTGGGGTTAGCATAGGGTTAAGGGTTAGGGTTAGGGTTAAGGGTTAGGTTTAGGGTTAGAGTAGGGTTAGGGTTAGATTAGGGTTAGGGGTTAGGGGTTAGGGTTAGGGTTGTGCTTAGGGTTAGGGTTAGAGTAGGGTTAGGATTAGGGTTAGATTAGGGTTAGGGTTAGCATAGGGTTAGGGTTAGGGTTAGATAAGGGTTAGGGTTAGGGTAAAGGTTAAGGGTTATTTTAGGTTTAGAGTAGGGTTAGGGTTAGATTAGGGTTAGGGGTTAGGGTTAGCATAGCGTTAAGGGTTAGGGTTAGAGTAGGGTTAGATTAGGGTTAGGGTTAGCATAGGGTTAAGGGTTATGGTTAGAGTAGGGTTAGGGTTAGATTAGGATTAGGGTTAGGGTTAGCATAGGGTTAAGGGTTAGGGTTAGAGTAGGGTTAGGGTTAGATCAGGGTAGGGTTAGGGTTAGTATAGGGTTAAGTGTTAGGGTTAGGGTTAGGGTTAGCATAGGGTTAGGGTTAGGGGTTAGGGTAGGGTTAGGGTTAAGGGTTAGGTTTAGGCTTAGAGTAGGGTTAGGGTTAGGCTTAGGGTTAGAGTATGGTTTGGATTAGGATTAGGGTTATGGTAGGGTTAGGGTTAGATTAGGTTTAGGGTTAGGGTTAGGGTTGGATTAGGGTTAGGGTTAAGGGTTAGGGTAGGGTTAGGTTTAAGGGTTAGGTCTAGGTGTAGAGTAGGGTTAGGGGTTAGGGTTAGGGTTAGGGTTAAGGGCCAGGGTTACAGTTAGGTTAGGGTTAGGGTTAAGGGATAGGGTTAGGGCTGGGTTAGGGTTAGGGTTAGATTAGGGTTAGGGTTAGGGTTAAGGTTAGGGTTAAGGGTTAGGGTAGGGTTAGGTTTTAGGGTTAGGTTTAGAGTAGGGTTAGGGGTTAGGGTTAGATTAGGGTTAGGGTTAGCATAGGGTTAGGGGTTAGGGTTAGGGTTAAGGGTTAGGGTTAAGGGTTAGGTTTAGGGTTAGAGTAGGGTTAGGGTTAGATTAGGGTTAGGGGTTAGGGATAGATTAGGGTTAGGGTTAGGGTTAGGGTTGTGCTTAGGGTTAGGGTTAGAGTAGGGTTAGGGTTAGGGTTAGATTAGGGTTAGGGTTAGCATAGGGTTAGGGTTAGGGTTAGATTAGGGTTAGGGTTAGGGTTAGATTAGGGTTAGGGTTAAGGGTTAGGTTTAGGGTTAGAGTAGGGTTAGGGTTAGATTAGGGTTAGGGTTAGCATAGGGTTAAGGGTTAGGGTTAGAGTAGGGTTAGATTAGGGTTAGGGTTAGGGTTAGCATAGGGTTAAGGGTTAGGGTAGGGTTAGGGTTAGGGTTAGGGTTAGCATAGGGTTAAGGGTTAGGGTTAGGGTTAGATCAGGGTAGGGTTAGGGTTAGCATAGGGTTAGGGTTATATTAGGGTTAGGGTTAGGGGTTAGGGTAGGGTTAGGGTTAAGGGTTAGGTTTAGGCTTAGAGTAGGGTTAGGGTTAGGGTTAGAGTATGGTTTGGATTAGGATTAGGGTTATGGTAGGGTTATATTAGGGTTAGGGTTAGGGTTGGATTAGGGTTAGGGTTAGGGTTAAGGGTTAGGTTAGGGTTAGGTTTAAGGGTTAGGTCTAGGTGTAGAGTAGGGTTAGGGGTTAGGGTTAGATTAGGGTTAGGGGTTAGGGTTAGGGTTAGGGTTAAGGGCCAGGGTTACAGTTAGGTTAGGGTTAGGGTTAAGGGATAGGGTTAGGGTTAGGGTTAGGGTTAGATTAGGGTTAGGGTTAGGGTTAAGGTTAGGGTTAAGGGTTAGGGTAGGGTTAGGTTTTAGGGTTAGGTTTAGAGTAGGGTTAGGGGTTAGGGTTAGATTAGGGTTAGGGTTAGCATAGGGTTAGGGGTTAGGGTTAGGGTTAAGGGTTAGGGTTAAGGGTTAGGTTTAGGGTTAGAGTAGGGTTAGGGTTAGATTAGGGTTAGGGGTTAGGGATAGATTAGGGTTAGGGTTAGGGTTAGGGTTGTGCTTAGGGTTAGGGTTAGAGTAGGGTTAGGGTTAGGGTTAGATTAGGGTTAGGGTTAGCATAGGGTTAGGGTTAGGGTTAGATTAGGGTTAGGGTTAGGGTTAGATTAGGGTTAGGGTTAAGGGTTAGGTTTAGGGTTAGAGTAGGGTTAGGGTTAGATTAGGGTTAGGGTTAGCATAGGGTTAAGGGTTAGGGTTAGAGTAGGGTTAGATTAGGGTTAGGGTTAGGGTTAGCATAGGGTTAAGGGTTAGGGTAGGGTTAGGGTTAGGGTTAGGGTTAGCATAGGGTTAAGGGTTAGGGTTAGGGTTAGATCAGGGTAGGGTTAGGGTTAGCATAGGGTTAGGGTTATATTAGGGTTAGGGTTAGGGGTTAGGGTAGGGTTAGGGTTAAGGGTTAGGTTTAGGCTTAGAGTAGGGTTAGGGTTAGGGTTAGAGTATGGTTTGGATTAGGATTAGGGTTATGGTAGGGTTATATTAGGGTTAGGGTTAGGGTTGGATTAGGGTTAGGGTTAGGGTTAAGGGTTAGGTTAGGGTTAGGTTTAAGGGTTAGGTCTAGGTGTAGAGTAGGGTTAGGGGTTAGGGTTAGATTAGGGTTAGGGGTTAGGGTTAGGGTTAGGGTTAAGGGCCAGGGTTACAGTTAGGTTAGGGTTAGGGTTAAGGGATAGGGTTAGGGTTGGGTTAGGGTTAGGGTTAGATTAGGGTTAGGGTTAGGGTTAAGGGTTAGGGTAGGGTTAGGTTTTAGGGTTAGGTTTAGGTTTAGAGTAGGGTTAGGGGTTAGGGTTAGATTAGGGTTAGGGTTAGGGTTAGCATAGGGTTAGGGGTTAGGGTTAGGGTTAAGGTTTAGGGTTAGATTAGGGTTAGGGTTAGGGTTAGCATAGGGTTAAGGGTTAGGGTTAGAGTAGGGTTAGGGTTAGGGTTAGATTAGGGTTAGGGTTGGGGTTAGCATAGGGTTAAGGGTTAGGGTTAGGGTTAAGGGTTAGGTTTAGGGTTAGAGTAGGGTTAGGGTTAGATTAGGGTTAGGGGTTAGGGGTTAGGGTTAGGGTTGTGCTTAGGGTTAGGGTTAGAGTAGGGTTAGCATAGGGTTAGGGTTAGGGTTAGATTAGGGTTAGGGTTAGGGTTAGATAAGGGTTAGGGTTAAGGGTTATTTTAGGTTTAGAGTAGGGTTAGGGTTAGATTAGGGTTAGGGGTTAGGGTTAGCATAGGGTTAAGGGTTAGGGTTAGAGTAGGGTTAGATTAGGGTTAGGGTTAGCATAGGGCTAAGGGTTATGGTTAGAGTAGGGTTAGGGTTAGGGTTAGATTAGGATTAGGGTTAGGGTTAGCATAGGGTTAAGGGTTAGGGTTAGAGTAGAGTTAGGGTTAGGGTTAGATCGGGTTAAGGGTTAGGGTTAGAGTAGGGTTAGGGTTAGATCAGGGTAGGGTTAGGGTTAGCATAGGGTTAAGTGTTAGGGTTAGGGTTAGGGTTAGCATAGGGTTAGGGTTATATTAGGGTTAGGGTTAGGGGTTAGGGTAGGGTTAGGGTTAAGGGTTAGGTTTAGGCTTAGAGTAGTGTTAGGGTTAGGGTTAGGCTTAGGGTTAGAGTATGGTTTGATTAGGATTAGGGTTATGGTAGGGTTAGGGTTAGATTAGGGTTAGGGTTAGGGTTAGGGTTAGGGT
The DNA here is from genome assembly GCA_033000465.1 of Sciaenops ocellatus. Classification (NCBI taxonomy): domain Eukaryota; kingdom Metazoa; phylum Chordata; class Actinopteri; family Sciaenidae; genus Sciaenops; species Sciaenops ocellatus. The sequence goes on along the minus strand of CP136867.1, from coordinate 1,325,302 downwards.
TAGGGTTAAGGGTTAGGGTAGGGTTAGGTTTAAGGGTTAGGTCTAGGTGTAGAGTAGGGTTAGGGGTTAGGGTTAGATTAGGGTTAGGGGTTAGGGTTAGGGTTAAGGGCCAGGGTTACAGTTAGGTTAGGGTTAGGGTTAAGGGATAGGGTTAGGGTTGGGTTAGGGTTAGGGTAGGGTTAGGGTTAGATTAGGGTTAGGGTTAGGGTTAAGGGTTAGGGTAGGGTTAGGTTTTAGGGTTAGGTTTAGGTTTAGAGTAGGGTTAGGGGTTAGGGTTAGATTAGGGTAAGGGTTAGCATAGGGTTAGGGGTTAGGGTTAGGGTTAAGGGTTAGGGTTAGGGTTAAGGGTTAGGTTTAGGGTTAGAGTAGGGTTAGGGTTAGATTAGGGTTAGGGGTTAGGGGTTAGGGATAGATTAGGGTTAGGGTTAGGGTTAGGGTTGTGCTTAGGGTTAGGGTTAGAGTAGGGTTAGGATTAGGGTTAGATTAGGGTTAGGGTTAGCATAGGGTTAGGGTTAGGGTTAGATTAGGGTTAGGGTTAGGGTTAGATAAGGGTTAGGGTTAAGGGTTAGGTTTAGGTTTAGAGTAGGGTTAGGGTTAGATTAGGGTTAGGGGTTAGGGTTAGCATAGGGTTAAAGGTTAGGGTTAGAGTAGGGTTAGATTAGGGTTAGGGTTAGGGTTAGCATAGGGTTAAGGGTTAGGGTTAGAGTAGGGTTAGGGTTAGGGTTAGATTAGGGTTAGGGTTAGGGTTAGCATAGGGTTAAGGGTTAGGGTTAGAGTAGGGTTAGGGTTAGATCAGGGTAGGGTTAGGGTTAGCATAGGGTTAAGTGTTAGGGTTAGGGTTAGGGTTAGCATAGGGTTAGGGTTATATTAGGGTTAGGGTTAGGGGTTAGGGTAGGGTTAGGGTTAAGGGTTAGGTTTAGGCTTAGAGTAGGGTTAGGGTTAGGGTTAGGGTTAGAGTAGGATTTGGATTAGGATTAGGGTTATGGTAGGGTTAGGGTTAGATTAGGGTTAGGGTTAGGGTTAGATTAGGTTAGGGGAATATAACCTGGCATAACCAGGTGGTGCACTGGCCATTGGCGTGTGTGACCGAGCCATCAGACATCCTCCACGTCCACGTCCACAGTCCCAAGCACGCCCCACTCCACATCCCCCCACTATGCACGGCCCCCCTCTGCTGTGCCCCCACAGCCACCAAAAAAGTATGAGCACCTCCCCACTCCACCCATTCCCTCTCCGTAACAGGAAAAGTAAAAAACCCTCCCACTCCACACACTCCCTCTCCGTCACTGAGGCTCCTAAAAAACACAAGGCGAACTACGTATGTGTTGGTTCAAAAAATTACACTCACGTGTCTTAATCTTTTGCTCTGCCTTGTTGCAACGTTTCGGATTTTGGCTTTTCCTTCATCAGGCAGGTCAGAGCGTTTGTCTTCTTTCTTTAGGTTTCTTCTTTCTTTTAGGTTCCCGGTAAGTATTTTGTTTTACTTTTCTTCTTTCTTTCAGGTTACAGGTAAGTAGGACTTTCTTCTTTTTTTCAGGTTTCAGGTAAGTATTATTTTCACTTTTCTTCTTTCTTTCAGGCTACAGGTGAGTATTGTTTTCTTCTTTTTTTCAGGCTTAGGGATTAGGGTTAGGGATTAGGGTTAGGGTTAGGGGTTAGGGTTAGGGGTTAGGGTTAGGTTTAGGGGCCCGGGTTAGGGTTAGGGTTAGGGGATGGGGCTAGGGGTAGGTCTCTCACCATCCTGGGGTTAGGATTAGAGAAAAGGGGCTAGGGATGGTTGTCTCACCCTTCCCGGAGCTCTGCGGAAGACACCCACGAGGCACCGGCGAAAAAAGGAGAATTGGCTAGGGTTATATGTCCTTAGGAGCAGGGGAAAGGGCTGGTCCAGATGTCGTCACCGTGAATGGAATCTCCACAGCCACACAGCTTGAAACCAAGGCACTGGCGGGTTAGGTTAGGGGAAAATAACCTGGCATAACCAGGTGGTGCACTGGCCATTGGCGTGTGTGACCGAGGCATCAGACATCCTCCACGTCCACGTCCACAGTCCCAAGCACGCCCCACTCCACATCCCCCCACTATGCACGGCCCCCTCTGCTGTGCCCCCACAGCCACCAAAAAAGTATGAGCACCTCCCCACTCCACCCATTCCCTCTCCGTAACAGGAAAAGTAAAAAACCCTCCCACTCCACACACTCCCTCTCCGTCACTGAGGCTCCTAAAAAACACAAGGCGAACTACCTATGTGTTGGTTCAAAAAATTACACTCACGTGTCTTAATCTTTTGCTCTGCCTTGTTGCAACGTTTCGGATTTTGGCTTTTCCTTCATCAGGCAGGTCAGAGCGTTTGTCTTCTTTCTTTAGGTTTCTTCTTTCTTTTAGGTTCCCGGTAAGTATTTTGTTTTACTTTTCTTCTTTCTTTCAGGTTACAGGTAAGTAGGACTTTCTTCTTTTTTTCAGGTTTCAGGTAAGTATTATTTTCACTTTTCTTCTTTCTTTCAGGCTACAGGTGAGTATTGTTTTCTTCTTTTTTTCAGGCTTAGGGATTAGGGTTAGGGTTAGGGGTTAGGGTTAGGGGTTAGGGTTAGGGTTAGGGGCCCGGGTTAGGGTTAGGGTTAGGGGATGGGGCTAGGGGTAGGTCTCTCACCATCCTGGGGTTAGGATTAGAGAAAAGGGGCTAGGGATGGTTGTCTCACCCTTCCCGGAGCTCTGCGGAAGACACCCACGAGGCACCGGAGAAAAAAGGAGAATTGGCTAGGGTTATATGTCCTTAGGAGCAGGGGAAAGGGCTGGTCCAGATGTCGTCACCGTGAATGGAATCTCCACAGCCACACAGCTTGAAACCAAGGCACTGGCGGGTTAGGTTAGGGGAAAATAACCTGGCATAACCAGGTGGTGCACTGGCCATTGGCGTGTGTGACCGAGGCATCAGACATCCTCCACGTCCACGTCCACAGTCCCAAGCACGCCCCACTCCACATCCCCCCACTATGCACGGCCCCCCTCTGCTGTGCCCCCACAGCCACCAAAAAAGTATGAGCACCTCCCCACTCCACCCATTCACTCTCCGTAACAGGAAAAGTAAAAAACCCTCCCACTCCACACACTCCCTCTCCGTCACTGAGGCTCCTAAAAAACACAAGGCGAACTACGTATGTGTTGGTTCAAAAAATTACACTCACGTGTCTTAATCTTTTGCTCTGCCTTGTTGCAACGTTTCGGATTTTGGCTTTTCCTTCATCAGGCAGGTCAGAGCGTTTGTCTTCTTTCTTTAGGTTTCTTCTTTCTTTTAGGTTCCCGGTAAATATTTTGTTTTACTTTTCTTCTTTCTTTCAGGTTACAGGTAAGTAGGACTTTCTTCTTTTTTTCAGGTTTCAGGTAAGTATTATTTTCACTTTTCTTCTTTCTTTCAGGCTACAGGAGAGTATTGTTTTCTTCTTTTTTTCAGGCTTAGGGATTAGGGTTAGGGATTAGGGGTTAGGGTTAGGGGTTAGGGTTAGGGTTAGGGTTAGCATAGGGTTAAGGATTAGGGTTAGGGTTAGATTAGGGTTAGGGTTAGGGTTAGCATAGGGTTAAGGGTTAGGGTTATAGTAGGGTTAGGGGTAGGGTTAGTTCAGGGTTAGGGTTAGGGTTAGCATAGGGTTAAGGGTTAGGGTTAGCAAAGGGTTAGATTAGGGTTAGGGTTAGGGTTAGCAAAGGGTTAGATTAGGGTTAGGGTTAGGGGTTAGGGTAGGGTTAGGGTTAAGGGTTAGGTTTAGGCTTAGAGCAGGGTCAGGGTTAGGGTTAGGGTTAGAGTAGGGTTAAGGGTTAGGGTAGGGTTAGGGTTAGGGTTAGAGTAGGGTTAGGGGGTAGGGTTAGATTAGGGTTAGGGTTAGGGTTAGCATAGGGTTAGGGTTAAGTGTTAGGGTTAGAGTTAGACTAGGGTTAGGGTTAGATTAGGGTTAGGGTTAGGGTCAAGGGCCAGGGTTAGGGTTAGGTTAGGGTTAGGGTTAAGGGATACGGTTAGGGTTGGGTTAAGGTTAGGGATTGGGTAGGGTTACGATTTGGGCTAGGGGGTTCTTGAAATTCTAATCTGTAGGGTTAGGGTTAGGGTTAGATTAGTGTTAGGGTATGGTTAGGGTTAGGAGGTTCTTGAAATTCTAACCATTTTTGTTAAAAGTCTGACTGTTAAACTCAGAATTATGCCTTTTTTCGTCAAAATTCAGAATTGTTTTTTTCTTGAAATTTTGACTTTTTACTGCAAATTTTGATTTTTCTCGGTCTAGGGTGAGTGTTAGGGTTTGGTAGGGTTAGGGTTAGGGTTAGATTAGGGTTAGGGTTAGGGCTAGCATAGGGTTAAGGGTTAGAGTTAGAGTAGGGTTAGGGTTAGGGTTCAGTTTAGGGTTAGGGTTAGAGTAGGGTTAGGATTAGGGTTAGGGTTATGGTAGGGGTAGGGTTAGATTAGGGGTAGGGTTAGCATAGGGATAGGGTTAGGGTTAAGGGTTAGGGTAGGGTTACGGTTAAGGGTTAGGTTTAGAGTAGGGTTAGGGTTAGATTCGGGTTAGGGGTTAGGGTTAGCATAGGGTTAAGGGTTAGGGTTAGAGTAGGGTTAAGGTTATGTTTAGATTAGGGTTAGGGTTAGGGTTAGCATAGGGTTAAGGGTTAGGGTTAGAGTAGGGTTAGGGTTAGGGTTAGATTAGGGTTAGGGTTAGGGTTAGCATAGGTTTAAGGGTTAGGGTTAGGGTTAGATCAGGGTTAGGGTTAGGGTTAGCATAGGGTTAAGGGTTAGGGTTAGGGTTAGAGTTAGCATAGGGTTAGGGTTAGTATATGGTTAGATTAGGGTTAGGGTTAGGTTTTAGGGTAGGGTTAGGGTTAAGGGTTAGGTTTAGGCTTAGAGTAGGGTTATGGTTAGGGTTAGACTTAGGGTTAGAGTAGGATTAGGATTAGGATTAGGGTTATGGTAGGGTTAGGGTTAGCATAGGGTTAAGATTAGGGTTAAGGGTTAGGGTTAGGGTTAGAGTAGGGTTAGGGTTAGATTAGTGTTAGGTTTAGGGTTAGATTAGGGTTAGGGTTAGGGTTAGAGTAGGGTTAGGATTAGGGTTAGGGTTATGGTAGGGGTAGGGTTGGATTAGGGGTAGGGTTAGCATAGGGCTAGGGTTAGGGTTAGATTAGGGTTAGGGTTAGGGTTAGATTAGGGTTGGGTTAAGGGTTAGGGTAGGGTTACAGTTAAGGGTTAGGTTTAGGTTTAGAGTAGGGTTAGGGTTAGATTAGGGTTAGGGGTTAGGGTTAGCATAGGGTTAAGGGTTAGGGTTAGAGTAGGGTTAGGGTTAGATTAGGGTTAGGGTTAGCATAGGGTTAAGGGTTAGGGTTAGGGTTAGATCAGGGTTAGGGTTAGGGTTAGCATAGGGTTAAGGGTTAGGGTTAGGGTTAGAGTTAGCATAGGGTTAGGGTTAGCATATTGTTAGATTAGGTTAGGGTTAGGGTTTAGGGTAGGGTTAGGGTTAAGGGTTAGGTTTAGGCTTAGAGTAGGGTTAGGGTTAGGGTTAGACTTAGGGTTAGAGTAGGGTTAGGATTAGGATTAGGGTTAGCATAGGGTTAGGTTTAGGGTTAAGGGTTAGGGTTAGAGTTAGACTAGGGTTAGGGTTAGGGTTAAGGGCCAGGGTTAGGGTTAGTTTAGGGTTAGGGTTAAGGGATAGGGTTAGGGTTGGGTTAGGGTTAGGGTTAGGGTATGGTTAGGGTTAAGGTTAGGGGGTTCTTGAAATTCTAACCATTTTTGTTAAATGTCTGACTTTTAAACTCAGAATTCTGCCTTTTTCCTCAAAATTCAGAATTGTTTTTTTCTTGAAATTTCGAATTTTTGCAGGCAAAGTTTGATTTTTCTCAGGCTAGGGTTAGTGTTAGGGTTTGGTAGGGTTAGGGTTAGGGTTAGGGTTAGATTAGGGTTAGGGTTAGCATAGGGTTAAGGGTTAGGGTTAGAGTAGGGTTAGGGCTAGGGTTAGATTAGGGTTAGGGTTGGGGTTAGCATAGGGTTAAGGGTTAGGGTTAGGGTTAAGGGTTAGGTTTAGGGTTAGAGTAGGGTTAGGGTTAGGGTTAGGGTTGTGCTTAGGGTTAGGGTTAGAGTAGGGTTAGGATTAGGGTTAGGGTTAGCATAGGGTTAGGGTTAGGGTTAGATTAGGGTTAGGGTTAGGGTTAGCATAGGGTTAAAGGTTAGGGTTAGAGTAGGGTTAGGGTTAGGGTTAGATCAGGGTAGGGTTAGGGTTAGCATAGGGTTAGGGTTATATTAGGGTTAGGGTTAGGGGTTAGGGTAGGGTTAAGGGTTAGGTTTAGGCTTAGAGTAGGGTTAGGGTTAGGGTTAGGCTTAGGGTTAGGGTTAGGGTAGGGTTTGGATTAGGATTAGGGTTATGGTAGGGTTAGGGTTAGGTTAGGGTTAGGGTTAGGGTTAGATTAGGGTTAGGGTTAAGGGTTAGGGTAGGGTTAGGTTTAAGGGTTAGGTTTAGGTCTAGAGTAGGGTTAGGGGTTAGGGTTAGATTAGGGTTAGGGGTTAGGGTTAGATTAGGGTTAGGGTTAGGGTTAAGGGCCAGGGTTACAGTTAGGTTAGGGTTAGGGTTAAGGGATAGGGTTAGGGTTGGGTTAGGGTTAGGGTAGGGTTAGATTAGGGTTAGGGTTAGGGTTAGATTAGGGTTAGGGTTAGGGTTAAGGGTTAGGGTAGGGTTAGGTTTTAGGGTTAGGTTTAGGTTTAGAGTAGGGTTAGGGGTTAGGGTTAGATTAGGGTTAGGGTTAGGGTTAGCATAGGGTTAGGGGTTAGGGTTAGGGTTAAGGGTTAGGGTTAGATTACGGTTAGGGGTTAGGGTCAGAGTAGGGTTAGGGTTAAGGGCCAGGGTTACAGTTAGGTTAGGGTTAAGGGATAGGGTTAGGGTTGGGTTAGGGTTAGGGATAGGGTAGGGTTAGGATTTGGGCTAGGGGGTTCTTGAAATTCTAATCTGTAGGGTTAGGGTTAGGGTTAGATTAGGGATAGGGTACAGTTAGGGTTAGGGGGTTCTTGAAATTCTAACCTTTTTTGTGACAAGTCTGACTTTTAAACTCAGAATTCTGCCTTTTTTACTCAAAATTCAGACGTTTTTTTTTTTCTTGAAATTTGGACCTTTTTTCCTTCAAAATTTGACCTTTTGGCCTAAAATTTTGATTTCTTTTTTTTCTTAAAAATATGACTTCCTTTCTTGAAATTCTAACCTTTTTTGTTAAAAGTCTGACTTTTAAACTCAGAATTCTGCCTTTTTCCTCAAAATTCAGAATTGTTTTTTTCTTGAAATTTCAAATTTTTGCAGGCAAAGTTTGATTTTTCTCAGGCTAGGGTTAGTGTTAGGGTTTGGTAGGGTTAGGGTTAGGGTTAGGGTTAGATTAGGGTTAGGGTTAGGGTTAGCATAGGGTTAAGGGTTAGGGTTAGATTAGGGTTAGGGTTAAGGGTTAGATTAGGGTTAGGGTTAAGGGTTAGGTTTAGGTTTAGAGTAGGGTTAGGGTTAGATTAGGGTTAGGGTTAGCATAGGGTTAAGGGTTAGGGTTAGAGTAGGGTTAGATTAGGGTTAGGGTTAGGGTTAGATTAGGGTTAGGGTTAGGGTTAGCATAGTGTTAAGGGTTAGGGTTAGAGTAGGGTTAGGGTTAGGGTTAGCATAGGGTTAAGGGTTAGGGTTAGAGTAGGGTTTGGATTAGGATTAGGGTTATGGTAGGGTTAGGGTTAGATTAGGGTTAGGGTTAGGGTTAGGGTTGGATTAGGGTTAGGGTTAGTGTTAAGGGTTAGGGTAGGGTTAGGTTTAAGGGTTAGGTCTAGGTGTAGAGTAGGGTTAGGGGTTAGGGTTAGATTAGGGTTAGGGGTTAGGGTTAGGGTTAGGGTTAAGGGCCAGGGTTACAGTTAGGTTAGGGTTAGGGTTAAGGGATAGGGTTAGGGTTAGAGTAGGGTTAGGGTTAGATTAGGGTTAGGGTTAGGGTTAAGGGTTAGGGTAGGGTTAGGTATTAGGGTTAGGTTTAGGTTTAGAGTAGGGTTAGGGGTTAGGGTTAGATTAGGGTTAGGGTTAGGGTTAGCATAGGGTTAGGGGTTAGGGTTAGGGTTAAGGGTTAGGGTTAGATTAGGGTTAGGGTTAGCATAGGGTTAAGGGTTAGGGTTAGAGTAGGGTTAGGGTTAGGGTTAGATTAGGATTAGGGTTGGGGTTAGCATAGGGTTAAGGGTTAGGGTTAGGGTTAAGGGTTAGGTTTAGGGTTAGAGTAGGGTTAAGGTTAGATTAGGGTTAGGGGTTAGGGGTTAGGGATAGGTTAGGGTTAGGGTTAGGGTTGTGCTTAGGGTTAGGGTTAGAGTAGGGTTAGGATTAGGGTTAGGGTTAGATTAGGGTTAGGGTTAGCATAGGGTTAGGGTTAGGGTTAGATTAGGGTTAGGGTTAGATTAGTGTTAGGGTTAAGGGTTAGGTTTAGGTTTAGAGTAGGGTTAGGGTTAGATTAGGGTTAGGGTTAGCATAGGGTTAAGGGTTAGGGTTAGAGTAGGGTTAGATTAGGGTTAGGGTTAGGGTTAGCATAGGGTTAAGGGTTAGGGTTAGAGTAGGGTTAGGGTTAGGGTTAGATTAGGGTTAGGGTTAGGGTTAGCATAGGGTTAAGGGTTAGGGTTAGAGTAGGGTTAGGGTTAGGGTTAGATCAGGGTAGGGTTAGGGTTAGCATAGGGTTAGGGTTATGTTAGGGTTAGGGGTTAGGGTAGGGTTAGTGTTAAGAGTTAGGTTTAGGCTTAGAGTAGGGTTAGGGTTAGGGTTAGAGTATGGTTTTGATTAGGATTAGGGTTATGGTAGGGTTAGGGTTAGATTAGGGTTAGGGTTAGGGTTAGGGTTGGATTAGGGTTAGGGTTAGGGTTAGGGTTAAGGGTTAGGGTAGGGTTAGGTTTAAGGGTTAGGTCTAGGTGTAGAGTAGGGTTAGGGGTTAGGGTTAGATTAGGGTTAGGGGTTAGGGTTAGGGTAGGGTTAGGGTTAGATTAGGGTTAGGGTTAGGGTTAAGGGTTAGGGTAGGGTTAGGTTTTAGGGTTAGGTTTAGGTTTAGAGTAGGGTTAGGGGTTAGGGTTAGATTAGGGTTAGGGTTAGGGTTAGCATAGGGTTAGGGGTTAGGGTTAGGGTTAAGGGTTAGGGTTAGATTAGGGTTAGGGTTAGGGTTAGCATAGGGTTAAGGGTTAGGGTTAGAGTAGGGTTAGGGTTAGGGTTAGATTAGGGTTAGGGTTGGGGTTAGCATAGGGTTAAGGGTTAGGGTTAGGGTTAAGGGTTAGGTTTAGGGTTAGAGTAGGGTTAGGGTTAGATTAGGGTTAGGGGTTAGGGGTTAGGGATAGATTAGGGTTAGGGTTAGGGTTAGGGTTGTGTTTAGGGTTAGGGTTAGAGTAGGGTTAGGATTAGGGTTAGGGTTAGCATAGGGTTAGGGTTAGGGTTAGATTAGGGTTAGGGTTAAGGGTTAGGGTTAGGTTTAGAGTAGGGTTAGGGTTAGATTAGGGTTAGGGTTAGCATAGGGTTAAGGGTTAGGGTTAGAGTAGGGTTAGGGTTAGGGTTAGGGTTAGCATAGGGTTAAGGGTTAGGGTTAGAGTAGGGTTAGGGTTAGGGTTAGATCAGGGTAGGGTTAGGGTTAGCATAGGGTTAGGGTTATATTAGGGTTAGGGTTAGGGGTTAGGGTAGGGTTAAGGGTTAGGTTTAGTCTTAGAGTAGGGTTAGGGTTAGGGTTAGGCTTAGGGTTAGGGTTAGGGTAGGGTTTGGATTAGGATTAGGGTTATGGTAGGGTTAGGGTTAGGTTAGGGTTAGGGTTAGGGTTAGATTAGGGTTAGGGTTAGGGTTAAGGGTTAGGGTAGGGTTAGGTTTAAGGGTTAGGTTTAGGTCTAGAGTAGGGTTAGGGGTTAGGGTTAGATTAGGGTTAGGGGTTAGGGTTAGATTAGGGTTAGGGTTAGGGTTAAGGGCCAGGGTTACAGTTAGGGTTAGGGTTAGGGTTAAGGGATAGGGTTAGGGTTGGGTTAGGGTTAGGGTAGGGTTAGATTAGGGTTAGGGTTAGGGTTAAGGGTTAGGGTAGGGTTAGGTTTTAGGGTTAGGTTTAGGTTTAGAGTAGGGTTAGGGGTTAGGGTTAGATTAGGGTCAGGGTTAGGGTTAGCATAGGGTTAGGGGTTAGGGTTAGGGTTAAGGGTTAGGGTTAGATTACGGTTAGGGGTTAGGGTCAGAGTAGGGTTAGGGTTAGGGTTAAGGGCCAGGGTTACAGTTAGGTTAGGGTTAAGGGATAGGGTTAGGGTTGGGTTAGGGTTAGGGATAGGGTAGGGTTAGGATTTGGGCTAGGGGGTTCTTGAAATTCTAATCTGTAGGGTTAGGGTTAGGGTTAGATTAGGGATAGGGTACAGTTAGGGTTAGGGGGTTCTTGAAATTCTAACCTTTTTTGTGACAAGTCTGACTTTTAAACTCAGAATTCTGCCTTTTTCCTCAAAATTCAGAATTGTTTTTTTCTTGAAATTTCAAATTTTTGCAGGCAAAGTTTGATTTTTCTCAGGCTAGGGTTAGTGTTAGGGTTTGGTAGGGTTAGGGTTAGGGTTAGGGTTAGATTAGGGTTAGGGTTAGGGTTAGCATAGGGTTAAGGGTTAGGGTTAGATTAGGGTTAGGGTTAGGGTTAGATTAGGGTTAGGGTTAAGGGTTAGGTTTAGGTTTAGAGTAGGGTTAGGGTTAGATTAGGGTTAGGGTTAGCATAGGGTTAAGGGTTAGGGTTAGAGTAGGGTTAGATTAGGGTTAGGGTTAGGGTTAGATTAGGGTTAGGGTTAGGGTTAGCATAGTGTTAAGGGTTAGGGTTAGAGTAGGGTTAGGGTTAGGGTTAGCATAGGGTTAAGGGTTAGGGTTAGAGTAGGGTTTGGATTAGGATTAGGGTTATGGTAGGGTTAGGGTTAGATTAGGGTTAGGGTTAGGGTTAGGGTTGGATTAGGGTTAGGGTTAGGGTTAAGGGTTAGGGTAGGGTTAGGTTTAAGGGTTAGGTCTAGGTGTAGAGTAGGGTTAGGGGTTAGGGTTAGATTAGGGTTAGGGGTTAGGGTTAGGGTTAGGGTTAAGGGCCAGGGTTACAGTTAGGTTAGGGTTAGGGTTAAGGGATAGGGTTAGGGTTAGAGTAGGGTTAGGGTTAGATTAGGGTTAGGGTTAGGGTTAAGGGTTAGGGTAGGGTTAGGTATTAGGGTTAGGTTTAGGTTTAGAGTAGGGTTAGGGGTTAGGGTTAGATTAGGGTTAGGGTTAGGGTTAGCATAGGGTTAGGGGTTAGGGTTAGGGTTAAGGGTTAGGGTTAGATTAGGGTTAGGGTTAGCATAGGGTTAAGGGTTAGGGTTAGAGGGTTAGGGTTAGGGTTAGGGTTAGGATTAGGGTTGGGGTTAGCATAGGGTTAAGGGTTAGGGTTAGGGTTAAGGGTTAGGTTTAGGGTTCGAGTAGGGTTAAGGTTAGATTAGGGTTAGGGTTAGGGTTAGGGTTAGGGTTAGGGTTGTGCTTAGGGTTAGGGTTAGAGTAGGGTTAGGATTAGGGTTAGGGTTAGATTAGGGTTAGGGTTAGCATAGGGTTAGGGTTAGGGTTAGATTAGGGTTAGGGTTAGATTAGGGTTAGGGTTAACGGTTAGGTTTAGGTTTAGAGTAGGGTTAGGGTTAGATTAGGGTTAGGGTTAGCATAGGGTTAAGGGTTAGGGTTAGAGTAGGGTTAGATTAGGGTTAGGGTTAGGGTTAGCATAGGGTTAAGGGTTAGGGTTAGAGTAGGGTTAGGGTTAGGGTTAGATTAGGGTTAGGGTTAGGGTTAGCATAGGGTTAAGGGTTAGGGTTAGAGTAGGGTTAGGGTTAGGGTTAGATCAGGGTAGTGTTAGGGTTAGCATAGGGTTAGGGTTATATTAGGGTTAGGGTTAGGGGTTAGGGTAGGGTTAGGGTTAAGGGTTAGGTTTAGGCTTAGAGTAGGGTTAGGGTTAGAGTATGGATTTGATTAGGATTAGGGTTATGGTAGGGTTAGGGTTAGATTAGGGTTAGGGTTAGGGTTAGGGTTGGATTAGGGTTAGGGTTAGGGTTAGGGTAGGGTTAGGTTTAAGGGTTAGGTCTAGGTGTAGAGTAGGGTTAGGGGTTAGGGTTAGATTAGGGTTAGGGGTTAGGGTTAGGGTTAGGGTAGGGTTAGGGTTAGATTAGGGTTAGGGTTAGGGTTAAGGGTTAGGGTAGGGTTAGGTTTTAGGGTTAGGTTTAGGTTTAGAGTAGGGTTAGGGGTTAGGGTTAGATTAGGGTTAGGGTTAGGGTTAGCATAGGGTTAGGGGTTAGGGTTAGGGTTAAGGGTTAGGGTTAGATTAGGGTTAGGGTTAGGGTTAGCATAGGGTTAAGGGTTAGGGTTAGAGTAGGGTTAGGGTTAAGGTTAGATTAGGGTTAGGGTTGGGGTTAGCATAGGGTTAAGGGTTAGGGTTAGGGTTAAGGGTTAGGTTTAGGGTTAGAGTAGGGTTAGGGTTAGATTAGGGTTAGGGGTTAGGGGTTAGGGTTAGGGTTGTGCTTAGGGTTAGGGTTAGAGTAGGGTTAGGATTAGGGTTAGATTAGGGTTAGGGTTAGCATAGGGTTAGGGTTAGGGTTAGATAAGGGTTAGGGTTAGGGTTAGGGTTAAGGGTTATTTTAGGTTTAGAGTAGGGTTAGGGTTAGATTAGGGTTAGGGGTTAGGGTTAGCATAGGGTTAAGGGTTAGGGTTAGAGTAGGGTTAGATTAGGGTTAGGGTTAGCATAGGGTTAAGGGTTATGGTTAGAGTAGGGTTAGGGTTAGGGTTAGATTAGGATTAGGGTTAGGGTTAGCATAGGGTTAAGGGTTAGGGTTAGAGTAGGGTTAGGGTTAGGGTTAGATCGGGTTAAGGGTTAGGGTTAGAGTAGGGTTAGGGTTAGGGTTAGATCAGGGTAGGGTTAGGGTTAGTATAGGGTTAAGTGTTAGGGTTAGGGTTAGGGTTAGCATAGGGTTAGGGTTAGGGGTTAGGGTAGGGTTAGGGTTAAGGGTTAGGTTTAGGCTTAGAGTAGGGTTAGGGTTAGGGTTAGGCTTAGGGTTAGAGTATGGTTTGGATTAGGATTAGGGTTATGGTAGGGTTAGGGTTAGATTAGGGTTAGGGTTAGGGGTAGGGTTGGATTAGGGTTAGGGTAAGGGTTAAGGGTTAGGGTAGGGTTAGGTTTAAGGGTTAGGTCTAGGTGTAGAGTAGGGTTAGGGGTTAGGGTTAGGGTTAGGGTTAAGGGCCAGGGTTACAGTTAGGTTAGGGTTAGGGTTAAGGGATAGGGTTAGGGCTGGGTTAGGGTTAGGGTTAGGGTTAAGGGTTAGGGTTAGGGTTAAGGGTTAGGGTAGGGTTAGGTTTTAGGGTTAGGTTTAGGTTTAGAGTAGGGTTAGGGGTTAGGGTTAGATTAGGGTTAGGGTTAGCATAGGGTTAGGGGTTAGGGTTAGGGTTAAGGGTTAGGGTTAAGGGTTAGGTTTAGGGTTAGAGTAGGGTTAGGGTTAGATTAGGGTTAGGGGTTAGGGATAGATTAGGGTTAGGGTTAGGGTTAGGGTTGTGCTTAGGGTTAGGGTTAGAGTAGGGTTAGGATTAGGGTTAGGGTTAGATTAGGGTTAGGGTTAGCATAGGGTTAGGGTTAGGGTTAGATTAGGGTTAGGGTTAGGGTTAGATTAGGGTTAGGGTTAAGGGTTAGGTTTAGGGTTAGAGTAGGGTTAGGGTTAGATTAGGGTTAGGGTTAGCATAGGGTTAAGGGTTAGGGTTAGAGTAGGGTTAGATTAGGGTTAGCATAGGGTTAAGGGTTAGGGTAGGGTTAGGGTTAGGGTTAGGGTTAGCATAGGGTTAAGGGTTAGGGTTAGGGTTAGATCAGGGTAGGGTTAGGGTTAGCATAGGGTTAGGGTTATATTAGGGTTAGGGTTAGGGGTTAGGGTAGGGTTAGGGTTAAGGGTTAGGTTTAGGCTTAGAGTAGGGTTAGGGTTAGGGTTAGAGTATGGTTTGGATTAGGATTAGGGTTATAGTAGGGTTAGATTAGGGTTAGGGTTAGGGTTGGATTAGGGTTAGGGTTAGGGTTAAGGGTTAGGTTAGGGTTAGGTTTAAGGGTTAGGTCTAGGTGTAGAGTAGGGTTAGGGGTTAGGGTTAGATTAGGGTTAGGGGTTAGGGTTAGGGTTAGGGTTAAGGGCCAGGGTTACAGTTAGGTTAGGGTTAGGGTTAAGGGATAGGGTTAGGGTTGGGTTAGGGTTAGGGTTAGATTAGGGTTAGGGTTAGGGTTAAGGGTTAGGGTAGGGTTAGGTTTCAGGGTTAGGTTTAGGTTTAGAGTAGGGTTAGGGGTTAGGGTTAGATTAGGGTTAGGGTTAGGGTTAGCATAGGGTTAGGGGTTAGGGTTAGGGTTAAGGTTTAGGGTTAGATTAGGGTTAGGGTTAGGGTTAGCATAGGGTTAAGGGTTAGGGTTAGAGTAGGGTTAGGGTTAGGGTTAGATTAGGGTTAGGGTTGGGGTTAGCATAGGGTTAAGGGTTAGGGTTAGGGTTAAGGGTTAGGTTTAGGGTTAGAGTAGGGTTAGGGTTAGATTAGGGTTAGGGGTTAGGGGTTAGGGTTAGGGTTGTGCTTAGGGTTAGGGTTAGAGTAGGGTTAGCATAGGGTTAGGGTTAGGGTTAGATTAGGGTTAGGGTTAGGGTTAGATAAGGGTTAGGGTTAAGGGTTATTTTAGGTTTAGAGTAGGGTTAGGGTTAGATTAGGGTTAGGGGTTAGGGTTAGCATAGGGTTAAGGGTTAGGGTTAGAGTAGGGTTAGATTAGGGTTAGGGTTAGCATAGGGCTAAGGGTTATGGTTAGAGTAGGGTTAGGGTTAGGGTTAGCATAGGGTTAAGGGTTAGGGTTAGAGTAGAGTTAGGGTTAGGGTTAGATCGGGTTAAGGGTTAGGGTTAGAGTAGGGTTAGGGTTAGGGTTAGATCAGGGTAGGGTTAGGGTTAGCATAGGGTTAAGTGTTAGGGTTAGGGTTAGGGTTAGCATAGGGTTAGGGTTATATTAGGGTTAGGGTTAGGGGTTAGGGTAGGGTTAGGGTTAAGGGTTAGGTTTAGGCTTAGAGTAGTGTTAGGGTTAGGGTTAGGCTTAGGGTTAGAGTATGGTTTGATTAGGATTAGGGTTATGGTAGGGTTAGGGTTAGATTAGGGTTAGGGTTAGGGTTGGATTAGGGTTAGGGTTAGGGTTAGGGTTAAGGGTTAGGGTAGGGTTAGGTTTAAGGGTTAGGTCTAGGTGTAGAGTAGGGTTAGGGGTTAGGGTTAGATTAGGGTTAGGGGTTAGGGTTAGGGTTAAGGGCCAGGGTTACAGTTAGGTTAGGGTTAGGGTTAAGGGATAGGGTTAGGGTTGGGTTAGGGTTAGGGTTAGGGTAGGGTTAGGGTTAGATTAGGGTTAGGGTTAGGGTTAAGGGTTAGGGTAGGGTTAGGTTTTAGGGTTAGGTTTAGGTTTAGAGTAGGGTTAGGGGTTAGTGTTAGATTAGGGTAAGGGTTAGCATAGGGTTAGGGGTTAGGGTTAGGGTTAAGGGTTAGGGTTAGGGTTAAGGGTTAGGTTTAGGGTTAGAGTAGGGTTAGGGTTAGATTAGGGTTAGGGGTTAGGGGTTATGGATAGATTAGGGTTAGGGTTAGGGTTAGGGTTGTGCTTAGGGTTAGGGTTAGAGTAGGGTTAGGATTAGGGTTAGATTAGGGTTAGGGTTAGCATAGGGTTAGGGTTAGGGTTAGATTAGGGTTAGGGTTAGGGTTAGATAAGGGTTAGGGTTAAGGGTTAGGTTTAGGTTTAGAGTAGGGTTAGGGTTAGATTAGGGTTAGGGGTTAGGGTTAGCATAGGGTTAAAGGTTAGGGTTAGAGTAGGGTTAGATTAGGGTTAGGGTTAGGGTTAGCATAGGGTTAAGGGTTAGGGTTAGAGTAGGGTTAGGGTTAGGGTTAGATTAGGGTTAGGGTTAGGGTTAGCATAGGGTTAAGGGTTAGGGTTAGAGTAGGGTTAGGGTTAGATCAGGGTAGGGTTAGGGTTAGCATAGGGTTAAGTGTTAGGGTTAGGGTTAGGGTTAGCATAGGGTTAGGGTTATATTAGGGTTAGGGTTAGGGGTTAGGGTAGGGTTAGGGTTAAGGGTTAGGTTTAGGCTTAGAGTAGGGTTAGGGTTAGGGTTAGGGTTAGAGTAGGATTTGGATTAGGATTAGGGTTATGGTAGGGTTAGGGTTAGATTAGGGTTAGGGTTAGGGTTAGATTAGGTTAGGGGAATATAACCTGGCATAACCAGGTGGTGCACTGGCCATTGGCGTGTGTGACCGAGGCATCAGACATCCTCCACGTCCACGTCCACAGTCCCAAGCACGCCCCACTCCACATCCCCCCACTATGCACGGCCCCCCTCTGCTGTGCCCCCACAGCCACCAAAAAAGTATGAGCACCTCCCCACTCCACCCATTCACTCTCCGTAACAGGAAAAGTAAAAAACCCTCCCACTCCACACACTCCCTCTCCGTCACTGAGGCTCCTAAAAAACACAAGGCGAACTACGTATGTGTTGGTTCAAAAAATTACACTCACGTGTCTTAATCTTTTGCTCTGCCTTGTTGCAACGTTTCGGATTTTGGCTTTTCCTTCATCAGGCAGGTCAGAGCGTTTGTCTTCTTTCTTTAGGTTTCTTCTTTCTTTTAGGTTCCCGGTAAGTATTTTGTTTTACTTTTCTTCTTTCTTTCAGGTTACAGGTAAGTAGGACTTTCTTCTTTTTTTCAGGTTTCAGGTAAGTATTATTTTCACTTTTCTTCTTTCTTTCAGGCTACAGGTGAGTATTGTTTTCTTCTTTTTTTCAGGCTTAGGGATTAGGGTTAGGGATTAGGGTTAGGGTTAGGGGTTAGGGTTAGGGGTTAGGGTTAGGGTTAGGGGCCCGGGTTAGGGTTAGGGTTAGGGGATGGGGCTAGGGGTAGGTCTCTCACCATCCTGGGGTTAGGATTAGAGAAAAGGGGCTAGGGATGGTTGTCTCACCCTTCCCGGAGCTCTGCGGAAGACACCCACGAGGCACCGGCGAAAAAAGGAGAATTGGCTAGGGTTATATGTCCTTAGGAGCAGGGGAAAGGGCTGGTCCAGATGTCGTCACCGTGAATGGAATCTCCACAGCCACACAGCTTGAAACCAAGGCACTGGCGGGTTAGGTTAGGGGAAAATAACCTGGCATAACCAGGTGGTGCACTGGCCATTGGCGTGTGTGACCGAGGCATCAGACATCCTCCACGTCCACGTCCACAGTCCCAAGCACGCCCCACTCCACATCCCCCCACTATGCACGGCCCCCTCTGCTGTGCCCCCACAGCCACCAAAAAAGTATGAGCACCTCCCCACTCCACCCATTCCCTCTCCGTAACAGGAAAAGTAAAAAACCCTCCCACTCCACACACTCCCTCTCCGTCACTGAGGCTCCTAAAAAACACAAGGCGAACTACCTATGTGTTGGTTCAAAAAATTACACTCACGTGTCTTAATCTTTTGCTCTGCCTTGTTGCAACGTTTCGGATTTTGGCTTTTCCTTCATCAGGCAGGTCAGAGCGTTTGTCTTCTTTCTTTAGGTTTCTTCTTTCTTTTAGGTTCCCGGTAAGTATTTTGTTTTACTTTTCTTCTTTCTTTCAGGTTACAGGTAAGTAGGACTTTCTTCTTTTTTTCAGGTTTCAGGTAAGTATTATTTTCACTTTTCTTCTTTCTTTCAGGCTACAGGTGAGTATTGTTTTCTTCTTTTTTTCAGGCTTAGGGATTAGGGTTAGGGTTAGGGGTTAGGGTTAGGGGTTAGGGTTAGGGTTAGGGGCCCGGGTTAGGGTTAGGGTTAGGGGATGGGGCTAGGGGTAGGTCTCTCACCATCCTGGGGTTAGGATTAGAGAAAAGGGGCTAGGGATGGTTGTCTCACCCTTCCCGGAGCTCTGCGGAAGACACCCACGAGGCACCGGAGAAAAAAGGAGAATTGGCTAGGGTTATATGTCCTTAGGAGCAGGGGAAAGGGCTGGTCCAGATGTCGTCACCGTGAATGGAATCTCCACAGCCACACAGCTTGAAACCAAGGCACTGGCGGGTTAGGTTAGGGGAAAATAACCTGGCATAACCAGGTGGTGCACTGGCCATTGGCGTGTGTGACCGAGGCATCAGACATCCTCCACGTCCACGTCCACAGTCCCAAGCACGCCCCACTCCACATCCCCCCACTATGCACGGCCCCCCTCTGCTGTGCCCCCACAGCCACCAAAAAAGTATGAGCACCTCCCCACTCCACCCATTCACTCTCCGTAACAGGAAAAGTAAAAAACCCTCCCACTCCACACACTCCCTCTCCGTCACTGAGGCTCCTAAAAAACACAAGGCGAACTACGTATGTGTTGGTTCAAAAAATTACACTCACGTGTCTTAATCTTTTGCTCTGCCTTGTTGCAACGTTTCGGATTTTGGCTTTTCCTTCATCAGGCAGGTCAGAGCGTTTGTCTTCTTTCTTTAGGTTTCTTCTTTCTTTTAGGTTCCCGGTAAGTATTTTGTTTTACTTTTCTTCTTTCTTTCAGGTTACAGGTAAGTAGGACTTTCTTCTTTTTTTCAGGTTTCAGGTAAGTATTATTTTCACTTTTCTTCTTTCTTTCAGGCTACAGGAGAGTATTGTTTTCTTCTTTTTTTCAGGCTTAGGGATTAGGGTTAGGGATTAGGGGTTAGGGTTAGGGGTTAGGGTTAGGGGTTAGGGTTAGGGTTAGTGGCCCGGGTTAGGGTTAGGGTTAGGGTTAGCATAGGGTTAAGGATTAGGGTTAGGGTTAGATTAGGGTTAGGGTTAGGGTTAGCATAGGGTTAAGGGTTAGGGTTATAGTAGGGTTAGGGGTAGGGTTAGTTCAGGGTTAGGGTTAGGGTTAGCATAGGGTTAAGGGTTAGGGTTAGCAAAGGGTTAGATTAGGGTTAGGGTTAGGGGTTAGGGTTAGGGTTAGAGTAGGGTTAGGGGTTTAGGGTTAGATTAGGGTTAGGGTTAGGGTTAGCATAGGGTTAGGGTTAAGTGTTAGGGTTAGAGTTAGACTAGGGTTAGGGTTAGATTAGGGTTAGGGTTAGGGTCAAGGGCCAGGGTTAGGGTTAGGTTAGGGTTAGGGTTAAGGGATACGGTTAGGGTTGGGTTAAGGTTAGGGATTGGGTAGGGTTACGATTTGGGCTAGGGGGTTCTTGAAATTCTAATCTGTAGGGTTAGGGTTAGGGTTAGATTAGTGTTAGGGTATGGTTAGGGTTAGGAGGTTCTTGAAATTCTAACCATTTTTGTTAAAAGTCTGACTGTTAAACTCAGAATTATGCCTTTTTTCGTCAAAATTCAGAATTGTTTTTTTCTTGAAATTTTGACTTTTTACTGCAAATTTTGATTTTTCTCGGTCTAGGGTGAGTGTTAGGGTTTGGTAGGGTTAGGGTTAGGGTTAGATTAGGGTTAGGGTTAGGGCTAGCATAGGGTTAAGGGTTAGAGTTAGAGTAGGGTTAGGGTTAGGGTTCAGTTTAGGGTTAGGGTTAGGGTTCAGTTTAGGGTTAGGGTTAGAGTAGGGTTAGGATTAGGGTTAGGGTTATGGTAGGGGTAGGGTTAGATTAGGGGTAGGGTTAGCATAGGGATAGGGTTAGGGTTAAGGGTTAGGGTAGGGTTACGGTTAAGGGTTAGGTTTAGAGTAGGGTTAGGGTTAGATTCGGGTTAGGGGTTAGGGTTAGCATAGGGTTAAGGGTTAGGGTTAGAGTAGGGTTAAGGTTATGTTTAGATTAGGGTTAGGGTTAGGGTTAGCATAGGGTTAAGGGTTAGGGTTAGAGTAGGGTTAGGGTTAGGGTTAGATTAGGGTTAGGGTTAGGGTTAGCATAGGTTTAAGGGTTAGGGTTAGGGTTAGATCAGGGTTAGGGTTAGGGTTAGCATAGGGTTAAGGGTTAGGGTTAGGGTTAGAGTTAGCATAGGGTTAGGGTTAGTATATGGTTAGATTAGGGTTAGGGTTAGGGTTTAGGGTAGGGTTAGGGTTAAGGGTTAGGTTTAGGCTTAGAGTAGGGTTAGGGTTAGGGTTAGACTTAGGGTTAGAGTAGGATTAGGATTAGGATTAGGGTTATGGTAGGGTTAGGGTTAGCATAGGGTTAAGATTAGGGTTAAGGGTTAGGGTTAGGGTTAGAGTAGGGTTAGGGTTAGATTAGTGTTAGGTTTAGGGTTAGATTAGGGTTAGGGTTAGGGTTAGAGTAGGGTTAGGATTAGGGTTAGGGTTATGGTAGGGGTAGGGTTGGATTAGGGGTAGGGTTAGCATAGGGCTAGGGTTAGGGTTAGATTAGGGTTAGGGTTAGGGTTAGATTAGGGTTGGGTTAAGGGTTAGGGTAGGGTACAGTTAAGGGTTAGGTTTAGGTTTAGAGTAGGGTTAGGGTTAGATTAGGGTTAGGGGTTAGGGTTAGCATAGGGTTAAGGGTTAGGGTTAGAGTAGGGTTAGGGTTAGGGTTAGATTAGGGTTAGGGTTAGGGTTAGCATAGGGTTAAGGGTTAGGGTTAGGGTTAGATCAGGGTTAGGGTTAGGGTTAGCATAGGGTTAAGGGTTAGGGTTAGGGTTAGAGTTAGCATAGGGTTAGGGTTAGCATATTGTTAGATTAGGTTAGGGTTAGGGTTTAGGGTAGGGTTAGGGTTAAGGGTTAGGTTTAGGCTTAGAGTAGGGTTAGGGTTAGGGTTAGACTTAGGGTTAGAGTAGGGTTAGGATTAGGATTAGGGTTAGCATAGGGTTAGGGTTAGGGTTAAGGGTTAGGGTTAGAGTTAGACTAGGGTTAGGGTTAGGGTTAGGGTTAAGGGCCAGGGTTAGGGTTAGTTTAGGGTTAGGGTTAAGGGATAGGGTTAGGGTTGGGTTAGGGTTAGGGTTAGGGTATGGTTAGGGTTAAGGTTAGGGGGTTCTTGAAATTCTAACCATTTTTGTTAAAAGTCTGACTTTTACTCTCAGAATTCTGCCTTTTTTCCTCAAAATTCAGACGTTTTTATTTTCTTGAAATTTGGACTTTTTTTCCTTCAAAATTTGACCTTTTGGCCTAAAATTTTTATTTTTTTTGCTTAAAAGTATGACTTCCTTTCTTGGAATTCTAACCTTTTTTCTTAAAAGTCTGACTTTTAAACTCAGAATTCTGCCTTTTTTCCTCAGGGTTAGGGTTAGGGTAGGGTTAAGTTTAGACTAGGGTCAGGGTTAGGGGTTAGGGTAGGGTTAGGGTTAGCATAGGTTTAAGGGTTAGGGTTAGAGTAGGGTTAGGGTTAGATTAGGGTTAGGGTTAGCATAGGGTTAAGGGTTAGGGTTAAGGGTTAGGTTTAGGGTTAGAGTAGGGTTATGGTTAGATTAGTGTTAGGGTTAGGGGTTAGGGATAGATCAGGGTTAGGGTTAGGGTTAGATTAGGGTTAGGGTTGGGTTTAGGGTCAGGGTTAGAGTAGGGTTAGGATTAGGGTTAGGGTTATGGTAGGGGTAGGGTTAGCATAGGGTTAGGGTTAGATTAGGGTTAGGGGTTAGGGTTAGCATAGGGTTAAGGGTTAGGGTTAGGGTTAGATTAGGGTTAGGGTTAGGGTTAGCATAGGGTTAAGGGTTAGGGTTATAGTAGGGTTAGTTCAGGGTTAGGGTTAGGGTTAGTATAGGGTTAAGGGTTGGGGTTAGGGTTAGCATAGGGTTAGATTAGGGTTAGGGTTAGGGGTTAGGTTAGGGTTAAGGGTTAGGGTTAGGGTTAGGGTTAAGGGCCAGGGTTAGGGTTAGTTTAGGGTTAGGGTTAAGGGATAGGGTTAGGGTTGGGTTAGGGTTAGGGTTAGGGTATAGTTAGGGTTAAGGTTAGGGGGTTCTTGAAATTCTAACCATTTTTGTTAAAAGTCTGACTTTTACTCTCAGAATTCTGACTTTTTTCCTCAAAATTCAGACGTTTTTATTTTCTTGAAATTTGGACTTTTTTTCCTTCAAAATTTGACCTTTTGGCCTAAAATTTTTATTTGTTTTGCTTAAAAGTATGACTTCCTTTCTTGGAATTCTAACCTTTTTTGTTAAAAGTCTGACTTTTGAACTCAGAATTCTGCCTTTTTTCCTCAGGGTTAGGGTTAGGGTAGGGTTAAGTTTAGACTAGGGTTAGGGTTAGGGGTTAGGGTAGGGTTAGGGTTAGGGTTAGCATAGGTTTAAGGGTTAGGGTTAGAGTAGGGTTAGGGTTAGATTAGGGTTAGGGTTAGCATAGGGTTAAGGGTTAGGGTTAGGGTTAAGGGTTAGGTTTAGGGTTAGAGTAGGGTTATGGTTAGATTAGTGTTAGGGTTAGGGGTTAGGGATAGATCAGGGTTAGGGTTAGGGTTAGATTAGGGTTAGGGTTGGGTTTAGAGTCAGGGTTAGAGTAGGGTTAGGATTAGGGTTAGGGTTATGGTAGGGGTAGGGTTAGCATAGGGTTAGGGTTAGATTAGGGTTAGGGTTAGGGTTAGATTAGGGTTAGGGTTAAGGTTTAGGGTAGGGTTAGGGTTAAGGGTTAGGTTTAGGTTTAGAGTAGGGTTAGGGTTAGATTAGGGTTAGGGGTTAGGGTTAGCATAGGGTTAAGGTTAGGGTTAGATTAGGGTTAGGGTTAGCATAGGGTTAAGGGTTAGGGTTAGGGTTAGATTAGGGTTAGGGTTAGGGTTAGCATAGGGTTAAGGGTTAGGGTTATAGTAGGGTTAGGTGTAGGGTTAGTTCAGGGTTAGGGTTAGGGTTAGCATAGGGTTAAGGGTTGGGGTTAGGGTTAGCATAGGGTTAGATTAGGGTTAGGGTTAGGGGTTAGGTTAGGGTTAAGGGTTAGGGTTAGGGTTAGGGTTAGGGTTAAGGGCCAGGGTTAGGGTTAGTTTAGGGTTAGGGTTAAGGGATAGGGTTAGGGTTGGGTTAGGGTTAGGGTATAGTTAGGGTTAAGGTTAGGGGGTTCTTGAAATTCTAACCATTTTTGTTAAAAGTCTGACTTTTACTCTCAGAATTCTGACTTTTTTCCGCAAAATTCAGACGTTTTTATTTTCTTGAAATTTGGACTTTTTTTCCTTCAAAATTTGACCTTTTGGCCTAAAATTTTTATTTTTTTTGCTTAAAAGTATGACTTCCTTTCTTGGAATTCTAACCTTTTTTGTTAAAAGTCTGACTTTTGAACTCAGAATTCTGCCTTTTTTCCTCAGGGTTAGGGTTAGGGTAGGGTTAAGTTTAGACTAGGGTTAGGGTTAGGGGTTAGGGTAGGGTTAGGGTTAGGGTTAGCATAGGTTTAAGGGTTAGGGTTAGAGTAGGGTTAGGGTTAGATTAGGGTTAGGGTTAGCATAGGGTTAAGGGTTAGGGTTAGGGTTAAGGGTTAGGTTTAGGGTTAGGGTTAGGGTTAGATTAGGGTTAGGGTTAAGGTTTAGGGTAGGGTTAGGGTTAAGGGTTAGGTTTAGGTTTAGAGTAGGGTTAGGGTTAGATTAGGGTTAGGGGTTAGGGTTAGCATAGGGTTAAGGTTAGGGTTAGATTAGGGTTAGGGTTAGCATAGGGTTAAGGGTTAGGGTTAGGGTTAGATTAGGGTTAGGGTTAGCATAGGGTTAAGGGTTAGGGTTATAGTAGGGTTAGGTGTAGGGTTAGTTCAGGGTTAGGGTTAGGGTTAGCATAGGGTTAGATTAGGGTTAGGGTTAGGGGTTAGGTTAGGGTTAAGTGTTAGGTTTAGGCTTAGAGCAGGGTCAGGGTTAGGGTTAGAGTAGGGTTAAGGGTTAGGGTAGGGTTAGGATTAGGGTTAGGTTTAGAGTAGGGTTAGGGGGTAGGGTTAGATCAGGGTTAGGGTTAGGGTTAGGGTTAGCATAGGGTTAGGGGTTAGGGTTAAGTGTTAGGGTTAGAGTTAGACTAGGGTTAGGGTTAGATTAGGGTTAGGGTTAGGGTTAAAGGCCAGGGTTAGGGTTAGGTTAGGGTTAGGTTTAAGGGATAGGGTTAGGGTTAGGGTTAGGGATAGGGATAGGGTAGGGTTACGATTTGGGCTAGGGGGTTCTTGAAATTCTAATCTGTAGGGTTAGGGTTAGGGTTAGATTAGGGTTAGGGTATGGCTAGGGTTAGGGTTAGGGGGTTCTTGAAATTCTAACCATTTTTGTTAAAAGTCTGACTGTTAAACTCAGAATTCTGAATTTTTTCGTCCAAATTCTGAATTGTTTTTTTCTTCAAATTTTGACTTTTTACCTGCAAATTTTGATTTTTCTCGGTCTAGGGTTAGTGTTAGGGTTGGGTAGGGTTAGGATTAGGGTTAGGGTTATGGTAGGGGTAGGGTTAGATTAGGGGTAGGGTTAGCATAGGGCTAGGGTTAGATTAGGGTTAGGGTTAGGGTTAGATTAGGGTTAGGGTTAAGGGTTAGGGTAGGGTTATGGTTAAGGGTTAGGTTTAGGTTTAGAGTAGGGTTAGGGTTAGATTAGGGTTAGGGGTTAGGGTTAGCATAGGGTTAAGGGTTAGGGTTAGAGTAGGGTTAAGGTTAGGGTTAGATTAGGGTTAGGGTTAGTTTTAGCATAGGGTTAAGGGTTAGGGTTAGAGTAGGGTTAGGGTTAGGGTTAGATTAGGGTTAGGGTTAGGGTTAGCATAGGGTTAAGGGTTAGGGTTAGGGTTAGATCAGGGTTAGGGTTAGGGTTAGCATAGGGTTAAGGGTTAGTGTTAGAGTTAGCATAGGGTTAGGGTTAGCATATGGTTAGATTAGGGTTAGGGTTAGGGTTTAGGGTAGGGTTAGGGTTAAGGGTTAGGTTTAGGCTTAGAGTAGTGTTAGGGTTAGGGTTAGACTTAGGGTTAGAGTAGGGTTAGGATTAGGATTAGGGTTAGGGTAGGGTTAGGGTTAGCATAGGGTTAGAGTTAGGGTTACGGGTTAGGGTTAGAGTTAGACTAGGGTTAGGGTTAGAGTAGGGTTAGGGTTAGGGTTAAGGGCCAGGGTTAGGGTTAGGTTAGGGTTAGGGTTAAGGGATAGGGTTAGGTTAGGGTTAGGGTATGGTTAGGGTTAGGGTTAGGGGGTTCTTGAAATTCTAACCATTTTTGTTAAAAGTCTGACTTTTATATTCAGAATTCTGCCTTTTTTCCTCAAAATTCAGACGTTTTTATTTTCTTGAAATTTGTACTTTTTTTCCTTCAAAATTTGACCTTTTGGCCTAAAATTTTGATTTTTTTTTTAAAAATATGACTTCCTTTCTTGAAATTCTAACCTTTTTTGTTAAAAGTCTGACTTTTAAACTCAGAATTCTGCCTTTTTTCCTCAGGATTAGGGTTAGGGTAGGGTTAAGGTTAGATTAGGGTTAGGGTTAGGGGTTAGGGTAGGGTTAGGGTTAGGGTTAGCATAGGTTTAAGGGTTAGGGTTAGAGTAGGGTTAGGGTTAGATTAGGGTTAGGGTTAGGGTTAGCATAGGGTTAAGGGTTAGGGTTAATGGTTAGGTTTAGGGTTAGAGTAGGATTATGGTTAGATTAGGGTTAGGGTTAGGGGTTAGGGATAGATCAGGGTTAGGGTTAGGGTTAGATTAGGGTTGAGTTTAGGGTCAGGGTTAGAGTAGGGTTAGGGTTAGGGTTAGATTAGGGTTAGGGTTAAGGTTTAGGGTAGGGTTAGGGTTAAGGGTTAGGTTTAGGTTTAGAGTAGGGTTAGGGTTAGCTTAGGGTTAGGGGTTAGGGTTAGCATAGGGTTAAGGTTAGGGTTAGATTAGGGTTAGGGTTAGCTTAGGGTTAGGGGTTAGGGTTAGCATAGGGTTAAGGTTAGGGTTAGATTAGGGTTAGCATAGGGTTAAGGGTTAGGGTTAGGGTTAGATTAGGGTTAGGGTTAGGGTTAGCATAGGGTTAAGGGTTAGGGTTAGAGTAGGGTTAGGATTAGGGTTAGGGTTATAGTAGGGGTAGGGTTAGATTAGGGGTAGGGTTAGCATAGGGCTAGGGTTAGGGTTAGATTAGGGTTAGGGTTAGGGTTAGATTAGGGTTAGGGTTAAGGGTTAGGGTAGGGTTACGGTTAAGGGTTAGGTTTAGGTTTAGAGTAGGGTTAGGGTTAGATTAGGGTTAGGGTTCAATTTAGGGTTAGGGTTAGAGTAGGGTTAGGATTAGGGTTAGGGTTATGGTAGGGGTAGGGTTAGATTAGGGGTAGGGTTAGCATAGGGCTAGGGTTAGGGTTAGATTAGGGTTAGGGTTAGGGTTAGATTAGGGTTAGGGTTAAGGGTTAGGGTAGGGTTACGGTTAAGGGTTAGGTTTAGGTTTAGAGTAGGGTTAGGGTTAGATTAGGGTTAGGGGTTAGGGTTAGCATAGGGTTAAGGGTTAGGGTTAGAGTAGGGTTAAGGTTATGGTTAGATTAGGGTTAGGGTTAGGGTTAGCATAGGGTTAAGGGTTAGGGTTAGAGTAGGGTTAGGGTTAGGGTTAGATTAGGGTTAGGGTTAGGGTTAGCATAGGGTTAAGGGGTAGGGTTAGGGTTAGATCAGGGTTAGGGTTAGGGTTAGCATAGGGTTCAGGATTAGGGTTAGGGTTAGAGTTAGCATAGGGTTAGGGTTAGCATATGGTTAGATTAGGGTTAGGGTTAGGGTTTAGGGTAGGGTTAGGGTTAAGGGTTAGGTTTAGGCTTAGAGTAGGGTTAGGGTTAGGGTTAGACTTAGGGTTAGAGTAGGGTTAGGATTAGGATTAGGGTTATGGTATGGTTAGGGTTAGCATAGGGTTAGGGTTAGGGTTAAGGGTTAGGGTTAGAGTTAGACAAGGGTTAGGGTTAGAGTAGGGTTAGGGTTAAGGGCCAGGGTTAGGGTTAGGTTAGGGTTAGGGTTAAGGGATAGGGTTAGGTTAGGGTTAGGGTATGGTTAGGGTTAGGGTTAGGGGGTTCTTGAAATTCTAACCATTTTTTTTCAAAGTCTGACTTTTATACTCAGAATTCTGCCTTTTTTCCTCAAAATTCAGACGTTTTTATTTTCTTGAAATTTGGACTTTTTTTCCTTCAAAATTTGACCTTTTGGCCTAAAATTTTGATTTTTTTTTTAAAAATATGACTTCCTTTCTTGAAATTCTAACCTTTTTTGTTAAAAGTCTGACTTTTAAACTCAGAATTCTGCCTTTTTTCCTCAGGATTAGGGTTAGGGTAGGGTTAAGGTTAGATTAGGGTTAGCGTTAGGGGTTAGTGTAGGGTTAGGGTTAGGGTTAGCATAGGTTTAAGGGTTAGGGTTAGAGTAGGGTTAGGGTTAGATTAGGGTTAGGGTTAGGGTTAGCATAGGGTTAAGGGTTAGGGTTAGGGTTAAGGGTTAGGTTTAGGGTTAGAGTAGGATTAGGGTTAGATTAGGGTTAGGGTTAGGGGTTAGGGATAGATCAGGGTTAGGGTTAGGGTTAGATTAGGGTTGAGTTTAGGGTCAGGGTTAGAGTAGGGTTAGGTTTAGGGTTAGATTAGGGTTAGGGTTAAGGTTTAGGGTAGGGTTAGGGTTAAGGGTTAGGTTTAGGTTTAGAGTAGGGTTAGGGTTAGCTTAGGGTTAGGGGTTAGGGTTAGCATAGGGTTAAGGTTAGGGTTAGATTAGGGTTAGGGTTAGCTTAGGGTTAGGGGTTAGGGTTAGCATAGGGTTAAGGGTTAGGGTTAGGGTTAGATTAGGGTTAGGGTTAGGGTTAGCATAGGGTTAAGGGTTAGGGTTAGAGTAGGGTTAGGATTAGGGTTAGGGTTATAGTAGGGGTAGGGTTAGATTAGGGGTAGGGTTAGCATAGGGCTAGGGTTAGGGTTAGATTAGGGTTAGGGTTAGGGTTAGATTAGGGTTAGGGTTAAGGGTTAGGGTAGGGTTACGGTTAAGGGTTAGGTTTACGTTTAGAGTAGGGTTAGGGTTAGATTAGGGTTAGGGTTAGGGTTCAGTTTAGGGTTAGGGTTAGAGTAGGGTTAGGATTAGGGTTAGGGTTATGGTAGGGGTAGGGTTAGATTAGGGGTAGGGTTAGCATAGGGCTAGGGTTAGGGTTAGATTAGGGTTAGGGTTAGGGTTAGATTAGGGTTAGGGTTAAGGGTTAGGGTAGGGTTACGGTTAAGGGTTAGGTTTAGGTTTAGAGTAGGGTTAGGGTTAGATTAGGGTTAGGGGTTAGGGTTAGCATAGGGTTAAGGGTTAGGGTTAGAGTAGGGTTAGGGTTATGGTTAGATTAGGGTTAGGGTTAGGGTTAGCATAGGGTTAAGGGTTAGGGTTAGAGTAGGGTTAGGGTTAGGGTTAGATTAGGGTTAGGGTTAGCATAGGGTTAAGGGGTAGGGTTAGGGTTAGATCAGGGTTAGGGTTAGGGTTAGCATAGGGTTCAGGGTTAGGGTTAGGGTTAGAGTTAGCATAGGGTTAGGGTTAGCATATGGTTAGATTAGGGTTAGGGTTAGGGTTTAGGGTAGGGTTAGGGTTAAGGGTTAGGTTTAGGCTTAGAGTAGGGTTAGGGTTAGGGTTAGGGTTAGAGTAGGGTTAGGATTAGGATTAGGGTTATGGTATGGTTAGGGTTAGCATAGGGTTAGGGTTAAGGGTTAGGGTTAGAGTTAGACTAGGGTTAGGGTTAGAGTAGGGTTAGGGTTAGGGTTAAGGGCCAGGGTTAGGGTTAGGGTTAGGGTTGGGTTAGGGTTAGGGTATGGTTAGGGTTAGGGTTAGGGGGTTCTTGAAATTCTAACCATTTTTGTTAAAAGTCTCACTTTTAAACTCAGAATTCTGCCTTTTTTAGTCAAAATTCAGAATTGTTTTTTTCTTGAAATTTTGACTTTTTACCTGCAAATTTTGATTTTTCTCAGTCTAGGGTTAGTGTTAGGGTTGGGAAGGGTTAGGGTTAGGGTTAGGGTTAGATTAGGGTTAGGGTTAGGGCTAGCATAGGGTTAAGGGTAAGGGTTAGAGTAGGGTTAGGATTAGATTAGTGTTAGGGTTAGGGTTAGATTAGGGTTAGGGTTAGGGTTCAGTTTAGGGTTAGGGTTAGAGTAGGGTTAGGATTAGGGTTAGCGTTATGGTAGGGGTAGGGTTAGATTAGGGGTAGGGTTAGCATAGGGCTAGGGTTAGGGTTAGATTAGGGTTAGTGTTAGGGTTAGATTAGGGTTAGGGTTAAGGGTTAGGGTAGGGTTACGGTTAAGGGTTAGGTTTAGGTTTAGAGTAGGGTTAGGGTTAGATTAGGGTTAGGGGTTAGGGTTAGCATAGGGTTAAGGGTTAGGGTTAGAGTAGGGTTAAGGTTATGGTTAGATTAGGGTTAGGGTTAGGGTTAGCATAGGGTTAAGGGTTAGGGTTAGATCAGGGTTAGGGTTAGGGTTAGGGTTAGAGTTAGCATACGGTTAGGGTTAGCATATGGTTAGATTAGGGTTAGGGTTAGGGTTTAGGGTAGGGTTAGGGTTAAGGGTTAGGTTTAGGCTTAGAGTAGGGTTAGGGTTAGGGTTAGACTTAGGGTTAGAGTAGGGTTAGGATTAGGATTAGGGTTAGGGTAGGGTTAGGGTTAGCATAGGGTTAGGGTTAGGGTTAAGGGTTAGGGTTAGAGTTAGACTAGGGTTAGGGTTAGAGTAGGGTTAGGGTTAGGGTTAAGGGCCAGGGTTAGGGTTAGGTTAGGGTTAGGGTTAGGGTTGGGTTAGGGTTAGGGTTAGGGTATGGTTAGGGTTAGGGTTAGGGGGTTCTTGAAATTCTAACCATTTTTGTTAAAAGTCTGACTTTTACACTCAGAATTCTGCCTTTTTTCTTCAAAATTCAGACGTTTTTTTTTTCTTGAAATTTGGACTTTTTTACCTTCAAAATTTGACCTTTTGGCCTAAAATTTTGATTTTTTTTCTTAAAAATATGACTTCCTTTCTTGAAATTCTAAACTTTTTTGTTAAAAGTCTGACTTTTAAACTCAGAATTCTGCCTTTTTTCCTCAAAATTCAGACGTTTTTTTTTTTCTTGAAATTTGGACTTTTTTTCCTTCAAAATTTTGGATTTTTTTGCTGAAAAATTGGATTTTTTTTTTCTTAAAAATCTGATTCCTTTCTTGAAATTCTAACCTTTTTTGTTAAAAGTCTGACTTTTAAACTCAGAATTCTGCCTTTTTTCCTCAAAATTCAGACGTTTTTTTTTTTCTTGAAATTTGGACTTTTTTACCTTCAAAATTTGACCTTTTGGCATAAAATTTTGATTTTTTTTTCTTAAAAATATGACTTCCTTTCTTGAAATTCTAACCTTTTTTGTTAAAAGTCTGACTTTTAAACTCAGAATTCTGCCTTTTTTCCTCAAAATTCAGACGTTTTTTTTCTTCTTGAAATTTGGACTTTTTTTCCTTCAAATTTGGGATTTTTTTGCTGAAAAATGGGATCTTTTTTTTCTTAAAAATCTGATTCCTTTCTTGAAATTCTAACCTTTTTTGTTAAAAGTCTGACTTTTAAACTCAGAATTCTGCCTTTTTTCCTCAAAATTCAGACTTTTTTTTTTTCTTGAAATTTGGACTTTTTTTCCTTCAAAATTTGACCTTTTGGCCTAAAATTTTGATTTTTTTTTCTTAAAAATATGACTTCCTTTCTTGAAATTCTAACCTTTTTTGTGAAAAGTCTGACTTTTAAACTCAGAATTCTGCCTTTTTTCCTCAAAATTCAGACGTTTTTTTTTTCTTGAAATTTGGACTTTTTTTCCTTCAAATTTGGGATTTTTTTGCTGAAAAATGGGATCTTTTTTTTTTTAAATCTGATTCCTTTCTTGAAATTCTAACCTTTTTTGTTAAAAGTCTGACTGTTAAACTCAGAATTCTGAATTTTTTCGTCCAAATTCTGAATTGTTTTTTTCTTCAAATTTTGACTTTTTACCTGCAAATTTTGATTTTTCTCGGTCTAGGGTTAGTGTTAGGGTTGGGTAGGGTTAGGATTAGGGTTAGGGTTATGGTAGGGGTAGGGTTAGATTAGGGGTAGGGTTAGCATAGGGCTAGGGTTAGATTAGGGTTAGGGTTAGGGTTAGGGTTAAGGGTTAGGGTAGGGTTATGGTTAAGGGTTAGGTTTAGGTTTAGAGTAGGGTTAGGGTTAGATTAGGGTTAGGGGTTAGGGTTAGCATAGGGTTAAGGGTTAGGGTTAGAGTAGGGTTAAGGTTATGGTTAGATTAGGGTTAGGGTTAGTTTTAGCATAGGGTTAAGGGTTAGGGTTAGAGTAGGGTTAGGGTTAGGGTTAGATTAGGGTTAGGGTTAGGGTTAGCATAGGGTTAAGGGTTAGGGTTAGGGTTAGATCAGGGTTAGGGTTAGGGTTAGCATAGGGTTAAGGGTTAGTGTTAGAGTTAGCATAGGGTTAGGGTTAGCATATGGTTAGATTAGGGTTAGGGTTAAGGGTTAGGTTTAGGCTTAGAGTAGGGTTAGGGTTAGGGTTAGACTTAGGGTTAGAGTAGGGTTAGGATTAGGATTAGGGTTAGGGTAGGGTTAGGGTTAGCATAGGGTTAGAGTTAGGGTTACGGGTTAGGGTTAGAGTTAGACTAGGGTTAGGGTTAGAGTAGGGTTAGGGTTAGGGTTAAGGGCCAGGGTTAGGGTTAGGTTAGGGTTAGGGTTAAGGGATAGGGTTAGGTTAGGGTTAGGGTATGGTTAGGGTTAGGGGGTTCTTGAAATTCTAACCATTTTTGTTAAAAGTCTGACTTTTATACTCAGAATTCTGCCTTTTTTCCTCAAAATTCAGACGTTTTTATTTTCTTGAAATTTGGACTTTTTTTCCTTCAAAATTTGACCTTTTGGCCTAAAATTTTGATTTTTTTTTTTAAAAATATGACTTCCTTTCTTGAAATTCTAACCTTTTTTGTTAAAAGTCTGACTTTTAAACTCAGAATTCTGCCTTTTTTCCTCAGGATTAGGGTTAGGGTAGGGTTAAGGTTAGATTAGGGTTAGGGTTAGGGGTTAGGGTAGGGTTAGGGTTAGGGTTAGCATAGGTTTAAGGGTTAGGGTTAGAGTAGGGTTAGGGTTAGATTAGGGTTAGGGTTAGCATAGGGTTAAGGGTTAGGGTTAGGGTTAAGGGTTAGGTTTAGGGTTAGAGTAGGATTATGGTTAGATTAGGGTTAGGGTTAGGGGTTAGGGATAGATCAGGGTTAGGGTTAGGGTTAGATTAGGGTTGAGTTTAGGGTCAGGGTTAGAGTAGGATTAGGGTTAGGGTTAGATTAGGGTTAGGGTTAAGGTTTAGGGTAGGGTTAGGGTTAAGGGTTAGGTTTAGGTTTAGAGTAGGGTTAGGGTTAGCTTAGGGTTAGGGGTTAGGGTTAGCATAGGGTTAAGGTTAGGGTTAGATTAGGGTTAGGGTTAGCTTAGGGTTAGGGGTTAGGGTTAGCATAGGGTTAAGGTTAGGGTTGGATTAGGGTTAGCATAGGGTTAAGGGTTAGGGTTAGGGTTAGATTAGGGTTAGGGTTAGTGTTAGCATAGGGTTAAGGGTTAGGGTTAGAGTAGGGTTAGGATTAGGGTTAGGGTTATAGTAGGGGTAGGGTTAGATTAGGGGTAGGGTTAGCATAGGGCTAGGGTTAGGGTTAGATTAGGGTTAGGGTTAGGGTTAGATTAGGGTTAGGGTTAAGGGTTAGGGTAGGGTTACGGTTAAGGGTTAGGTTTAGGTTTAGAGTAGGGTTAGGGTTAGATTAGGGTTAGGGTTAGGGTTCAGTTTAGGGTTAGGGTTAGAGTAGGATTAGGATTAGGGTTAGGGTTATGGTAGGGGTAGGGTTAGATTAGGGGTAGGGTTAGCATAGGGCTAGGGTTAGGGTTAGATTAGGGTTAGGGTTAGGGTTAGATTAGGGTTAGGGTTAAGGGTTAGGGTAGGGTTACGGTTAAGGGTTAGGTTTAGGTTTAGAGTAGGGTTAGGGTTAGATTAGGGTTAGGGGTTAGGGTTAGCATAGGGTTAAGGGTTAGGGTTAGAGTAGGGTTAAGGTTATGGTTAGATTAGGGTTAGGGTTAGGGTTAGCATAGGGTTAAGGGTTAGGGTTAGAGTAGGGTTAGGGTTAGGGTTAGATTAGGGTTAGGGTTAGGGTTAGCATAGGGTTAAGGGGTAGGGTTAGGGTTAGATCAGGGTTAGGGTTAGGGTTAGCATAGGGTTCAGGGTTAGGGTTAGGGTTAGAGTTAGCATAGGGTTAGGGTTAGCATATGGTTAGATTAGGGTTAGGGTTAGGGTTTAGGGTAGGGTTAGGGTTAAGGGTTAGGTTTAGGCTTAGAGTAGGGTTAGGGTTAGGGTTAGACTTAGGGTTAGAGTAGGGTTAGGATTAGGATTAGGGTTATGGTATGGTTAGGGTTAGCATAGGGTTAGGGTTAGGGTTAAGGGTTAGGGTTAGAGTTAGACTAGGGTTAGGGTTAGAGTAGGGTTAGGGTTAGGGTTAGACTTAGGGTTAGAGTAGGGTTAGGATTAGGATTAGGGTTATGGTATGGTTAGGGTTAGCATAGGGTTAGGGTTAGGGTTAAGGGTTAGGGTTAGAGTTAGACTAGGGTTAGGGTTAGAGTAGGGTTAGGGTTAGGGTTAAGGGCCAGGGTTAGGGTTAGGGTTAAGGGATAGGGTTAGGGTTAGGGTTGGGTTAGGGTTAGGGTATGGTTAGGGTTAGGGTTAGGGGGTTCTTGAAATTCTAACCATTTTTGTTAAAAGTCTCACTTTTAAACTCAGAATTCTGCCTTTTTTAGTCAAAATTCAGAATTGTTTTTTTCTTGAAATTTTGACTTTTTACCTGCAAATTTTGATTTTTCTCAGTCTAGGGTTAGTGTTAGGGTTGGGAAGGGTTAGGGTTAGGGTTAGGGTTAGATTAGGGTTAGGGTTAGGGCTAGCATAGGGTTAAGGGTAAGGGTTAGAGTAGGGTTAGGGTTAGGGTTAGATTAGTGTTAGGGTTAGGGTTAGATTAGGGTTAGGGTTAGGGTTCAGTTTAGGGTTAGGGTTAGAGTAGGGTTAGGATTAGGGTTAGCGTTATGGTAGGGGTAGGGTTAGATTAGGGGTAGGGTTAGCATAGGGCTAGGGTTAGGGTTAGATTAGGGTTAGTGTTAGGGTTAGATTAGGGTTAGGGTTAAGGGTTAGGGTAGGGTTATGGTTAAGGGTTAGGTTTAGGTTTAGAGTAGGGTTAGGGTTAGATTAGGGTTAGGGGTTAGGGTTAGCATAGGGTTAAGGGTTAGGGTTAGAGTAGGGTTAAGGTTATGGTTAGATTAGGGTTAGGGTTAGGGTTAGCATAGGGTTAAGGGTTAGGGTTAGGGTTAGATCAGGGTTAGGGTTAGGGTTAGGGTTAGAGTTAGCATAGGGTTAGGGTTAGCATATGGTTAGATTAGGGTTAGGGTTAGGGTTTAGGGTAGGGTTAGGGTTAAGGGTTAGGTTTAGGCTTAGAGTAGGGTTAGGGTTAGGGTTAGACTTAGGGTTAGAGTAGGATTAGGATTAGGATTAGGGTTAGGGTAGGGTTAGGGTTAGCATAGGGTTAGGGTTAGGGTTAAGGGTTAGGGTTAGAGTTAGACTAGGGTTAGGGTTAGAGTAGGGTTAGGGTTAGGGTTAAGGGCCAGGGTTAGGGTTAGGTTAGGGTTAGGGTTAGGGTTGGGTTAGGGTTAGGGTTAGGGTATGGTTAGGGTTAGGGTTAGGGGGTTCTTGAAATTCTAACCATTTTTGTTAAAAGTCTGACTTTTACACTCAGAATTCTGCCTTTTTTCCTCAAAATTCAGACGTTTTTTTTTTCTTGAAATTTGGACTTTTTTTCCTTCAAAATTTGACCTTTTGGCCTAAAATTTTGATTTTTTTTTCTTAAAAATATGACTTCCTTTCTTGAAATTCTAACCTTTTTTGTGAAAAGTCTGACTTTTAAACTCAGAATTCTGCCTTTTTTCCTCAAAATTCAGACGTTTTTTTTTTCTTGAAATTTGGACTTTTTTTCCTTCAAATTTGGGATTTTTTTGCTGAAAAATGGGATCTTTTTTTGCTTAAAAATCTGATTCCTTTCTTGAAATTCTAACCTTTTTTGTTAAAAGTCTGACTTTTAAACTCAGAATTCTGCCTTTTTTCCTCAAAATTCAGACTTTTTTTTTTTCTTGAAATTTGGACTTTTTTTCCTTCAAAATTTGACCTTTTGGCCTAAAATTTTGATTTTTTTTTCTTAAAAATATGACTTCCTTTCTTGAAATTCTAACCTTTTTTGTTAAAAGTCTGACTTTTAAACTCAGAATTCTGCCTTTTTTCCTCAAAATTCAGACGTTTTTTTTTTCTTGAAATTTGGACTTTTTTTCCTTCAAATTTGGGATTTTTTTGCTGAAAAATGGGATCTTTTTTTTCTTAAAAATCTGATTCCTTTCTTGAAATTCTAACCTTTTTTGTTAAAAGTCTGACTTTTAAACTCAGAATTCTGCCTTTTTTCCTCAAAATTCAGACTTTTTTTTTTTCTTGAAATTTGGACTTTTTTTCCTTCAAAATTTGACCTTTTGGCCTAAAATTTTGATTTTTTTTCTTAAAAATATGACTTCCTTTCTTGAAATTCTAACCTTTTTTGTGAAAAGTCTGACTTTTAAACTCAGAATTCTGCCTTTTTTCCTCAAAATTCAGACGTTTTTTTTTTCTTGAAATTTGGACTTTTTTTCCTTCAAATTTGGGATTTTTTTGCTGAAAAATGGGATCTTTTTTTTTTTAAATCTGATTCCTTTCTTGAAATTCTAACCTTTTTTGTTAAAAGTCTGACTGTTAAACTCAGAATTCTGAATTTTTTCGTCCAAATTCTGAATTGTTTTTTTCTTCAAATTTTGACTTTTTACCTGCAAATTTTGATTTTTCTCGGTCTAGGGTTAGTGTTAGGGTTGGGTAGGGTTAGGATTAGGGTTAGGGTTATGGTAGGGGTAGGGTTAGATTAGGGGTAGGGTTAGCATAGGGCTAGGGTTAGATTAGGGTTAGGGTTAGGGTTAGGGTTAAGGGTTAGGGTAGGGTTATGGTTAAGGGTTAGGTTTAGGTTTAGAGTAGGGTTAGGGTTAGATTAGGGTTAGGGGTTAGGGTTAGCATAGGGTTAAGGGTTAGGGTTAGAGTAGGGTTAAGGTTATGGTTAGATTAGGGTTAGGGTTAGTTTTAGCATAGGGTTAAGGGTTAGGGTTAGAGTAGGGTTAGGGTTAGGGTTAGATTAGGGTTAGGGTTAGGGTTAGCATAGGGTTAAGGGTTAGGGTTAGGGTTAGATCAGGGTTAGGGTTAGGGTTAGCATAGGGTTAAGGGTTAGTGTTAGAGTTAGCATAGGGTTAGGGTTAGCATATGGTTAGATTAGGGTTAGGGTTAAGGGTTAGGTTTAGGCTTAGAGTAGGGTTAGGGTTAGGGTTAGACTTAGGGTTAGAGTAGGGTTAGGATTAGGATTAGGGTTAGGGTAGGGTTAGGGTTAGCATAGGGTTAGAGTTAGGGTTACGGGTTAGGGTTAGAGTTAGACTAGGGTTAGGGTTAGAGTAGGGTTAGGGTTAGGGTTAAGGGCCAGGGTTAGGGTTAGGTTAGGGTTAGGGTTAAGGGATAGGGTTAGGTTAGGGTTAGGGTATGGTTAGGGTTAGGGTTAGGGGGTTCTTGAAATTCTAACCATTTTTGTTAAAAGTCTGACTTTTATACTCAGAATTCTGCCTTTTTTCCTCAAAATTCAGACGTTTTTATTTTCTTGAAATTTGGACTTTTTTTCCTTCAAAATTTGACCTTTTGGCCTAAAATTTTGATTTTTTTAAAAAAAATATGACTTCCTTTCTTGAAATTCTAACCTTTTTTGTTAAAAGTCTGACTTTTAAACTCAGAATTCTGCCTTTTTTCCTCAGGATTAGGGTTAGGGTAGGGTTAAGGTTAGATTAGGGTTAGGGTTAGGGGTTAGGGTAGGGTTAGGGTTAGGGTTAGCATAGGTTTAAGGGTTAGGGTTAGAGTAGGGTTAGGGTTAGATTAGGGTTAGGGTTAGGGTTAGCATAGGGTTAAGGGTTAGGGTTAGGGTTAAGGGTTAGGTTTAGGGTTAGAGTAGGATTATGGTTAGATTAGGGTTAGGGTTAGGGGTTAGGGATAGATCAGGGTTAGGGTTAGGGTTAGATTAGGGTTGAGTTTAGGGTCAGGGTTAGAGTAGGATTAGGGTTAGGGTTAGATTAGGGTTAGGGTTAAGGTTTAGGGTAGGGTTAGGGTTAAGGGTTAGGTTTAGGTTTAGAGTAGGGTTAGGGTTAGCTTAGGGTTAGGGGTTAGGGTTAGCATAGGGTTAAGGTTAGGGTTAGATTAGGGTTAGGGTTAGCTTAGGGTTAGGGGTTAGGGTTAGCATAGGGTTAAGGTTAGGGTTGGATTAGGGTTAGCATAGGGTTAAGGGTTAGGGTTAGGGTTAGATTAGGGTTAGGGTTAGTGTTAGCATAGGGTTAAGGGTTAGGGTTAGAGTAGGGTTAGGATTAGGGTTAGGGTTATAGTAGGGGTAGGGTTAGATTAGGGGTAGGGTTAGCATAGGGCTAGGGTTAGGGTTAGATTAGGGTTAGGGTTAGGGTTAGATTAGGGTTAGGGTTAAGGGTTAGGGCAGGGTTACGGTTAAGGGTTAGGTTTAGGTTTAGAGTAGGGTTAGGGTTAGATTAGGGTTAGGGTTAGGGTTCAGTTTAGGGTTAGGGTTAGAGTAGGATTAGGATTAGGGTTAGGGTTATGGTAGGGGTAGGGTTAGATTAGGGGTAGGGTTAGCATAGGGCTAGGGTTAGGGTTAGATTAGGGTTAGGGTTAGGGTTAGATTAGGGTTAGGGTTAAGGGTTAGGGTAGGGTTACGGTTAAGGGTTAGGTTTAGGTTTAGAGTAGGGTTAGGGTTAGATTAGGGTTAGGGGTTAGGGTTAGCATAGGGTTAAGGGTTAGGGTTAGAGTAGGGTTAAGGTTATGGTTAGATTAGGGTTAGGGTTAGGGTTAGCATAGGGTTAAGGGTTAGGGTTAGAGTAGGGTTAGGGTTAGGGTTAGATTAGGGTTAGGGTTAGGGTTAGCATAGGGTTAAGGGGTAGGGTTAGGGTTAGATCAGGGTTAGGGTTAGGGTTAGCATAGGGTTCAGGGTTAGGGTTAGGGTTAGAGTTAGCATAGGGTTAGGGTTAGCATATGGTTAGATTAGGGTTAGGGTTAGGGTTTAGGGTAGGGTTAGGGTTAAGGGTTAGGTTTAGGCTTAGAGTAGGGTTAGGGTTAGGGTTAGACTTAGGGTTAGAGTAGGGTTAGGATTAGGATTAGGGTTATGGTATGGTTAGGGTTAGCATAGGGTTAGGGTTAGGGTTAAGGGTTAGGGTTAGAGTTAGACTAGGGTTAGGGTTAGAGTAGGGTTAGGGTTAGGGTTAAGGGCCAGGGTTAGGGTTAGGGTTAAGGGATAGGGTTAGGGTTAGGGTTGGGTTAGGGTTAGGGTATGGTTAGGGTTAGGGTTAGGGGGTTCTTGAAATTCTAACCATTTTTGTTAAAAGTCTCACTTTTAAACTCAGAATTCTGCCTTTTTTCGTCAAAATTCAGAATTGTTCTTTTCTTGAAATTTTGACTTTTTACCTGCAAATTTTGATTTTTCTCAGTTTAGGGTTAGTGTTAGGGTTGGGAAGGGTTAGGGTTAGGGTTAGGGTTAGATTAGGGTTAGGGTTAGGGCTAGCATAGGGTTAAGGGTAAGGGTTAGAGTAGGGTTAGGGTTAGGGTTAGATTAGTGTTAGGGTTAGGGTTAGATTAGGGTTAGGGTTAGGGTTAGGGTTAGGGTTAGAGTAGGGTTAGGATTAGGGTTAGCGTTATGGTAGGGGTAGGGTTAGATTAGGGGTAGGGTTAGCATAGGGCTAGGGTTAGGGTTAGATTAGGGTTAGTGTTAGGGTTAGATTAGGGTTAGGGTTAAGGGTTAGGGTAGGGTTATGGTTAAGGGTTAGGTTTAGGTTTAGAGTAGGGTTAGGGTTAGATTAGGGTTAGGGGTTAGGGTTAGCATAGGGTTAAGGGTTAGGGTTAGAGTAGGGTTAAGGTTATGGTTAGATTAGGGTTAGGGTTAGGGTTAGCATAGGGTTAAGGGTTAGGGTTAGGGTTAGATCAGGGTTAGGGTTAGGGTTAGGGTTAGAGTTAGCATAGGGTTAGGGTTAGCATATGGTTAGATTAGGGTTAGGGTTAGGGTTTAGGGTAGGGTTAGGGTTAAGGGTTAGGTTTAGGCTTAGAGTAGGGTTAGGGTTAGGGTTAGACTTAGGGTTAGAGTAGGGTTAGGATTAGGATTAGGGTTAGGGTAGGGTTAGGGTTAGCATAGGGTTAGGGTTAGGGTTAAGGGTTAGGGTTAGAGTTAGACTAGGGTTAGGGTTAGAGTAGGGTTAGGGTTAGGGTTAAGGGCCAGGGTTAGGGTTAGGTTAGGGTTAGGGTTAGGGTTGGGTTAGGGTTAGGGTTAGGGTATGGTTAGGGTTAGGGTTAGGGGGTTCTTGAAATTCTAACCATTTTTGTTAAAAGTCTGACTTTTAAACTCAGAATTCTGCCTTTTTTCCTCAAAATTCAGACGTTTTTTTTTTCTTGAAATTTGGACTTTTTTTCCTTCAAAATTTGGGATTTTTTTGCTGAAAAATGGGATCTTTTTTTTTTTTTAAATCTGATTCCTTTCTTGAAATTCTAACCTTTTTTGTTAAAAGTCTGACTTTTAAACTCAGAATTCTGCCTTTTTTCCTCAAAATTCAGACGTTTTTTTTTTCTTGAAATTTGGACTTTTTTTCCTTCAAATTTGGGATTTTTTTGCTGAAAAATGGGATCTTTTTTTTTTTTTAAATCTGATTCCTTTCTTGAAATTCTAACCTTTTTTGTTAAAAGTCTGACTGTTAAACTCAGAATTCTGAATTTTTTCGTCAAAATTCTGAATTGTTTTTTTCTTCAAATTTTGACTTTTTACCTGCAAATTTTGATTTTTCTCGGTCTAGGGTTAGTGTTAGGGTTGGGTAGGGTTAGGATTAGGGGTAGGGTTATGGTAGGGGTAGGGTTAGATTAGGGGTAGGGTTAGCATAGGGC
The DNA here is from genome assembly GCA_033000465.1 of Sciaenops ocellatus. NCBI lineage: Eukaryota > Metazoa > Chordata > Actinopteri > Sciaenidae > Sciaenops > Sciaenops ocellatus. Next base: position 1,285,584 of record CP136867.1, on the reverse strand, counting down.
TAGGGTTAGATTAGGGTTAAGGTTAGTCTTAGATTAGGGTTAGGGTTAAGGGTTAGGGTAGGGTTATGGTTAAGGGTTAGGTTTAGGTTTAGAGTAGGGTTAGGGTTAGATTAGGGTTAGGGGTTAGGGTTAGCATAGGGTTAAGGGTTAGGGTTAGAGTAGGGTTAAGGTTATGGTTAGATTAGGGTTAGGGTTAGTTTTAGCATAGGGTTAAGGGTTAGGGTTAGAGTAGGGTTAGGGTTAGGGTTAGATTAGGGTTAGGGTTAGGGTTAGCATAGGGTTAAGGGTTAGGGTTAGGGTTAGATCAGGGTTAGGGTTAGGGTTAGCATAGGGTTAAGGGTTAGTGTTAGAGTTAGCATAGGGTTAGGGTTAGCATATGGTTAGATTAGGGTTAGGGTTAGGGTTTAGGGTAGAGTTAGGGTTAAGGGTTAGGTTTAGGCTTAGAGTAGGGTTAGGGTTAGGGTTAGACTTAGGGTTAGAGTAGGGTTAGGATTAGGATTAGGGTTAGGGTAGGGTTAGGGTTAGCATAGGGTTAGAGTTAGGGTTACAGGTTAGGGTTAGAGTTAGACTAGGGTTAGGGTTAGAGTAGGGTTAGGGTTAGGGTTAAGGGCCAGGGTTAGGGTTAGGTTAGGGTTAGGGTTAAGGGATAGGGTTAGGTTAGGGTTAGGGTATGGTTAGGGTTAGGGTTAGGGGGTTCTTGAAATTCTAACCATTTTTGTTAAAAGTCTGACTTTTATACTCAGAATTCTGCCTTTTTTCCTCAAAATTCAGACGTTTTTATTTTCTTGAAATTTGGACTTTTTTTCCTTCAAAATTTGACCTTTTGGCCTAAAATTTTGATTTTTTTAAAAAAAATATGACTTCCTTTCTTGAAATTCTAACCTTTTTTGTTAAAAGTCTGACTTTTAAACTCAGAATTCTGCCTTTTTTCCTCAGGATTAGGGTTAGGGTAGGGTTAAGGTTAGATTAGGGTTAGGGTTAGGGGTTAGGGTAGGGTTAGGGTTAGGGTTAGCATAGGTTTAAGGGTTAGGGTTAGAGTAGGGTTAGGGTTAGATTAGGGTTAGGGTTAGGGTTAGCATAGGGTTAAGGGTTAGGGTTAGGGTTAAGGGTTAGGTTTAGGGTTAGAGTAGGATTATGGTTAGATTAGGGTTAGGGTTAGGGGTTAGGGATAGATCAGGGTTAGGGTTAGGGTTAGATTAGGGTTGAGTTTAGGGTCAGGGTTAGAGTAGGATTAGGGTTAGGGTTAGATTAGGGTTAGGGTTAAGGTTTAGGGTAGGGTTAGGGTTAAGGGTTAGGTTTAGGTTTAGAGTAGGGTTAGGGTTAGCTTAGGGTTAGGGGTTAGGGTTAGCATAGGGTTAAGGTTAGGGTTAGATTAGGGTTAGGGTTAGCTTAGGGTTAGGGGTTAGGGTTAGCATAGGGTTAAGGTTAGGGTTGGATTAGGGTTAGCATAGGGTTAAGGGTTAGGGTTAGGGTTAGATTAGGGTTAGGGTTAGTGTTAGCATAGGGTTAAGGGTTAGGGTTAGAGTAGGGTTAGGATTAGGGTTAGGGTTATAGTAGGGGTAGGGTTAGATTAGGGGTAGGGTTAGCATAGGGCTAGGGTTAGGGTTAGATTAGGGTTAGGGTTAGGGTTAGATTAGGGTTAGGGTTAAGGGTTAGGGCAGGGTTACGGTTAAGGGTTAGGTTTAGGTTTAGAGTAGGGTTAGGGTTAGATTAGGGTTAGGGTTAGGGTTCAGTTTAGGGTTAGGGTTAGAGTAGGATTAGGATTAGGGTTAGGGTTATGGTAGGGGTAGGGTTAGATTAGGGGTAGGGTTAGCATAGGGCTAGGGTTAGGGTTAGATTAGGGTTAGGGTTAGGGTTAGATTAGGGTTAGGGTTAAGGGTTAGGGTAGGGTTACGGTTAAGGGTTAGGTTTAGGTTTAGAGTAGGGTTAGGGTTAGATTAGGGTTAGGGGTTAGGGTTAGCATAGGGTTAAGGGTTAGGGTTAGAGTAGGGTTAAGGTTATGGTTAGATTAGGGTTAGGGTTAGGGTTAGCATAGGGTTAAGGGTTAGGGTTAGAGTAGGGTTAGGGTTAGGGTTAGATTAGGGTTAGGGTTAGGGTTAGCATAGGGTTAAGGGGTAGGGTTAGGGTTAGATCAGGGTTAGGGTTAGGGTTAGCATAGGGTTCAGGGTTAGGGTTAGGGTTAGAGTTAGCATAGGGTTAGGGTTAGCATATGGTTAGATTAGGGTTAGGGTTAGGGTTTAGGGTAGGGTTAGGGTTAAGGGTTAGGTTTAGGCTTAGAGTAGGGTTAGGGTTAGGGTTAGACTTAGGGTTAGAGTAGGGTTAGGATTAGGATTAGGGTTATGGTATGGTTAGGGTTAGCATAGGGTTAGGGTTAGGGTTAAGGGTTAGGGTTAGAGTTAGACTAGGGTTAGGGTTAGAGTAGGGTTAGGGTTAGGGTATGGTTAGGGTTAGGGTTAGGGGGTTCTTGAAATTCTAACCATTTTTGTTAAAAGTCTCACTTTTAAACTCAGAATTCTGCCTTTTTTCGTCAAAATTCAGAATTGTTCTTTTCTTGAAATTTTGACTTTTTACCTGCAAATTTTGATTTTTCTCAGTTTAGGGTTAGTGTTAGGGTTGGGAAGGGTTAGGGTTAGGGTTAGGGTTAGATTAGGGTTAGGGTTAGGGCTAGCATAGGGTTAAGGGTAAGGGTTAGAGTAGGGTTAGGGTTAGGGTTAGATTAGTGTTAGGGTTAGGGTTAGATTAGGGTTAGGGTTAGGGTTAGGGTTAGAGTAGGGTTAGGATTAGGGTTAGCGTTATGGTAGGGGTAGGGTTAGATTAGGGGTAGGGTTAGCATAGGGCTAGGGTTAGGGTTAGATTAGGGTTAGTGTTAGGGTTAGATTAGGGTTAGGGTTAAGGGTTAGGGTAGGGTTATGGTTAAGGGTTAGGTTTAGGTTTAGAGTAGGGTTAGGGTTAGATTAGGGTTAGGGGTTAGGGTTAGCATAGGGTTAAGGGTTAGGGTTAGAGTAGGGTTAAGGTTATGGTTAGATTAGGGTTAGGGTTAGGGTTAGCATAGGGTTAAGGGTTAGGGTTAGGGTTAGATCAGGGTTAGGGTTAGGGTTAGGGTTAGAGTTAGCATAGGGTTAGGGTTAGCATATGGTTAGATTAGGGTTAGGGTTAGGGTTTAGGGTAGGGTTAGGGTTAAGGGTTAGGTTTAGGCTTAGAGTAGGGTTAGGGTTAGGGTTAGACTTAGGGTTAGAGTAGGGTTAGGATTAGGATTAGGGTTAGGGTAGGGTTAGGGTTAGCATAGGGTTAGGGTTAGGGTTAAGGGTTAGGGTTAGAGTTAGACTAGGGTTAGGGTTAGAGTAGGGTTAGGGTTAGGGTTAAGGGCCAGGGTTAGGGTTAGGTTAGGGTTAGGGTTAGGGTTGGGTTAGGGTTAGGGTTAGGGTATGGTTAGGGTTAGGGTTAGGGGGTTCTTGAAATTCTAACCATTTTTGTTAAAAGTCTGACTTTTAAACTCAGAATTCTGCCTTTTTTCCTCAAAATTCAGACGTTTTTTTTTTCTTGAAATTTGGACTTTTTTTCCTTCAAATTTGGGATTTTTTTGCTGAAAAATGGGATCTTTTTTTTTTTTTAAATCTGATTCCTTTCTTGAAATTCTAACCTTTTTTGTTAAAAGTCTGACTGTTAAACTCAGAATTCTGAATTTTTTCGTCCAAATTCTGAATTGTTTTTTTCTTCAAATTTTGACTTTTTACCTGCAAATTTTGATTTTTCTCGGTCTAGGGTTAGTGTTAGGGTTGGGTAGGGTTAGGATTAGGGTTAGGGTTATGGTAGGGGTAGGGTTAGATTAGGGGTAGGGTTAGCATAGGGCTAGGGTTAGATTAGGGTTAAGGTTAGTCTTAGATTAGGGTTAGGGTTAAGGGTTAGGGTAGGGTTATGGTTAAGGGTTAGGTTTAGGTTTAGAGTAGGGTTAGGGTTAGATTAGGGTTAGGGGTTAGGGTTAGCATAGGGTTAAGGGTTAGGGTTAGAGTAGGGTTAAGGTTATGGTTAGATTAGGGTTAGGGTTAGTTTTAGCATAGGGTTAAGGGTTAGGGTTAGAGTAGGGTTAGGGTTAGGGTTAGATTAGGGTTAGGGTTAGGGTTAGCATAGGGTTAAGGGTTAGGGTTAGGGTTAGATCAGGGTTAGGGTTAGGGTTAGCATAGGGTTAAGGGTTAGTGTTAGAGTTAGCATAGGGTTAGGGTTAGCATATGGTTAGATTAGGGTTAGGGTTAGGGTTTAGGGTAGAGTTAGGGTTAAGGGTTAGGTTTAGGCTTAGAGTAGGGTTAGGGTTAGGGTTAGACTTAGGGTTAGAGTAGGGTTAGGATTAGGATTAGGGTTAGGGTAGGGTTAGGGTTAGCATAGGGTTAGAGTTAGGGTTACGGGTTAGGGTTAGAGTTAGACTAGGGTTAGGGTTAGAGTAGGGTTAGGTTTAGGGTTAAGGGCCAGGGTTAGGGTTAGGTTAGGGTTAGGGTTAAGGGATAGGGTTAGGTTAGGGTTAGGGTATGGTTAGGGTTAGGGTTAGGGGGTTCTTGAAATTCTAACCATTTTTGTTAAAAGTCTGACTTTTATAATCAGAATTCTGCCTTTTTTCCTCAAAATTCAGACGTTTTTATTTTCTTGAAATTTGGACTTTTTTTCCTTCAAAATTTGACCTTTTGGCCTAAAATTTTGATTTTTTTTTTAAAAATATGACTTCCTTTCTTGAAATTCTAACCTTTTTTGTTAAAAGTCTGACTTTTAAACTCAGAATTCTGCCTTTTTTCCTCAGGATTAGGGTTAGGGTAGGTTTAAGGTTAGATCAGGGTTAGGGTTAGGGGTTAGGGTAGGGTTAGGGTTAGGGTTAGCATAGGTTTAAGGGTTAGGGTTAGAGTAGGGTTAGGGTTAGATTAGGGTTAGGGTTAGGGTTAGCATAGGGTTAAGGGTTAGGGTTAGGGTTAAGGGTTAGGTTTAGGGTTAGAGTAGGATTATGGTTAGATTAGGGTTAGGGTTAGGGGTTAGGGATAGATCAGGGTTAGGGTTAGGGTTAGATTAGGGTTGAGTTTAGGGTCAGGGTTAGAGTAGGGTTAGGGTTAGGGTTAGATTAGGGTTAGGGTTAAGGTTTAGGGTAGGGTTAGGGTTAAGGGTTAGGTTTAGGGTTAGCTTAGGGTTAGGGGTTAGGGTTAGCATAGGGTTAAGGTTAGGGTTAGATTAGGGTTAGGGTTAGCTTAGGGTTAGGGGTTAGGGTTAGCATAGGGTTAAGGTTAGGGTTAGATTAGGGTTAGCATAGGGTTAAGGGTTAGGGTTAGGGTTAGATTAGGGTTAGGGTTAGGGTTAGCATAGGGTTAAGGGTTAGGGTTAGAGTAGGGTTAGGATTAGGGTTAGGGTTATAGTAGGGGTAGGGTTAGCATAGGGCTAGGGTTAGGGTTAGATTAGGGTTAGGGTTAGGGTTAGATTAGGGTTAGGGTTAAGGGTTAGGGTAGGGTTACGGTTAAGGGTTAGGTTTAGGTTTAGAGTAGGGTTAGGGTTAGATTAGGGTTAGGGTTAGGGTTCAGTTTAGGGTTAGGGTTAGAGTAGGGTTAGGATTAGGGTTAGGGTTATGGTAGGGGTAGGGTTAGATTAGGGGTAGGGTTAGCATAGGGCTAGGGTTAGGGTTAGATTAGGGTTAGGGTTAGGGTTAGATTAGGGTTAGGGTTAAGGGTTAGGGTAGGGTTACGGTTAAGGGTTAGGTTTAGGTTTAGAGTAGGGTTAGGGTTAGATTAGGGTTAGGGGTTAGGGTTAGCATAGGGTTAAGGGTTAGGGTTAGAGTAGGGTTAAGGTTATGGTTAGATTAGGGTTAGGGTTAGGGTTAGCATAGGGTTAAGGGTTAAGGTTAGAGTAGGGTTAGGGTTAGGGTTAGATTAGGGTTAGGGTTAGGGTTAGCATAGGGTTAAGGGGTAGGGTTAGGGTTAGATCAGGGTTAGGGTTAGGGTTAGCATAGGGTTCAGGGTTAGGGTTAGGGTTAGAGTTAGCATAGGGTTAGGGTTAGCATATGGTTAGATTAGGGTTAGGGTTAGGGTTTAGGGTAGGGTTAGGGTTAAGGGTTAGGTTTAGGCTTAGAGTAGGGTTAGGGTTAGGGTTAGACTTAGGGTTAGAGTAGGGTTAGGATTAGGATTAGGGTTATGGTATGGTTAGGGTTAGCATAGGGTTAGGGTTAGGGTTAAGGGTTAGGGTTAGAGTTAGACTAGGGTTAGGGTTAGAGTAGGGTTAGGGTTAGGGTTAAGGGCCAGGGTTAGGGTTAGGGTTAAGGGATAGGGTTAGGGTTAGGGTTGGGTTAGGGTTAGGGTATGGTTAGGGTTAGGGTCAGGGGGTTCTTGAAATTCTAACCATTTTTGTTAAAAGTCTCACTTTTAAACTCAGAATTCTGCCTTTTTTCGTCAAAATTCAGAATTGTTTTTTTCTTGAAATTTTGACTTTTTACCTGCAAATTTTGATTTTTTTCAGTCTAGGGTTAGTGTTAGGGTTGGGAAGGGTTAGGGTTAGGGTTAAGGTTAGATTAGGGTTAGGGTTAGGGCTAGCATAGGGTTAAGGGTAAGGGTTAGAGTAGGGTTAGGGTTAGGGTTAGATTAGTGTTAGGGTTAGGGTTAGATTAGGGTTAGGGTTAGGGTTCAGTTTAGGGTTAGGGTTAGAGTAGGGTTAGGATTAGGGTTAGCGTTATGGTAGGGGTAGGGTTAGATTAGGGGTAGGGTTAGCATAGGGCTAGGGTTAGGGTTAGATTAGGGTTAGTGTTAGGGTTAGATTAGGGTTAGGGTTAAGGGTTAGGGTAGGGTTACGGTTAAGGGTCAGGTTTAGGTTTAGAGTAGGGTTAGGGTTAGATTAGGGTTAGGGGTTAGGGTTAGCATAGGGTTAAGGGTTAGGGTTAGAGTAGGGTTAAGGTTATGGTTAGATTAGGGTTAGGGTTAGGGTTAGCATAGGGTTAAGGGTTAGGGTTAGGGTTAGATCAGGGTTAGGGTTAGGGTTAGGGTTAGAGTTAGCATAGGGTTAGGGTTAGCATATGGTTAGATTAGGGTTAGGGTTAGGGTTTAGGGTAGGGTTAGGGTTAAGGGTTAGGTTTAGGCTTAGAGTAGGGTTAGGGTTAGGGTTAGATTTAGGGTTAGAGTAGGGTTAGGATTAGGATTAGGGTTAGGGTAGGGTTAGGGTTAGCATAGGGTTAGGGTTAGGGTTAAGGGTTAGGGTTAGAGTTAGACTAGGGTTAGGGTTAGAGTAGGGTTAGGGTTAGGGTTAAGGGCCAGGGTTAGGGTTAGGTTAGGGTTAGGGTTAGGGTTGGGTTAGGGTTAGGGTTAGGGTATGGTTAGGGTTAGGGTTAGGGGGTTCTTGAAATTCTAACCATTTTTGTTAAAAGTCTGACTTTTACACTCAGAATTCTGCCTTTTTTCTTCAAAATTCAGACGTTTTTTTTTTCTTGAAATTTGGACTTTTTTACCTTCAAAATTTGACCTTTTGGCCTAAAATTTTGATTTTTTTTCTTAAAAATATGACTTCCTTTCTTGAAATTCTAACCTTTTTTGTTAAAAGTCTGACTTTTAAACTCAGAATTCTGCCTTTTTTCCTCAGGATTAGGGTTAGGGTAGGTTTAAGGTTAGATCAGGGTTAGGGTTAGGGGTTAGGGTAGGGTTAGGGTTAGGGTTAGCATAGGTTTAAGGGTTAGGGTTAGAGTAGGGTTAGGGTTAGATTAGGGTTAGGGTTAGGGTTAGCATAGGGTTAAGGGTTAGGGTTAGGGTTAAGGGTTAGGTTTAGGGTTAGAGTAGGATTATGGTTAGATTAGGGTTAGGGTTAGGGGTTAGGGATAGATCAGGGTTAGGGTTAGGGTTAGATTAGGGTTGAGTTTAGGGTCAGGGTTAGAGTAGGGTTAGGGTTAGGGTTAGATTAGGGTTAGGGTTAAGGTTTAGGGTAGGGTTAGGGTTAAGGGTTAGGTTTAGGGTTAGCTTAGGGTTAGGGGTTAGGGTTAGCATAGGGTTAAGGTTAGGGTTAGATTAGGGTTAGGGTTAGCTTAGGGTTAGGGGTTAGGGTTAGCATAGGGTTAAGGTTAGGGTTAGATTAGGGTTAGCATAGGGTTAAGGGTTAGGGTTAGGGTTAGATTAGGGTTAGGGTTAGGGTTAGCATAGGGTTAAGGGTTAGGGTTAGAGTAGGGTTAGGATTAGGGTTAGGGTTATAGTAGGGGTAGGGTTAGCATAGGGCTAGGGTTAGGGTTAGATTAGGGTTAGGGTTAGATTAGGGTTAGGGTTAAGGGTTAGGGTAGGGTTACGGTTAAGGGTTAGGTTTAGGTTTAGAGTAGGGTTAGGGTTAGATTAGGGTTAGGGTTAGGGTTCAGTTTAGGGTTAGGATTAGAGTAGGGTTAGGATTAGGGTTAGGGTTATGGTAGGGGTAGGGTTAGATTAGGGGTAGGGTTAGCATAGGGCTAGGGTTAGGGTTAGATTAGGGTTAGGGTTAGGGTTAGATTAGGGTTAGGGTTAAGGGTTAGGGTAGGGTTACGGTTAAGGGTTAGGTTTAGGTTTAGAGTAGGGTTAGGGTTAGATTAGGGTTAGGGGTTAGGGTTAGCATAGGGTTAAGGGTTAGGGTTAGAGTAGGGTTAAGGTTATGGTTAGATTAGGGTTAGGGTTAGGGTTAGCATAGGGTTAAGGGTTAAGGTTAGAGTAGGGTTAGGGTTAGGGTTAGATTAGGGTTAGGGTTAGGGTTAGCATAGGGTTAAGGGGTAGGGTTAGGGTTAGATCAGGGTTAGGGTTAGGGTTAGCATAGGGTTCAGGGTTAGGGTTAGGGTTAGAGTTAGCATAGGGTTAGGGTTAGCATATGGTTAGATTAGGGTTAGGGTTAGGGTTTAGGGTAGGGTTAGGGTTAAGGGTTAGGTTTAGGCTTAGAGTAGGGTTAGGGTTAGGGTTAGACTTAGGGTTAGAGTAGGGTTAGGGTTAGGGTTAAGGGATAGGGTTAGGGTTAGGGTTGGGTTAGGGTTAGGGTATGGTTAGGGTTAGGGTCAGAGGGTTCTTGAAATTCTAACCATTTTTGTTAAAAGTCTCACTTTTAAACTCAGAATTCTGCCTTTTTTCGTCAAAATTCAGAATTGTTTTTTTCTTGAAATTTTGACTTTTTACCTGCAAATTTTGATTTTTTTCAGTCTAGGGTTAGTGTTAGGGTTGGGAAGGGTTAGGGTTAGGGTTAAGGTTAGATTAGGGTTAGGGTTAGGGCTAGCATAGGGTTAAGGGTAAGGGTTAGAGTAGGGTTAGGGTTAGGGTTAGATTAGTGTTAGGGTTAGGGTTAGATTAGGGTTAGGGTTAGGGTTCAGTTTAGGGTTAGGGTTAGAGTAGGGTTAGGATTAGGGTTAGCGTTATGGTAGGGGTAGGGTTAGATTAGGGGTAGGGTTAGCATAGGGCTAGGGTTAGGGTTAGATTAGGGTTAGTGTTAGGGTTAGATTAGGGTTAGGGTTAAGGGTTAGGGTAGGGTTACGGTTAAGGGTCAGGTTTAGGTTTAGAGTAGGGTTAGGGTTAGATTAGGGTTAGGGGTTAGGGTTAGCATAGGGTTAAGGGTTAGGGTTAGAGTAGGGTTAAGGTTATGGTTAGATTAGGGTTAGGGTTAGGGTTAGCATAGGGTTAAGGGTTAGGGTTAGGGTTAGATCAGGGTTAGGGTTAGGGTTAGGGTTAGAGTTAGCATAGGGTTAGGGTTAGCATATGGTTAGGGTTAGGGTTAGGGTTAGGGTTTAGGGTAGGGTTAGGGTTAAGGGTTAGGTTTAGGCTTAGAGTAGGGTTAGGGTTAGGGTTAGACTTAGGGTTAGAGTAGGGTTAGGATTAGGATTAGGGTTAGGGTAGGGTTAGGGTTAGCATAGGGTTAGGGTTAGGGTTAAGGGTTAGGGTTAGAGTTAGACTAGGGTTAGGGTTAGAGTAGGGTTAGGGTTAGGGTTAAGGGCCAGGGTTAGGGTTAGGTTAGGGTTAGGGTTAGGGTTGGGTTAGGGTTAGGGTTAGGGTATGGTTAGGGTTAGGGTTAGGGGGTTCTTGAAATTCTAACCATTTTTGTTAAAAGTCTGACTTTTACACTCAGAATTCTGCCTTTTTTCTTCAAAATTCAGACGTTTTTTTTTTCTTGAAATTTGGACTTTTTTACCTTCAAAATTTGACCTTTTGGCCTAAAATTTTGATTTTTTTTCTTAAAAATATGACTTCCTTTCTTGAAATTCTAAACTTTTTTGTTAAAAGTCTGACTTTTAAACTCAGAATTCTGCCTTTTTTCCTCAAAATTCAGACGTTTTTTTTTCTTGAAATTTGGACTTTTTTTCCTTCAAAATTTTGGATTTTTTTGCTGAAAAATTGGATTTTTTTTTTCTTAAAAATCTGATTCCTTTCTTGAAATTCTAACCTTTTTTGTTAAAAGTCTGACTTTTACACTCAGAATTCTGCCTTTTTTCTTCAAAATTCAGACGTTTTTTTTTTCTTGAAATTTGGACTTTTTTACCTTCAAAATTTGACCTTTTGGCCTAAAATTTTGATTTTTTTTCTTAAAAATATGACTTCCTTTCTTGAAATTCTAAACTTTTTTGTTAAAAGTCTGACTTTTAAACTCAGAATTCTGCCTTTTTTCCTCAAAATTCAGACGTTTTTTTTTTTCTTGAAATTTGGACTTTTTTACCTTCAAAATTTGACCTTTTGGCCTAAAATTTTGATTTTTTTTTCTTAAAAATATGACTTCCTTTCTTGAAATTCTAACCTTTTTTGTTAAAAGTCTGACTTTTAAACTCAGAATTCTGCCTTTTTTCCTCAAAATTCAGACTTTTTTTTTTTTTGAAATTTGGACTTTTTTTCCTTCAAAATTTGACCTTTTGGCCTAAAATTTTGATTTTTTTTTTCTTAAAAATATGACTTCCTTTCTTGAAATTCTAACCTTTTTTGTTAAAAGTCTGACTTTTAAACTCAGAATTCTGCCTTTTTTCCTCAAAATTCAGACGTTTTTTTTTTCTTGAAATTTGGACTTTTTTTCCTTCAAAATTTGACCTTTTGGCATAAAATTTTAATTTTTTTTTCTTAAAAATACGACTTCCTTTCTTGAAATTCTAACCTTTTTTGTTAAAAGTCTGACTTTTAAACTCAGAATTCTGCCTTTTTTCCTCAAAATTCAGACGTTTTTTTTCTTCTTGAAATTTGGACTTTTTTTCGTTCAAATTTGGGATTTTTTTGCTGAAAAATGGGATCTTTTTTTTCTTAAAAATCTGATTCCTTTCTTGAAATTCTAACCTTTTTTGTTAAAAGTCTGACTTTTAAACTCAGAATTCTGCCTTTTTTCCTCAAAATTCAGACTTTTTTTTTTTCTTGAAATTTGGACTTTTTTTCCTTCAAAATTTGACCTTTTGGCCTAAAATTTTGATTTTTTTTTTCTTAAAAATATGACTTCCTTTCTTGAAATTCTAACCTTTTTTGTTAAAAGTCTGACTTTTAAACTCAGAATTCTGCCTTTTTTCCTCAAAATTCAGACGTTTTTTTTCTTCTTGAAATTTGGACTTTTTTTCCTTCAAATTTGGGATTTTTTTGCTGAAAAATGGGATCTTTTTTTTCTTAAAAATCTGATTCCTTTCTTGAAATTCTAACCTTTTTTGTTAAAAGTCTGACTTTTAAACTCAGAATTCTGCCTTTTTTCCTCAAAATTCAGACTTTTTTTTTTTCTTGAAATTTGGACTTTTTTTCCTTCAAAATTTGACCTTTTGGCCTAAAATTTTGATTTTTTTTTTCTTAAAAATATGACTTCCTTTCTTGAAATTCTAACCTTTTTTGTTAAAAGTCTGACTTTTAAACTCAGAATTCTGCCTTTTTTCCTCAAAATTCAGACGTTTTTTTTCTTCTTGAAATTTGGACTTTTTTTCCTTCAAATTTGGGATTTTTTTGCTGAAAAATGGGATCTTTTTTTTCTTAAAAATCTGATTCCTTTCTTGAAATTCTAACCTTTTTTGTTAAAAGTCTGACTTTTAAACTCAGAATTCTGCCTTTTTTCCTCAAAATTCAGACTTTTTTTTTTCTTGAAATTTGGACTTTTTTTCCTTCAAAATTTGACCTTTTGGCCTAAAATTTTGATTTTTTTTTCTTAAAAATATGACTTCCTTTCTTGAAATTCTAACCTTTTTTGTTAAAAGTCTGACTTTTAAACTCAGAATTCTGCCTTTTTTCCTCAAAATTCAGACGTTTTTTTTTTTTCTTGAAATTTGGACTTTTTTCCCTTCAAAATTTTGGATTTTTTTGCTGAAAAATTGGATTTTTTTTTTCTTAAAAATCTGATTCCTTTCTTGAAATTCTAACCTTTTTTGTTAAAAGTCTGACTTTTAAACTCAGAATTCTGCCTTTTTTCCTCAAAATTCAGACGTTTTTTTTTTTTTCTTGAAATTTGGACCTTTTTTCTTTCAAAATTTGACCTTTTGGCCTAAAATTTTGATTTCTTTTTTTTCTAAAAAATATGACTTCCTTTCTTGAAATTCTAACCTTTTTTGTTAAAAGTCTGACTTTTAAACTCAGAATTCTGCCTTTTTTCCTCAAAATTCAGACGTTTTTTTTTTTTCTTGAAATTTGGACTTTTTTTCCTTCAAATTTGGGATTTTTTTGCTGAAAAATGGGATCTTTTTTTCTAAAAAATCTGATTCCTTTCTTGAAATTCTAACCTTTTTTGTTAAAAGTCTGACTTTTAAACTCAGAATTCTGCCTTTTTTCCTCAAAATTCAGACTTTTTTTTTTTTTTGAAATTTGGACTTTTTTTCCTTCAAAATTTGACCTTTTGGCCTAAAATTTTGATTTTTTTTTTCTTAAAAATATGACTTCCTTTCTTGAAATTCTAACCTTTTTTGTTAAAAGTCTGACTTTTAAACTCAGAATTCTGCCTTTTTTCCTCAAAATTCAGACGTTTTTTTTTCTTGAAATTTGGACTTTTTTTCCTTCAAAATTTGACCTTTTGGCATAAAATTTTGATTTTTTTTTCTTAAAAATATGACTTCCTTTCTTGAAATTCTAACCTTTTTTGTTAAAAGTCTGACTTTTAAACTCAGAATTCTGCCTTTTTTCCTCAAAATTCAGACGTTTTTTTTTTCTTGAAATTTGGACTTTTTTTCCTTCAAATTTGGAATTTTTTTGCTGAAAAATGGGATCTTTTTTTTCTTAAAAATCTGATTCCTTTCTTGAAATTCTAACCTTTTTTGTTAAAAGTCTGACTTTTAAACTCAGAATTTTGCCTTTTTTCCTCAAAATTCAGACGTTTTTTTTTTCTTGAAATTTGGACTTTTTTTCCTTCAAAATTTGACCTTTTGGCCTAAAATTTTGATTTTTTTTTCTTAAAAATCTGATTCCTTTCTTGAAATTCTAACCTTTTTTGTTAAAAGTCTGACTTTTAAACTCAGAATTCTGCCTTTTTTCCTCAAAATTCAGATTTTTTTTTTTTTTTTGAAATTTGGACTTTTTTTCCTTCAAAATTTGACCTTTTGGCCTAAAATTTTGATTTTTTTTTTCTTAAAAATATGAATTCCTTTCTTGAAATTCTAACCTTTTTTGTTAAAACTCTGACTTTTAAACTCAAAATTCTGCCTTTTTTCCTCAAAATTCAGACGTTTTTTTTTTCTTGAAATTTGGACTTTTTTTCCTTCAAAATTTGACCTTTTGGCCTAAAATTTTGATTTTTTTTTTCTTAAAAATATGACTTCCTTTCTTGAAATTCTAACCTTTTTTGTTAAAAGTCTGACTTTTAAACTCAGAATTCTGCCTTTTTTCCTCAAAATTCAGACTTTTTTTTTTTCTTGAAATTTGGACTTTTTTTCCTTCAAAATTTGACCTTTTGGCCTAAAATTTTGATTTTTTTTTCTTAAAAATCTGATTCCTTTCTTGAAATTCTAACCTTTTTTGTTAAAAGTCTGACTTTTAAACTCAGAATTCTGCCTTTTTTCCTCAAAATTCAGATTTTTTTTTTTTTTTTGAAATTTGGACTTTTTTTCCTTCAAAATTTGACCTTTTGGCCTAAAATTTTGATTTTTTTTTCTTAAAAATATGACTTCCTTTCTTGAAATTCTAACCTTTTTTGTTAAAAGTCTGACTTTTAAACTCAGAATTCTGCCTTTTTTCCTCAAAATTCAGACGTTTTTTTTTTTCTTGAAATTTGGACTTTTTTCCCTTCAAATTTGGGATTTTTTTGCTGAAAAATGGGATCTTTTTTTTCTTAAAAATCTGATTCCTTTCTTGAAATTCTAACCTTTTTTGTTAAAAGTCTGACTTTTAAACTCAGAATTCTGCCTTTTTTCCTCAAAATTCAGACGTTTTTTTTTTTTTTCTTGAAATTTGGACCTTTTTTCTTTCAAAATTTGACCTTTTGGCATAAAATTTTGATTTTTTTTTCTTAAAAATACGACTTCCTTTCTTGAAATTCTAACCTTTTTTGTTAAAAGTCTGACTTTTAAACTCAGAATTCTGCCTTTTTTCCTCAAAATTCAGACGTTTTTTTTTTCTTGAAATTTGGACTTTTTTTCCTTCAAAATTTGACCTTTTGGCCTAAAATTTTGATTTTTTTTTTCTTAAAAATATGACTTCCTTTCTTGAAATTCTAACCTTTTTTGTTAAAACTCTGACTTTTAAACTCAGAATTCTGCGTTTTTTACTCAAAATTCAGACGTTTTTTTTTTTTTTGAAATTTGGACTTTTTTTCCTTCAAAATTTGACCTTTTGGCCTAAAATTTTGATTTTTTTTTTCTTAAAAATCTGATTCCTTTCTTGAAATTCTAACCTTTTTTGTTAAAAGTCTGACTTTTAAACTCAGAATTATGACTTTTTTCCTCAAAATTCAGACGTTTTTTTTTTCTTGAAATTTGGACTTTTTTACCTTCAAATTTGGGATTTTTTTGCTGAAAAATGGGATCTTTTTTTCTTAAAAATCTGATTCCTTTCTTGAAATTCTAACCTTTTTTGTTAAAAGTCTGACTTTTAAACTCAGAATTCTGCCTTTTTTCCTCAAAATTCAGACGTTTTTTTTTTCTTGAAATTTGGACTTTTTTACCTTCAAAATTTGACCTTTTGAACTAAAATTTTGATTTTTTTTTCTTAAAAATATGACTTCCTTTCTTGAAATTCTAACCTTTTTTGTTAAAAGTCTGACTTTTAAACTCAGAATTCTGCCTTTTTTCCTCAAAATTCAGACGTTTTTTTTTTTCTTGAAATTTGGACTTTTTTTCCTTCAAAATTTTGGATTTTTTTGCTGAAAAATTGGATTTTTTTTTTCTTAAAAATCTGATTCCTTTCTTGAAATTCTAACCTTTTTTGTTAAAAGTCTGACTTTTAAACTCAGAATTCTGCCTTTTTTCCTCAAAATTCAGACGTTTTTTTTTTTTTCTTGAAATTTGGACCTTTTTTCTTTCAAAATTTGACCTTTTGGCCTAAAATTTTGATTTCTTTTTTTTCTAAAAAATATGACTTCCTTTCTTGAAATTCTAACCTTTTTTGTTAAAAGTCTGACTTTTAAACTCAGAATTCTGCCTTTTTTCCTCAAAATTCAGACGTTTTTTTTTTTTTCTTGAAATTTGGACTTTTTTTCCTTCAAATTTGGGATTTTTTTTGCTGAAAAATGGGATCTTTTTTTCTAAAAAATCTGATTCCTTTCTTGAAATTCTAACCTTTTTTGTTAAAAGTCTGACTTTTAAACTCAGAATTCTGCCTTTTTTCCTCAAAATTCAGACTTTTTTTTTTTTTTGAAATTTGGACTTTTTTTCCTTCAAAATTAGACCTTTTGGCCTAAAATTTTGATTTTTTTTTTCTTAAAAATATGACTTCCTTTCTTGAAATTCTAACCTTTTTTGTTAAAAGTCTGACTTTTAAACTCAGAATTCTGCCTTTTTTCCTCAAAATTCAGACGTTTTTTTTTCTTGAAATTTGGACTTTTTTTCCTTCAAAATTTGACCTTTTGGCATAAAATTTTGATTTTTTTTTCTTAAAAATATGACTTCCTTTCTTGAAATTCTAACCTTTTTTGTTAAAAGTCTGACTTTTAAACTCAGAATTCTGCCTTTTTTCCTCAAAATTCAGACGTTTTTTTTTTTTTCTTGAAATTTGGACTTTTTTTCCTTCAAATTTGGGATTTTTTTGCTGAAAAATGGGATCTTTTCTTCTTAAAAATCTGATTCCTTTCTTGAAATTCTAACCTTTTTTGTTAAAAGTCTGACTTTTAAACTCAGAATTCTGCCTTTTTTCCTCGAAATTCAGACTTTTTTTTTTTTTTCTTGAAATTTGGACTTTTTTTCCTTCAAAATTTTGGATTTTTTTGCTGAAAAATTGGATTTTTTTTTTCTTAAAAATATGACTTCCTTTCATGAAATTCTAACCTTTTTTCTTAAAAGTCTGACTTTTAAACTCAGAATTCTGCCTTTTTTCCTCAAAATTCAGACGTTTTTTTTTTTCTTGAAATTTGGACTTTTTTTCCTTCAAAATTTTGGATTTTTTTGCTGAAAAATTGGATTTTTTTTTTCTTAAAAATCTGATTCCTTTCTTGAAATTCTAACCTTTTTTGTTAAAAGTCTGACTTTTAAACTCAGAATTCTGCCTTTTTTCCTCAAAATTCAGACGTTTTTTTTTTTTTCTTGAAATTTGGACTTTTTTACCTTCAAAATTTGACCTTTTGGCCTAAAATTTTGATTTTTTTTTTCTTAAAAATATGACTTCCTTTCTTGAAATTCTAACCTTTTTTGTTAAAAGTCTGACTTTTAAACTCAGAATTCTGCCTTTTTTCCTCAAAATTCAGACGTTTTTTTTTTCTTAAAATTTGGACTTTTTTACCTTCAAAATTTGACCTTTTGGCCTAAAATTTTGATTTTTTTTTTCTTAAAAATCTGATTCCTTTCTTGAAATTCTAACCTTTTTTGTTAAAACTCTGACTTTTAAACTCAGAATTCTGCCTTTTTTCCTCAAAATTCAGACTTTTTTTTTTTTTTGAAATTTGGACTTTTTTTCCTTCAAAATTTGACCTTTTGGCCTAAAATTTTGATTTTTTTTTTTCTTAAAAATATGAATTCCTTTCTTGAAATTCTAACCTTTTTTGTTAAAACTCTGACTTTTAAACTCAAAATTCTGCCTTTTTTCCTCAAAATTCAGACGTTTTTTTTTTTTTGGAATTTGGATTTTTTTTTCCTTCAAAATTTGACCTTTTGGCCTAAAATTTTGATTTTTTTTTTCTTAAAAATATGACTTCCTTTCTTGAAATTCTAACCTTTTTTGTTAAAAGTCTGACTTTTAAACTCAGAATTCTGCCTTTTTTCCTCAAAATTCAGACGTTTTTTTTTTCTTGAAATTTGGACTTTTTTTCCTTCAAAATTTGGGATTTTTTTGCTGAAAAATGGGATCTTTTTTTTTTTTTTAAATCTGATTCCTTTCTTGAAATTCTAACCTTTTTTGTTAAAAGTCTGACTTTTAAACTCAGAATTATGACTTTTTTCCTCAAAATTCAGACGTTTTTTTTTTCTTGAAATTTGGACTTTTTTACCTTCAAAATTTGACCTTTTGAACTAAAATTTTGATTTTTTTTTCTTAAAAATATGACTTCCTTTCTTGAAATTCTAACCTTTTTTGTTAAAAGTCTGACTTTTAAACTCAGAATTCTGCCTTTTTTCCTCAAAATTCAGACGTTTTTTTTTTTCTTGAAATTTGGACTTTTTTTCCTTCAAAATTTTGGATTTTTTTGCTGAAAAATTGGATTTTTTTTTTCTTAAAAATCTGATTCCTTTCTTGAAATTCTAACCTTTTTTGTTAAAAGTCTGACTTTTAAACTCAGAATTCTGCCTTTTTTCCTCAAAATTCAGACGTTTTTTTTTTTTTCTTGAAATTTGGACTTTTTTTCCTTCAAATTTGGGATTTTTTTGCTGAAAAATGGGATCTTTTTTTCTTAAAAATCTGATTCCTTTCTTTAAATTCTAACCTTTTTTGTTAAAAGTCTGACTTTTAAACTCAGAATTCTGCCTTTTTTCCTCAAAATTCAGACGTTTTTTTTTTCTTGAAATTTGGTCTTTTTTTCCTTCAAAATTTGGGATTTTTTTGCTGAAAAATGGGATCTTTTTTTTTTTTTAAATCTGATTCCTTTCTTGAAATTCTAACCTTTTTTGTTAAAAGTCTGACTTTTAAACTCAGAATTCTGCCTTTTTTCCTCAAAATTCAGACTTTTTTTTTTTTTTGAAATTTGGACTTTTTTCCTTCAAAATTTGAACTTTTGGCCTAAAATTTTGATTTTTTTTTTCTTAAAAATATGAATTCCTTTCTTGAAATTCTAACCTTTTTTGTTAAAACTCTGACTTTTAAACTCAGAATTCTGCCTTTTTTCCTCAAAATTCAGACGTTTTTTTTTTCTTGAAATTTGGACTTTTTTTCCTTCAAAATTTTGGATTTTTTTGCTGAAAAATTGGATTTTTTTTTTCTTAAAAATCTGATTCCTTTCTTGAAATTCTAACCTTTTTTGTTAAAAGTCTGACTTTTAAACTCAGAATTCTGCCTTTTTTTCCTCAAAATTCAGACGTTTTTTTTTTTTTCTTGAAATTTGGACTTTTTTTTCCTTCAAAATTTGACCTTTTGGCCTAAAATTTTGATTTTTTTTTCTTAAAAATATGACTTCCTTGCTTGAAATTCTAACCTTTTTTGTTAAAAGTCTGACTTTTAAACTCAGAATTCTGCCTTTTTTCCTCAAAATTCAGACGTTTTTTTTTTCTTGAAATTTGGACTTTTTTTCCTTCAAAATTTGACCTTTTGGCCTAAAATTTTGATTTTTTTTTTCTTAAAAATCTGATTCCTTTCTTGAAATTCTAACCTTTTTTGTTAAAAGTCTGACCTTTAAACTCAGAATTCTGCCTTTTTTCCTCAAAATTCAGACGTTTTTTTTTTTTCTTGAAATTTGGACTTTTTTTCCTTCAAATTTGGGATTTTTTTGCTGAAAAATGGGATCTTTTTTTCTTAAAAATCTGATTCCTTTCTTGAAATTCTAACCTTTTTTGTTAAAAGTCTGACTTTTAAACTCAGAATTCTGCCTTTTTTCCTCAAAATTCAGACGTTTTTTTTTTTTCTTGAAATTTGGACTTTTTTTCCTTCAAATTTGGGATTTTTTTGCTGAAAAATGGGATCTTTTTTTCTTAAAAATCTGATTCCTTTCTTGAAATTCTAACCTTTTTTGTTAAAAGTCTGACTTTTAAACTCAGAATTCTGCCTTTTTTCCTCAAAATTCAGACGTTTTTTTTTTCTTGAAATTTGGACCTTTTTTCCTTCAAAATTTGACCTTTTGGCCTAAAATTTTGATTTCTTTTTTTTCTTAAAAATATGACTTCCTTTCTTGAAATTCTAACCTTTTTTGTTAAAAGTCTGACTTTTAAACTCAGAATTCTGCCTTTTTTCCTCAAAATTCAGACTTTTTTTTTTTTTTCTTGAAATTTGGACTTTTTTTCCTTCAAAATTTTGGATTTTTTTGCTGAAAAATTGGATTTTTTTTTTCTTAAAAATCTGATTCCTTTCTTGAAATTCTAACCTTTTTTGTTAAAAGTCTGACTTTTAAACTCAGAATTCTGCCTTTTTTCCTCAAAATTCAGACGTTTTTTTTTTTTCTTGAAATTTGGACTTTTTTACCTTCAAAATTTGACCTTTTGGCCTAAAATTTTGATTTTTTTTTCTTAAAAATATGACTTCCTTTCTTGAAATTCTAACCTTTTTTGTTAAAAGTCTGACTTTTAAACTCAGAATTCTGCCTTTTTTCCTCAAAATTCAGACGTTTTTTTTTTCTTAAAATTTGGACTTTTTTACCTTCAAAATTTGACCTTTTGGCCTAAAATTTTGATTTTTTTTTTCTTAAAAATCTGATTCCTTTCTTGAAATTCTAACCTTTTTTGTTAAAACTCTGACTTTTAAACTCAGAATTCTGCCTTTTTTCCTCAAAATTCAGACTTTTTTTTTTTTTTTGAAATTTGGACTTTTTTTCCTTCAAAATTTGACCTTTTGGCCTAAAATTTTGATTTTTTTTTTCTTAAAAATATGAATTCCTTTCTTGAAATTCTAACCTTTTTTGTTAAAACTCTGACTTTTAAACTCAAAATTCTGCCTTTTTTCCTCAAAATTCAGACGTTTTTTTTTTTTTTGGAATTTGGATTTTTTTTCCTTCAAAATTTGACCTTTTGGCCTAAAATTTTGATTTTTTTTTTCTTAAAAATATGACTTCCTTTCTTGAAATTCTAACCTTTTTTGTTAAAAGTCTGACTTTTAAACTCAGAATTCTGCCTTTTTTCCTCAAAATTCAGACGTTTTTTTTTTCTTGAAATTTGGACTTTTTTTCCTTCAAAATTTGGGATTTTTTTGCTGAAAAATGGGATCTTTTTTTTTTTTTAAATCTGATTCCTTTCTTGAAATTCTAACCTTTTTTGTTAAAAGTCTGACTTTTAAACTCAGAATTATGACTTTTTTCCTCAAAATTCAGACGTTTTTTTTTTCTTGAAATTTGGACTTTTTTTCCTTCAAAATTTTGGATTTTTTTGCTGAAAAATTGGATTTTTTTTTTCTTAAAAATCTGATTCCTTTCTTGAAATTCTAACCTTTTTTGTTAAAAGTCTGACTTTTAAACTCAGAATTCTGCCTTTTTTCCTCAAAATTCAGACGTTTTTTTTTTTTTCTTGAAATTTGGACTTTTTTTCCTTCAAATTTGGGATTTTTTTGCTGAAAAATGGGATCTTTTTTTCTTAAAAATCTGATTCCTTTCTTTAAATTCTAACCTTTTTTGTTAAAAGTCTGACTTTTAAACTCAGAATTCTGCCTTTTTTCCTCAAAATTCAGACGTTTTTTTTTTTCTTGAAATTTGGTCTTTTTTTCCTTCAAAATTTGGGATTTTTTTGCTGAAAAATGGGATCTTTTTTTTTTTTTAAATCTGATTCCTTTCTTGAAATTCTAACCTTTTTTGTTAAAAGTCTGACTTTTAAACTCAGAATTCTGCCTTTTTTCCTCAAAATTCAGACTTTTTTTTTTTTTTTGAAATTTGGACTTTTTTCCTTCAAAATTTGAACTTTTGGCCTAAAATTTTGATTTTTTTTTTCTTAAAAATATGAATTCCTTTCTTGAAATTCTAACCTTTTTTGTTAAAACTCTGACTTTTAAACTCAGAATTCTGCCTTTTTTCCTCAAAATTCAGACGTTTTTTTTTTCTTGAAATTTGGACTTTTTTTCCTTCAAAATTTTGGATTTTTTTGCTGAAAAATTGGATTTTTTTTTTCTTAAAAATCTGATTCCTTTCTTGAAATTCTAACCTTTTTTGTTAAAAGTCTGACTTTTAAACTCAGAATTCTGCCTTTTTTCCTCAAAATTCAGACGTTTTTTTTTTTTTCTTGAAATTTGGACTTTTTTTCCTTCAAATTTTGACCTTTTGGCCTAAAATTTTGATTTTTTTTTCTTAAAAATATGACTTCCTTGCTTGAAATTCTAACCTTTTTTGTTAAAAGTCTGACTTTTAAACTCAGAATTCTGCCTTTTTTCCTCAAAATTCAGACGTTTTTTTTTTCTTGAAATTTGGACTTTTTTTCCTTCAAAATTTGACCTTTTGGCCTAAAATTTTGATTTTTTTTTCTTAAAAATCTGATTCCTTTCTTGAAATTCTAACCTTTTTTGTTAAAAGTCTGACCTTTAAACTCAGAATTCTGCCTTTTTTCCTCAAAATTCAGACGTTTTTTTTTTTCTTGAAATTTGGACTTTTTTTCCTTCAAATTTGGGATTTTTTTGCTGAAAAATGGGATCTTTTTTTCTTAAAAATCTGATTCCTTTCTTGAAATTCTAACCTTTTTTGTTAAAAGTCTGACTTTTAAACTCAGAATTCTGCCTTTTTTCCTCAAAATTCAGACGTTTTTTTTTTTTCTTGAAATTTGGACTTTTTTTCCTTCAAATTTGGGATTTTTTTGCTGAAAAATGGGATGTTTTTTTCTTAAAAATCTGATTCCTTTCTTGAAATTCTAACCTTTTTTGTTAAAAGTCTGACTTTTAAACTCAGAATTCTGCCTTTTTTCCTCAAAATTCAGACGTTTTTTTTTTCTTGAAATTTGGACCTTTTTTCCTTCAAAATTTGACCTTTTGGCCTAAAATTTTGATTTATTTTTTTTCTTAAAAATATGACTTCCTTTCTTGAAATTCTAACCTTTTTTGTTAAAAGTCTGACTTTTAAACTCAGAATTCTGCCTTTTTTCCTCAAAATTCAGACTTTTTTTTTTTTTTCTTGAAATTTGGACTTTTTTTCCTTCAAAATTTTGGATTTTTTTGCTGAAAAATTGGATTTTTTTTTTCTTAAAAATCTGATTCCTTTCTTGAAATTCTAACCTTTTTTGTTAAAAGTCTGACTTTTAAACTCAGAATTCTGCCTTTTTTCCTCAAAATTCAGACGTTTTTTTTTTTCTTGAAATTTGGACTTTTTTACCTTCAAAATTTGACCTTTTGGCCTAAAATTTTGATTTTTTTTTCTTAAAAATATGACTTCCTTTCTTGAAATTCTAACCTTTTTTGTTAAAAGTCTGACTTTTAAACTCAGAATTCTGCCTTTTTTCCTCAAAATTCAGACGTTTTTTTTTTCTTAAAATTTGGACTTTTTTACCTTCAAAATTTGACCTTTTGGCCTAAAATTTTGATTTTTTTTTTCTTAAAAATCTGATTCCTTTCTTGAAATTCTAACCTTTTTTGTTAAAACTCTGACTTTTAAACTCAGAATTCTGCCTTTTTTCCTCAAAATTCAGACTTTTTTTTTTTTTTTGAAATTTGGACTTTTTTTCCTTCAAAATTTGACCTTTTGGCCTAAAATTTTGATTTTTTTTTTCTTAAAAATATGAATTCCTTTCTTGAAATTCTAACCTTTTTTGTTAAAACTCTGACTTTTAAACTCAAAATTCTGCCTTTTTTCCTCAAAATTCAGACGTTTTTTTTTTTTTTGGAATTTGGATTTTTTTTCCTTCAAAATTTGACCTTTTGGCCTAAAATTTTGATTTTTTTTTTTCTTAAAAATATGACTTCCTTTCTTGAAATTCTAACCTTTTTTGTTAAAAGTCTGACTTTTAAACTCAGAATTCTGCCTTTTTTCCTCAAAATTCAGACGTTTTTTTTTTCTTGAAATTTGGACTTTTTTTCCTTCAAAATTTGGGATTTTTTTGCTGAAAAATGGGATCTTTTTTTTTTTTTAAATCTGATTCCTTTCTTGAAATTCTAACCTTTTTTGTTAAAAGTCTGTCTTTTAAACTCAGAATTATGACTTTTTTCCTCAAAATTCAGACGTTTTTTTTTTCTTGAAATTTGGACTTTTTTACCTTTAAAATTTGACCTTTTGAACTAAAATTTTGATTTTTTTTTCTTAAAAATATGACTTCCTTTCTTGAAATTCTAACCTTTTTTGTTAAAAGTCTGACTTTTAAACTCAGAATTCTGCCTTTTTTCCTCAAAATTCAGACGTTTTTTTTTTCTTGAAATTTGGACTTTTTTTCCTTCAAATTTGGGATTTTTTTGCTGAAAAATGGGATCTTTTTTTCTTAAAAATCTGATTCCTTTCTTGAAATTCTAACCTTTTTTGTTAAAAGTCTGACTTTTAAACTCAGAATTCTGCCTTTTTTCCTCAAAATTCAGACGTTTTTTTTTTTCTTGAAATTTGGACTTTTTTTCCTTCAAATTTGGGATTTTTTTGCTGAAAAATGGGATCTTTTTTTCTTAAAAATCTGATTCCTTTCTTGAAATTCTAACCTTTTTTGTTAAAAGTCTGACTTTTAAACTCAGAATTCTGCCTTTTTTCCTCAAAATTCAGACGTTTTTTTTTTTTCTTGAAATTTGGACTTTTTTTCCTTCAAATTTGGTATTTTTTTGCTGAAAAATGGGATCTTTTTTTCTTAAAAATCTGATTCCTTTCTTGAAATTCTAACCTTTTTTGTTAAAAGTCTGACTTTTAAACTCAGAATTCTGCCTTTTTTCCTCAAAATTCAGACGTTTTTTTTTTCTTGAAATTTGGACCTTTTTTCCTTCAAAATTTGACCTTTTGGCCTAAAATTTTGATTTCTTTTTTTTCTTAAAAATATGACTTCCTTTCTTGAAATTCTAACCTTTTTTGTTAAAAGTCTGACTTTTAAACTCAGAATTCTGCCTTTTTTCCTCAAAATTCAGACGTTTTTTTTTTTTTCTTGAAATTTGGACTTTTTTTCCTTCAAATTTGGGATTTTTTTGCTGAAAAATGGGATCTTTTCTTCTTAAAAATCTGATTCCTTTCTTGAAATTCTAACCTTTTTTGTTAAAAGTCTGACTTTTAAACTCAGAATTCTGCCTTTTTTCCTCAAAATTCAGACTTTTTTTTTTTTTCTTGAAATTTGGACTTTTTTTCCTTCAAAATTTTGGATTTTTTTGCTGAAAAATTGGATTTTTTTTTTCTTAAAAATATGACTTCCTTTCATGAAATTCTAACCTTTTTTCTTAAAAGTCTGACTTTTAAACTCAGAATTCTGCCTTTTTTCCTCAAAATTCAGACTTTTTTTTTTTCTTGAAATTTGGACCTTTTTTCCTTCAAAATTTGACCTTTTGGCCTAAAATTTTGATTTCTTTTTTTTCTTAAAAATATGACTTCCTTTCTTGAAATTCTAACCTTTTTTGTTAAAAGTCTGACTTTTAAACTCAGAATTCTGCCTTTTTTCCTCAAAATTCAGACTTTTTTTTTTTTTTCTTGAAATTTGGACTTTTTTTCCTTCAAAATTTTGGATTTTTTTGCTGAAAAATTGGATTTTTTTTTTCTTAAAAATCTGATTCCTTTCTTGAAATTCTAACCTTTTTTGTTAAAAGTCTGACTTTTAAACTCAGAATTCTGCCTTTTTTCCTCAAAATTCAGACGTTTTTTTTTTTCTTGAAATTTGGACTTTTTTACCTTCAAAATTTGACCTTTTGGCCTAAAATTTTGATTTTTTTTTCTTAAAAATATGACTTCCTTTCTTGAAATTCTAACCTTTTTTGTTAAAAGTCTGACTTTTAAACTCAGAATTCTGCCTTTTTTCCTCAAAATTCAGACGTTTTTTTTTTCTTAAAATTTGGACTTTTTTACCTTCAAAATTTGACCTTTTGGCCTAAAATTTTGATTTTTTTTTTCTTAAAAATCTGATTCCTTTCTTGAAATTCTAACCTTTTTTGTTAAAACTCTGACTTTTAAACTCAGAATTCTGCCTTTTTTCCTCAAAATTCAGACTTTTTTTTTTTTTTGAAATTTGGACTTTTTTTCCTTCAAAATTTGACCTTTTGGCCTAAAATTTTGATTTTTTTTTTCTTAAAAATATGAATTCCTTTCTTGAAATTCTAACCTTTTTTGTTAAAACTCTGACTTTTAAACTCAAAATTCTGCCTTTTTTCCTCAAAATTCAGACGTTTTTTTTTTTTTGGAATTTGGATTTTTTTTCCTTCAAAATTTGACCTTTTGGCCTAATATTTTGATTTTTTTTTTTCTTAAAAATATGACTTCCTTTCTTGAAATTCTAACCTTTTTTGTTAAAAGTCTGACTTTTAAACTCAGAATTCTGCCTTTTTTCCTCAAAATTCAGACGTTTTTTTTTTCTTGAAATTTGGACTTTTTTTCCTTCAAAATTTGGGATTTTTTTGCTGAAAAATGGGATCTTTTTTTTTTTTTAAATCTGATTCCTTTCTTGAAATTCTAACCTTTTTTGTTAAAAGTCTGTCTTTTAAACTCAGAATTATGACTTTTTTCCTCAAAATTCAGACGTTTTTTTTTTCTTGAAATTTGGACTTTTTTTCCTTCAAAATTTTGGATTTTTTTGCTGAAAAATTGGATTTTTTTTTTCTTAAAAATCTGATTCCTTTCTTGAAATTCTAACCTTTTTTGTTAAAAGTCTGACTTTTAAACTCAGAATTCTGCCTTTTTTCCTCAAAATTCAGACGTTTTTTTTTTCTTGAAATTTGGACTTTTTTTCCTTCAAAATTTGACCTTTTGGCCTAAAATTTTGATTTTTTTTTCTTAAAAATATGACTTCCTTGCTTGAAATTCTAACCTTTTTTGTTAAAAGTCTGACTTTTAAACTCAGAATTCTGCCTTTTTTCCTCAAAATTCAGACTTTTTTTTTTCTTGAAATTTGGACTTTTTTTCCTTCAAAATTTGACCTTTTGGCCTAAAATTTTGATTTTTTTTTCTTAAAAATCTGATTCCTTTCTTGAAATTCTAACCTTTTTTGTTAAAAGTCTGACCTTTAAACTCAGAATTCTGCCTTTTTTCCTCAAAATTCAGACGTTTTTTTTTTTCTTGAAATTTGGACTTTTTTTCCTTCAAATTTGGGATTTTTTTGCTGAAAAATGGGATCTTTTTTTCTTAAAAATCTGATTCCTTTCTTGAAATTCTAACCTTTTTTGTTAAAAGTCTGACTTTTAAACTCAGAATTCTGCCTTTTTTCCTCAAAATTCAGACGTTTTTTTTTTCTTGAAATTTGGACTTTTTTTCCTTCAAAATTTGACCTTTTGGCCTAAAATTTTGATTTTTTTTTTCTTAAAAATATGACTTCCTTTCTTGAAATTCTAACCTTTTTTGTTAAAAGTCTGACTTTTAAACTCAGAATTCTGCCTTTTTTCCTCAAAATTCAGACGTTTTTTTTTTTTCTTGAAATTTGGACTTTTTTTCCTTCAAATTTGGGATTTTTTTGCTGAAAAATGGGATCTTTTCTTCTTAAAAATATGTCTTCCTTTCTTGAAATTCTAACCTTTATTGTTAAAAGTCTGACTTTTAAACTCAGAATTCTGCCTTTTTTCCTCAAAATTCAGACGTTTTTTTTTTCTTGAAATTTGGACTTTTTTTCCTTCAAAATTTGACCTTTTGGCCTAAAATTTTGATTTTTTTTCCTTAAAAATATGACTTCCTTTTTTGAAATTCTAACCTTTTTTGTTAAAAGTCTGACTTTTAAACTCAGAATTCTGCCTTTTTTCCTCAAAATTCAGACGTTTTTTTTTTTCTTGAAATTTGGACCTTTTTTCCTTCAAAATTTGACCTTTTGGCCTAAAATTTTGAATTTTTTTTGCTGAAAAATATGACTTCCGTTCTTGAAATTCTAACCTTTTTTGTTAAAAGTCTGACTTTTAAACTCAGAATTCTGCCTTTTTTCCTCAAAATTCAGACGTCTTTTTTTTTCTTGAAATTTGGACTTTTTTTCCTTCAAAATTTGACCTTTTGGCCTAAAATTTTGATTTTTTTTTCTTAAAAATCTGATTCCTTTCTTGAAATTCTAACCTTTTTTGTTAAAAGTCTGACTTTTAAACTCAGAATTCTGCCTTTTTTCCTCAAAATTCAGACGTTTTTTTTTTTCTTGAAATTTGGACTTTTTTTCCTTCAAATTTGGGATTTTTTTGATGAAAAATGGGATCTTTTTTTTCTTAAAAATCTGATTCCTTTCTTGAAATTCTAACCTTTTTTGTTAAAAGTCTGACTTTTAAACTCAGAATTCTGCCTTTTTTCCTCAAAATTCAGACGTCTTTTTTTTTCTTGAAATTTGGACTTTTTTTCCTTCAAAATTTGACCTTTTGGCCTAAAATTTTGATTTTTTTTTCTTAAAAATCTGATTCCTTTCTTGAAATTCTAACCTTTTTTGTTAAAAGTCTGACTTTTAAACTCAGAATTCTGCCTTTTTTCCTCAAAATTCAGACGTTTTTTTTTTCTTGAAATTTGGACTTTTTTTCCTTCAAAATTTGACCTTTTGGCCTAAAATTTTGATTTCTTTTTTTTCTTAAAAATATGACTTCCTTTCTTGAAATTATAACCTTTTTTGTTAAAAGTCTGACTTTTAAACTCAGAATTCTGCCTTTTTTCCTCAAAATTCAGACGTTTTTTTTTTTTCTTGAAATTTGGACTTTTTTTCCTTCAAAATTTGACCTTTTGGCCTAAAATTTTGATTTTTTTTCCTTAAAAATATGACTTCCTTTTTTGAAATTCTAACCTTTTTTGTTAAAAGTCTGACTTTTAAACTCAGAATTCTGCCTTTTTTCCTCAAAATTCAGACGTTTTTTTTTTTCTTGAAATTTGGACCTTTTTTCTTTCAAAATTTGACCTTTTGGCCTAAAATTTTGATTTTTTTTTTTTCTTAAAAATATGACTTCCTTTCTTGAAATTCTAACCTTTTTTGTTAAAAGTCTGACTTTTAAACTCAGAATTCTGCCTTTTTTCCTCAAAATTCAGACGTTTTTTTTTTTTCTTGAAATTTGGACTTTTTTTCCTTGAAATTTGGGATTTTTTTGCTGAAAAATGGGATCTTTTTTTCTTAAAAATCTGATTCCTTTCTTGAAATTCTAACCTTTTTTGTTAAAAGTCTGACTTTTAAACTCAGAATTCTGCCTTTTTTCCTCAAAATTCAGACGTTTTTTTTTTCTTGAAATTTGGACTTTTTTTCCTTCAAAATTTGACCTTTTGGCCTAAAATTTTGATTTTTTTTTTTTCTTAAAAATATGACTTCCTTTCTTGAAATTCTAACCTTTTTTGTTAAAAGTCTGACTTTTAAACTCAGAATTCTGCCTTTTTTCCTCAAAATTCAGACGTTTTTTTTTTTTCTTGAAATTTGGACTTTTTTTCCTTCAAATTTGGGATTTTTTTGCTGAAAAATGGGATCTTTTCTTCTTAAAAATATGACTTCCTTTCTTGAAATTCTAACCTTTATTGTTAAAAGTCTGACTTTTAAACTCAGAATTCTGCCTTTTTTCCTCAAAATTCAGACGTTTTTTTTTTCTTGAAATTTGGACCTTTTTTCTTTCAAAATTTGACCTTTTGGCCTAAAATTTTGATTTCTTTTTTTTTCTTAAAAATATGACTTCCTTTCTTGAAATTCTAACCTTTTTTGTTAAAAGTCTGACTTTTAAACTCAGAATTCTGCCTTTTTTCCTCACAATTCAGACGTTTTTTTTTTTTCTTGAAATTTGGACCTTTTTTCCTTCAAAATTTGACCTTTTGGCCTAAAATTTTGAATTTTTTTTGCTGAAAAATATGACTTCCTTTCTTGAAATTCTAACCTTTTTTGTTAAAAGTCTGACTTTTAAACTCAGAATTCTGCCTTTTTTCCTCAAAATTCAGACTTTTTTTTTTCTTGAAATTTGGACTTTTTTTCCTTCAAAATTTGACCTTTTGGCCTAAAATTTTGATTTCTTTTTTTTCTTAAAAATATGACTTCCTTTCTTGAAATTCTAACCTTTTTTGTTAAAAGTCTGACTTTTAAACTCAGAATTCTGCCTTTTTTCCTCAAAATTCAGACGTCTTTTTTTTTCTTGAAATTTGGACTTTTTTTCCTTCAAAATTTGACCTTTTGGCCTAAAATTTTGATTTTTTTTTTTCTTAAAAATCTGATTCCTTTCTTGAAATTCTAACCTTTTTTGTTAAAAGTCTGACTTTTAAACTCAGAATTCTGCCTTTTTTCCTCAAAATTCAGACGTTTTTTTTTTTTCTTGAAATTTGGACTTTTTTTCCTTGAAATTTGGGATTTTTTTGCTGAAAAATGGGATCTTTTTTTCTTAAAAATCTGATTCCTTTCTTGAAATTCTAACCTTTTTTGTTAAAAGTCTGACTTTTAAACTCAGAATTCTGCCTTTTTTCCTCAAAATTCAGACGTTTTTTTTTTCTTGAAATTTGGACTTTTTTTCCTTCAAAATTTGACCTTTTGGCCTAAAATTTTGATTTTTTTTTTCTTAAAAATATGACTTCCTTTCTTGAAATTCTAACCTTTTTTGTTAAAAGTCTGACTTTTAAACTCAGAATTCTGCCTTTTTTCCTCAAAATTCAGACGTTTTTTTTTTTTCTTGAAATTTGGACTTTTTTTCCTTCAAATTTGGGATTTTTTTGCTGAAAAATGGGATCTTTTCTTCTTAAAAATATGTCTTCCTTTCTTGAAATTCTAACCTTTATTGTTAAAAGTCTGACTTTTAAACTCAGAATTCTGCCTTTTTTCCTCAAAATTCAGACGTTTTTTTTTTCTTGAAATTTGGACTTTTTTTCCTTCAAAATTTGACCTTTTGGCCTAAAATTTTGATTTTTTTTTTTTCTTAAAAATATGACTTCCTTTCTTGAAATTCTAACCTTTTTTGTTAAAAGTCTGACTTTTAAACTCAGAATTCTGCCTTTTTTCCTCAAAATTCAGACGTTTTTTTTTTTTCTTGAAATTTGGACTTTTTTTCCTTCAAAA
Organism: Sciaenops ocellatus; assembly: GCA_033000465.1. NCBI lineage: Eukaryota > Metazoa > Chordata > Actinopteri > Sciaenidae > Sciaenops > Sciaenops ocellatus. Next base: position 1,255,409 of record CP136867.1, on the reverse strand, counting down.
TTTGACCTTTTGGCCTAAAATTTTGAATTTTTTTTGCTGAAAAATATGACTTCCGTTCTTGAAATTCTAACCTTTTTTGTTAAAAGTCTGACTTTTAAACTCAGAATTCTGCCTTTTTTCCTCAAAATTCAGACGTCTTTTTTTTTCTTGAAATTTGGACTTTTTTTCCTTCAAAATTTGACCTTTTGGCCTAAAATTTTGATTTTTTTTTCTTAAAAATCTGATTCCTTTCTTGAAATTCTAACCTTTTTTGTTAAAAGTCTGACTTTTAAACTCAGAATTCTGCCTTTTTTCCTCAAAATTCAGACGTTTTTTTTTTCTTGAAATTTGGACTTTTTTTCCTTCAAAATTTGACCTTTTGGCCTAAAATTTTGATTTCTTTTTTTTCTTAAAAATATGACTTCCTTTCTTGAAATTCTAACCTTTTTTGTTAAAAGTCTGACTTTTAAACTCAGAATTCTGCCTTTTTTCCTCAAAATTCAGACGTTTTTTTTTTTTCTTGAAATTTGGACTTTTTTTCCTTCAAAATTTGACCTTTTGGCCTAAAATTTTGATTTTTTTTCTTTAAAAATATGACTTCCTTTTTTGAAATTCTAACCTTTTTTGTTAAAAGTCTGACTTTTAAACTCAGAATTCTGCCTTTTTTCCTCAAAATTCAGACGTTTTTTTTTTTCTTGAAATTTGGACCTTTTTTCTTTCAAAATTTGACCTTTTGGCCTAAAATTTTGATTTTTTTTTTTTCTTAAAAATATGACTTCCTTTCTTGAAATTCTAACCTTTTTTGTTAAAAGTCTGACTTTTAAACTCAGAATTCTGCCTTTTTTCCTCAAAATTCAGACGTTTTTTTTTTTTCTTGAAATTTGGACTTTTTTTCCTTGAAATTTGGGATTTTTTTGCTGAAAAATGGGATCTTTTTTTCTTAAAAATCTGATTCCTTTCTTGAAATTCTAACCTTTTTTGTTAAAAGTCTGACTTTTAAACTCAGAATTCTGCCTTTTTTCCTCAAAATTCAGACGTTTTTTTTTTCTTGAAATTTGGACCTTTTTTCTTTCAAAATTTGACCTTTTGGCCTAAAATTTTGAATTTTTTTTGCTGAAAAATATTACTTCCTTTCTTGAAATTCTAACCTTTTTTGTTAAAAGTCTGACTTTTAAACTCAGAATTCTGCCTTTTTTCCTCAAAATTCAGACTTTTTTTTTTCTTGAAATTTGGACTTTTTTTCCTTCAAAATTTGACCTTTTGGCCTAAAATTTTGATTTCTTTTTTTTCTTAAAAATATGACTTCCTTTCTTGAAATTCTAACCTTTTTTGTTAAAAGTCTGACTTTTAAACTCAGAATTCTGCCTTTTTTCCTCAAAATTCAGACGTCTTTTTTTTTCTTGAAATTTGGACTTTTTTTCCTTCAAAATTTGACCTTTTGGCCTAAAATTTTGATTTTTTTTTTTCTTAAAAATCTGATTCCTTTCTTGAAATTCTAACCTTTTTTGTTAAAAGTCTGACTTTTAAACTCAGAATTCTGCCTTTTTTCCTCAAAATTCAGACGTTTTTTTTTTTTCTTGAAATTTGGACTTTTTTTCCTTGAAATTTGGGATTTTTTTGCTGAAAAATGGGATCTTTTTTTCTTAAAAATCTGATTCCTTTCTTGAAATTCTAACCTTTTTTGTTAAAAGTCTGACTTTTAAACTCAGAATTCTGCCTTTTTTCCTCAAAATTCAGACGTTTTTTTTTTCTTGAAATTTGGACTTTTTTTCCTTCAAAATTTGACCTTTTGGCCTAAAATTTTGATTTTTTTTTTCTTAAAAATATGACTTCCTTTCTTGAAATTCTAACCTTTTTTGTTAAAATTCTGACTTTTAAACTCAGAATTCTGCCTTTTTTCCTCAAAATTCAGACGTTTTTTTTTTTTCTTGAAATTTGGACTTTTTTTCCTTCAAATTTGGGATTTTTTTGCTGAAAAATGGGATCTTTTCTTCTTAAAAATATGTCTTCCTTTCTTGAAATTCTAACCTTTATTGTTAAAAGTCTGACTTTTAAACTCAGAATTCTGCCTTTTTTCCTCAAAATTCAGACGTTTTTTTTTTCTTGAAATTTGGACTTTTTTTCCTTCAAAATTTGACCTTTTGGCCTAAAATTTTGATTTTTTTTTTTTCTTAAAAATATGACTTCCTTTCTTGAAATTCTAACCTTTTTTGTTAAAAGTCTGACTTTTAAACTCAGAATTCTGCCTTTTTTCCTCAAAATTCAGACGTTTTTTTTTTTTCTTGAAATTTGGACTTTTTTTCCTTCAAAATTTGACCTTTTGGCCTAAAATTTTGATTTTTTTTCCTTAAAAATATGACTTCCTTTTTTGAAATTCTAACCTTTTTTGTTAAAAGTCTGACTTTTAAACTCAGAATTCTGCCTTTTTTCCTCAAAATTCAGACGTTTTTTTTTTTCTTGAAATTTGGACTTTTTTTCCTTCAAAATTTTGGATTTTTTTGCTGAAAAATTGGATTTTTTTTTTCTTAAAAATCTGATTCCTTTCTTGAAATTCTAACCTTTTTTGTTAAAAGTCTGACTTTTAAACTCAGAATTCTGCCTTTTTTCCTCAAAATTCAGACTTTTTTTTTTCTTGAAATTTGGACTTTTTTTCCTTCAAATTTGGGATTTTTTTGCTGAAAAATGGGATCTTTTTTTTTTTTTAAATCTGATTCCTTTCTTGAAATTCTAACCTTTTTTGTTAAAAGTCTGACTTTTAAACTCAGAATTCTGCCTTTTTTCCTCACAATTCAGACTTTTTTTTTTTTTTCTTGAAATTTGGACTTTTTTTCCTTCAAAATTTTGGATTTTTTTGCTGAAAAATTGGATTTTTTTTTCTTAAAAATCTGATTCCTTTCTTGAAATTCTAACCTTTTTTGTTAAAAGTCTGACTTTTAAACTCAGAATTCTGCCTTTTTTCCTCAAAATTCAGACTTTTTTTTTTTCTTTAAATTTGGACTTTTTTTCCTTCAAAATTTGACCTTTTGGCCTAAAATTTTGATTTTTTTTTCTTAAAAATATGACTTCCTTTCTTGAAATTCTAACCTTTTTTGTGAAAAGTCTGACTTTTAAACTCAGAATTCTGCCTTTTTTCCTCAAAATTCAGACTTTTTTTTTCTTGAAATTTGGACTTTTTTTCCTTCAAAATTTGACCTTTTGGCCTAAAATTTTGATTTTTTTTTCTTAAAAATATGACTTCCTTTCTTGAAATTCTAACCTTTTTTGTGAAAAGTCTGACTTTTAAACTCAGAATTCTGCCTTTTTTCCTCAAAATTCAGGCGTTTTTTTTTTCTTGAAATTTGGACTTTTTTTCCTTCAAATTTGGGATTTTTTTGCTGAAAAATGGGATCTTTTTTTTCTTAAAAATCTGATTCCTTTCTTGAAATTCTAACCTTTTTTGTTAAAAGTCTGACTTTTAAACTCAGAATTCTGCCTTTTTTCCTCAAAATTCAGACGTTTTTTTTTTCTTGAAATTTGGACTTTTTTTCCTTCAAAATTTGACCTTTTGGCCTAAAATTTTGATTTTTTTTTTTCTTAAAAATATGAATTCCTTTCTTGAAATTCTAACCTTTTTTGTTAAAACTCTGACTTTTAAACTCAAAATTCTGCCTTTTTTCCTCAAAATTCAGACGTTTTTTTTTTTTTGGAATTTGGACTTTTTTTCCTTCAAAATTTGACCTTTTGGCCTAAAATTTTGATTTTTTTTTTCTTAAAAATATGACTTCCTTTCTTGAAATTCTAACCTTTTTTGTTAAAAGTCTGACTTTTAAACTCAGAATTCTGCCTTTTTTCCTCAAAATTCAGACGTTTTTTTTTTTCTTGAAATTTGGACTTTTTTTCCTTCAAAATTTGACCTTTTGGCCTAAAATTTTGATTTTTTTTTCTTAAAAATATGACTTCCTTTCTTGAAATTCTAACCTTTTTTGTTAAAAGTCTGACTTTTAAACTCAGAATTCTGCCTTTTTTCCTCAAAATTCAGACGTTTTTTTTTTTCTTGAAATTTGGACTTTTTTTCCTTCAAATTTGGGATTTTTTTGCTGAAAAATGGGATCATTTTTTTCTTAAAAATCTGATTCCTTTCTTGAAATTCTAACCTTTTTTGTTAAAAGTCTGACTTTTAAACTCAGAATTCTGCCTTTTTTCCTCAAAATTCAGACGTTTTTTTTTTTCTTGAAATTTGGACTTTTTTTCCTTCAAAATTTGACCTTTTGGCCTAAAATTTTGATTTTTTTTTCTTAAAAATATGACTTCCTTTCTTGAAATTCTAACCTTTTTTGTTAAAAGTCTGACTTTTAAACTCAGAATTCTGCCTTTTTTCCTCAAAATTCAGACGTTTTTTTTTTTTCTTGAAATTTGGACTTTTTTTCCTTCAAATTTGGGATTTTTTTGCTGAAAAATGGGATCATTTTTTTCTTAAAAATCTGATTCCTTTCTTGAAATTCTAACCTTTTTTGTTAAAAGTCTGACTTTTAAACTCAGAATTCTGCCTTTTTTCCTCAAAATTCAGACGTTTTTTTTTTCTTGAAATTTGGACTTTTTTTCCTTCAAAATTTGACATTTTGGCCTAAAATTTTGATTTTTTTTTTCTTACAAATATGACTTCCTTTCTTGAAATTCTAACCTTTTTTGTTAAAAGTCTGACTTTTAAACTCAGAATTCTGCCTTTTTTCCTCAAAATTCAGACGTTTTTTTTTTTTTGAAATTTGGACTGTTTTTCCTTCAAATTTGGGATTTTTTTGCTGAAAAATGGGATCTTTTTTTTCTTAAAAATCTGATTCCTTTCTTGAAATTCTAACCTTTTTTGTTAAAAGTCTGACTTTTAAACTCAGAATTCTGCCTTTTTTCCTCAAAATTCAGACGTTTTTTTTTTCTTGAAATTTGGACTTTTTTTCCTTCAAAATTTGACCTTTTGGCCTAAAATTTTGTTTTTTTTTTTCTTACAAATATGACTTCCTTTCTTGAAATTCTAACCTTTTTTGTTAAAAGTCTGACTTTTAAACTCAGAATTCTGCCTTTTTTCCTCAAAATTCAGACGTTTTTTTTTTCTTGAAATTTGGACTTTTTTTCCTTCAAATTTGGGATTTTTTTGCTGAAAAATGGGATCTTTTTTTTCTTAAAAATCTGATTCCTTTCTTGAAATTCTAACCTTTTTTGTTAAAAGTCTGACTTTTAAACTCAGAATTCTGCCTTTTTTCCTCAAAATTCAGACGTTTTTTTTTTCTTGAAATTTGGACTTTTTTTCCTTCAAAATTTGACCTTTTGGCCTAAAATTTTGATTTTTTTTTCTTAAAAATCTGATTCCTTTCTTGAAATTCTAACCTTTTTTGTTAAAAGTCTGACTTTTAAACTCAGAATTCTGCCTTTTTTCCTCAAAATTGAGACGTTTTTTTTTTTTCTTGAAATTTGGACTTTTTTTCCTTAAAATTTTGGATTTTTTTGCTGAAAAATTGGATTTTTTTTTTCTTAAAAATATGACTTCCTTTCTTGAAATTCTAACCTTTTTTGTGAAAAGTCTGACTTTTAAACTCAGAATTCTGCCTTTTTTCCTCAAAATTCAGACTTTTTTTTTCTTGAAATTTGGACTTTTTTTCCTTCAAAATTTGACCTTTTGGCCTAAAATTTTGATTTTTTTTTCTTAAAAATATGACTTCCTTTCTTGAAATTCTAACCTTTTTTGTGAAAAGTCTGACTTTTAAACTCAGAATTCTGCCTTTTTTCCTCAAAATTCAGGCGTTTTTTTTTTCTTGAAATTTGGACTTTTTTTCCTTCAAATTTGGGATTTTTTTGCTGAAAAATGGGATCTTTTTTTTCTTAAAAATCTGATTCCTTTCTTGAAATTCTAACCTTTTTTGTTAAAAGTCTGACTTTTAAACTCAGAATTCTGCCTTTTTTCCTCAAAATTCAGACGTTTTTTTTTTCTTGAAATTTGGACTTTTTTTCCTTCAAAATTTGACCTTTTGGCCTAAAATTTTGATTTTTTTTTTTCTTAAAAATATGAATTCCTTTCTTGAAATTCTAACCTTTTTTGTTAAAACTCTGACTTTTAAACTCAAAATTCTGCCTTTTTTCCTCAAAATTCAGACGTTTTTTTTTTTTTGGAATTTGGACTTTTTTTCCTTCAAAATTTGACCTTTTGGCCTAAAATTTTGATTTTTTTTTTCTTAAAAATATGACTTCCTTTCTTGAAATTCTAACCTTTTTTGTTAAAAGTCTGACTTTTAAACTCAGAATTCTGCCTTTTTTCCTCAAAATTCAGACGTTTTTTTTTTTCTTGAAATTTGGACTTTTTTTCCTTCAAAATTTGACCTTTTGGCCTAAAATTTTGATTTTTTTTTCTTAAAAATATGACTTCCTTTCTTGAAATTCTAACCTTTTTTGTTAAAAGTCTGACTTTTAAACTCAGAATTCTGCCTTTTTTCCTCAAAATTCAGACGTTTTTTTTTTTCTTGAAATTTGGACTTTTTTTCCTTCAAATTTGGGATTTTTTTGCTGAAAAATGGGATCATTTTTTTCTTAAAAATCTGATTCCTTTCTTGAAATTCTAACCTTTTTTGTTAAAAGTCTGACTTTTAAACTCAGAATTCTGCCTTTTTTCCTCAAAATTCAGACGTTTTTTTTTTTCTTGAAATTTGGACTTTTTTTCCTTCAAAATTTGACCTTTTGGCCTAAAATTTTGATTTTTTTTTCTTAAAAATATGACTTCCTTTCTTGAAATTCTAACCTTTTTTGTTAAAAGTCTGACTTTTAAACTCAGAATTCTGCCTTTTTTCCTCAAAATTCAGACGTTTTTTTTTTTTCTTGAAATTTGGACTTTTTTTCCTTCAAATTTGGGATTTTTTTGCTGAAAAATGGGATCATTTTTTTCTTAAAAATCTGATTCCTTTCTTGAAATTCTAACCTTTTTTGTTAAAAGTCTGACTTTTAAACTCAGAATTCTGCCTTTTTTCCTCAAAATTCAGACGTTTTTTTTTTCTTGAAATTTGGACTTTTTTTCCTTCAAAATTTGACATTTTGGCCTAAAATTTTGATTTTTTTTTTCTTACAAATATGACTTCCTTTCTTGAAATTCTAACCTTTTTTGTTAAAAGTCTGACTTTTAAACTCAGAATTCTGCCTTTTTTCCTCAAAATTCAGACGTTTTTTTTTTTTTGAAATTTGGACTGTTTTTCCTTCAAATTTGGGATTTTTTTGCTGAAAAATGGGATCTTTTTTTTCTTAAAAATCTGATTCCTTTCTTGAAATTCTAACCTTTTTTGTTAAAAGTCTGACTTTTAAACTCAGAATTCTGCCTTTTTTCCTCAAAATTCAGACGTTTTTTTTTTCTTGAAATTTGGACTTTTTTTCCTTCAAAATTTGACCTTTTGGCCTAAAATTTTGTTTTTTTTTTTCTTACAAATATGACTTCCTTTCTTGAAATTCTAACCTTTTTTGTTAAAAGTCTGACTTTTAAACTCAGAATTCTGCCTTTTTTCCTCAAAATTCAGACGTTTTTTTTTTCTTGAAATTTGGACTTTTTTTCCTTCAAATTTGGGATTTTTTTGCTGAAAAATGGGATCTTTTTTTTCTTAAAAATCTGATTCCTTTCTTGAAATTCTAACCTTTTTTGTTAAAAGTCTGACTTTTAAACTCAGAATTCTGCCTTTTTTCCTCAAAATTCAGACGTTTTTTTTTTCTTGAAATTTGGACTTTTTTTCCTTCAAAATTTGACCTTTTGGCCTAAAATTTTGATTTTTTTTTCTTAAAAATCTGATTCCTTTCTTGAAATTCTAACCTTTTTTGTTAAAAGTCTGACTTTTAAACTCAGAATTCTGCCTTTTTTCCTCAAAATTGAGACGTTTTTTTTTTTTCTTGAAATTTGGACTTTTTTTCCTTAAAATTTTGGATTTTTTTGCTGAAAAATTGGATTTTTTTTTTCTTAAAAATATGACTTCCTTTCTTGAAATTCTAACCTTTTTTGTTAAAAGTCTGACTTTTAAACTCAGAATTCTGCCTTTTTTCCTCAAAATTCAGACGTTTTTTTTTTCTTGAAATTTGGACTTTTTTTCCTTCAAAATTTGACCTTTTGGCCTAAAATTTTGTTTTTTTTTTTCTTACAAATATGACTTCCTTTCTTGAAATTCTAACCTTTTTTGTTAAAAGTCTGACTTTTAAACTCAGAATTCTGCCTTTTTTCCTCAAAATTCAGACGTTTTTTTTTTCTTGAAATTTGGACTTTTTTTCCTTCAAAATTTGACATTTTGGCCTAAAATTTTGATTTTTTTTTTCTTACAAATATGACTTCCTTTCTTGAAATTCTAACCTTTTTTTTTAAAAGTCTGACTTTTAAACTCAAAATTCAGACGTTTTTTTTTTCTTGAAATTTGGACTTTTTTTCCTTCAAATTTTGGATTTTTTTGCTGAAAAATGGGATCTTTTTTTTCTTAAAAATCTGATTCCTTTCTTGAAATTCTAACCTTTTTTGTTAAAAGTCTGACTTTTAAACTCAGAATTCTGCCTTTTTTCCTCAAAATTCAGATTTTTTTTTTTCTTGAAATTTGGACTTTTTTTCCTTCAAATTTGGGATTTTTTTGCTGAAAAATGGGATCTTTTTTTTCTTAAAAATCTGATTCCTTTCTTGAAATTCTAACCTTTTTTGTTAAAAGTCTGACTTTTAAACTCAGAATTCTGCCTTTTTTCCTCAAAATTCAGACGTTTTTTTTTTCTTGAAATTTGGACTTTTTTACCTTCAAAATTTGACCTTTTGGCCTAAAATTTTGATTTTTTTTTCTTAAAAATATGACTTCCTTTCTTGAAATTCTAACCTTTTTTGTTAAAAGTCTGACTTTTAAACTCAGAATTCTGCCTTTTTTCCTCAAAATTCAGACGTTTTTTTTTTCTTGAAATTTGGACTTTTTTTCCTTCAAATTTGGGATTTTTTTGCTGAAAAATGGGATCTTTTTTTTCTTAAAAATCTGATTCCTTTCTTGAAATTCTAACCTTTTTTGTTAAAAGTCTGACTTTTAAACTCAGAATTCTGCCTTTTTTCCTCAAAATTCAGACGTTTTTTTTTTCTTGAAATTTGGACTTTTTTTCCTTCAAAATTTGACATTTTGGCCTAAAATTTTGATTTTTTTTTTTCTTACAAATATGACTTCCTTTCTTGAAATTCTAACCTTTTTTGTTAAAAGTCTGACTTTTAAACTCAGAATTCTGCCTTTTTTCCTCAAAATTCAGACGTTTTTTTTTTTTTTGAAATTTGGACTGTTTTTCCTTCAAATTTGGGATTTTTTTGCTGAAAAATGGGATCTTTTTTTTCTTAAAAATCTGATTCCTTTCTTGAAATTCTAACCTTTTTTGTTAAAAGTCTGACTTTTAAACTCAGAATTCTGCCTTTTTTCCTCAAAATTCAGACTTTTTTTTTTTTTCTTGAAATTTGGACTTTTTTTCCTTCAAAATTTGACCTTTTGGCCTAAAATTTTGATTTTTTTTTCTTAAAAATATGACTTCCTTTCTTGAAATTCTAACATTTTTTGTTAAAAGTCTGACTTTTAAACTCAAAATTCAGACGTTTTTTTTTTCTTGAAATTTGGACTTTTTTTCCTTCAAATTTGGGATTTTTTTGCTGAAAAATGGGATCTTTTTTTTCTTAAAAATCTGATTCCTTTCTTGAAATTCTAACCTTTTTTGTTAAAAGTCTGACTTTTAAACTCAGAATTCTGCTTTTTTTCCTCAAAATTCAGACGTTTTTTTTTTCTTGAAATTTGGACTTTTTTTCCTTCAAAATTTGACCTTTTGGCCTAAAATTTTGTTTTTTTTTTTCTTACAAATATGACTTCCTTTCTTGAAATTCTAACCTTTTTTGTTAAAAGTCTGACTTTTAAACTCAGAATTCTGCCTTTTTTCCTCAAAATTCAGACGGTTTTTTTTTCTTGAAATTTGGACTTTTTTTCCTTCAAAATTTGACCTTTTGGCCTAAAATTTTGATTTTTTTTTCTTAAAAATATGACTTCCTTTCTTGAAATTCTATCCTTTTTTGTTAAAAGTCTGACTTTTAAAGTCAGAATTCTGCCTTTTTTCCTCAAAATTCAGACGTTTTTTTTTTTCTTGAAATTTGGACTTTTTTTCCTTCAAAATTTGACCTTTTGGCCTAAAATTTTGATTTTTTTTTCTTAAAAATATGACTTCCTTTCTTGAAATTCTAACCTTTTTTGTGAAAAGTCTGACTTTTAAACTCAGAATTCTGCCTTTTTTCCTCAAAATTCAGACGTTTTTTTTTTCTTGAAATTTGGACTTTTTTTCCTTCAAATTTTGGATTTTTTTGCTGAAAAATGGGATCTTTTTTTTCTTAAAAATCTGATTCCTTTCTTGAAATTCTAACCTTTTTTGTTAAAAGTCTGACTTTTAAACTCAGAATTCTGCCTTTTTTCCTCAAAATTCAGACGTTTTTTTTTTCTTGAAATTTGGACTTTTTTTCCTTCAAAATTTGACCTTTTGGCCTAAAATTTTGATTTTTTTTTCTTAAAAATCTGATTCCTTTCTTGAAATTCTAACCTTTTTTGTTAAAAGTCTGACTTTTAAACTCAGAATTCTGCCTTTTTTCCTCAAAATTCAGACGTTTTTTTTTTTCTTGAAATTTGGACTTTTTTACCTTCAAAATTTGACCTTTTGGCCTAAAATTTTGATTTTTTTTTCTTAAAAATATGACTTCCTTTCTTGAAATTCTAACCTTTTTTGTTAAAAGTCTGACTTTTAAACTCAGAATTCTGCCTTTTTTCCTCAAAATTCAGACGTTTTTTTTTTTTCTTGAAATTTGGACTTTTTTACCTTCAAAATTTGACCTTTTGGCCTAAAATTTTGATTTTTTTTTCTTAAAAATATGACTTCCTTTCTTGAAATTCTAACCTTTTTTGTTAAAAGTCTGACTTTTAAACTCAGAATTCTGCCTTTTTTACTCAAAATTCAGACTTTTTTTTTTTTTTGAAATTTGGACTTTTTTTCCTTCAAAATTTGACCTTTTGGCCTAAAATTTTGATTTTTTTTTTTCTTAAAAATCTGATTCCTTTCTTGAAATTCTAACCTTTTTTGTTAAAAGTCTGACTTTTAAACTCAGAATTCTGCCTTTTTTCCTCAAAATTCAGACGTTTTTTTTTTCTTGAAATTTGGACTTTTTTTCCTTCAAAATTTGACCTTTTGGCCTAAAATTTTGTTTTTTTTTTTCTTACAAATATGACTTCCTTTCTTGAAATTCTAACCTTTTTTGTTAAAAGTCTGACTTTTAAACTCAGAATTCTGCCTTTTTTCCTCAAAATTCAGACGTTTTTTTTTTCTTGAAATTTGGACTTTTTTTCCTTCAAAATTTGACATTTTGGCCTAAAATTTTGATTTTTTTTTTCTTACAAATATGACTTCCTTTCTTGAAATTCTAACCTTTTTTGTTAAAAGTCTGACTTTTAAACTCAAAATTCAGACGTTTTTTTTTTCTTGAAATTTGGACTTTTTTTCCTTCAAATTTTGGATTTTTTTGCTGAAAAATGGGATCTTTTTTTTCTTAAAAATCTGATTCCTTTCTTGAAATTCTAACCTTTTTTGTTAAAAGTCTGACTTTTAAACTCAGAATTCTGCCTTTTTTCCTCAAAATTCAGATTTTTTTTTTTCTTGAAATTTGGACTTTTTTTCCTTCAAATTTGGGATTTTTTTGCTGAAAAATGGGATCTTTTTTTTCTTAAAAATCTGATTCCTTTCTTGAAATTCTAACCTTTTTTGTTAAAAGTCTGACTTTTAAACTCAGAATTCTGCCTTTTTTCCTCAAAATTCAGACGTTTTTTTTTTCTTGAAATTTGGACTTTTTTTCCTTCAAAATTTGACATTTTGGCCTAAAATTTTGATTTTTTTTTTCTTACAAATATGACTTCCTTTCTTGAAATTCTAACCTTTTTTGTTAAAAGTCTGACTTTTTTCCTCAAAATTCAGACGTTTTTTTTTTCTTGAAATTTGGACTTTTTTTCCTTCAAATTTGGGATTTTTTTGCTGAAAAATGGGATCTTTTTTTTCTTAAAAATCTGATTCCTTTCTTGAAATTCTAACCTTTTTTGTTAAAAGTCTGACTTTTAAACTCAGAATTCTGCCTTTTTTCCTCAAAATTCAGACGTTTTTTTTTTCTTGAAATTTGGACTTTTTTACCTTCAAAATTTGACCTTTTGGCCTAAAATTTTGATTTTTTTTTCTTAAAAATATGACTTCCTTTCTTGAAATTCTAACATTTTTTGTTAAAAGTCTGACTTTTAAACTCAAAATTCAGACGTTTTTTTTTTCTTGAAATTTGGACTTTTTTTCCTTCAAATTTGGGATTTTTTTGCTGAAAAATGGGATCTTTTTTTTCTTAAAAATCTGATTCCTTTCTTGAAATTCTAACCTTTTTTGTTAAAAGTCTGACTTTTAAACTCAGAATTCTGCTTTTTTTCCTCAAAATTCAGACGTTTTTTTTTTCTTGAAATTTGGACTTTTTTTCCTTCAAAATTTGACCTTTTGGCCTAAAATTTTGTTTTTTTTTTTCTTACAAATATGACTTCCTTTCTTGAAATTCTAACCTTTTTTGTTAAAAGTCTGACTTTTAAACTCAGAATTCTGCCTTTTTTCCTCAAAATTCAGACGGTTTTTTTTTTCTTGAAATTTGGACTTTTTTTCCTTCAAAATTTGACCTTTTGGCCTAAAATTTTGATTTTTTTTTCTTAAAAATATGACTTCCTTTCTTGAAATTCTATCCTTTTTTGTTAAAAGTCTGACTTTTAAAGTCAGAATTCTGCCTTTTTTCCTCAAAATTCAGACGTTTTTTTTTTTCTTGAAATTTGGACTTTTTTTCCTTCAAAATTTGACCTTTTGGCCTAAAATTTTGATTTTTTTTTCTTAAAAATATGACTTCCTTTCTTGAAATTCTAACCTTTTTTGTGAAAAGTCTGACTTTTAAACTCAGAATTCTGCCTTTTTTCCTCAAAATTCAGACGTTTTTTTTTTCTTGAAATTTGGACTTTTTTTCCTTCAAATTTTGGATTTTTTTGCTGAAAAATGGGATCTTTTTTTTCTTAAAAATCTGATTCCTTTCTTGAAATTCTAACCTTTTTTGTTAAAAGTCTGACTTTTAAACTCAGAATTCTGCCTTTTTTCCTCAAAATTCAGACGTTTTTTTTTTCTTGAAATTTGGACTTTTTTTCCTTCAAAATTTGACCTTTTGGCCTAAAATTTTGATTTTTTTTTCTTAAAAATCTGATTCCTTTCTTGAAATTCTAACCTTTTTTGTTAAAAGTCTGACTTTTAAACTCAGAATTCTGCCTTTTTTCCTCAAAATTCAGACGTTTTTTTTTTTCTTGAAATTTGGACTTTTTTACCTTCAAAATTTGACCTTTTGGCCTAAAATTTTGATTTTTTTTTCTTAAAAATATGACTTCCTTTCTTGAAATTCTAACCTTTTTTGTTAAAAGTCTGACTTTTAAACTCAGAATTCTGCCTTTTTTCCTCAAAATTCAGACGTTTTTTTTTTTTCTTGAAATTTGGACTTTTTTACCTTCAAAATTTGACCTTTTGGCCTAAAATTTTGATTTTTTTTCTTAAAAATATGACTTCCTTTCTTGAAATTCTAACCTTTTTTGTTAAAAGTCTGACTTTTAAACTCAGAATTCTGCCTTTTTTACTCAAAATTCAGACTTTTTTTTTTTTTTGAAATTTGGACTTTTTTTCCTTCAAAATTTGACCTTTTGGCCTAAAATTTTGATTTTTTTTTTTCTTAAAAATCTGATTCCTTTCTTGAAATTCTAACCTTTTTTGTTAAAAGTCTGACTTTTAAACTCAGAATTCTGCCTTTTTTCCTCAAAATTCAGACTTTTTTTTTTTTTGAAATTTGGACTTTTTTTCCTTCAAAATTTGACCTTTTGGCCTAAAATTTTGATTTTTTTTTTTCTTAAAAATATGAATTCCTTTCTTGAAATTCTAACCTTTTTTGTTAAAACTCTGACTTTTAAACTCAAAATTCTGCCTTTTTTCCTCAAAATTCAGACGTTTTTTTTTTTTTGGAATTTGGACTTTTTTTCCTTCAAAATTTGACCTTTTGGCCTAAAATTTTGATTTTTTTTTTCTTAAAAATATGACTTCCTTTCTTGAAATTCTAAACTTTTTTGTTAAAAGTCTGACTTTTAAACTCAGAATTCTGCCTTTTTTCCTCAAAATTCAGACGTTTTTTTTTTCTTGAAATTTGGACTTTTTTTCCTTCAAAATTTGACCTTTTGGCCTAAAATTTTGATTTTTTTTTCTTAAAAATATGACTTCCTTTCTTGAAATTCTAAACTTTTTTGTTAAAAGTCTGACTTTTAAACTCAGAATTCTGCCTTTTTTCCTCAAAATTCAGACGTTTTTTTTTTCTTGAAATTTGGACTTTTTTTCCTTCAAAATTTGGGATTTTTTTGCTGAAAAATGGGATCTTTTTTTTTTTTTAAATCTGATTCCTTTCTTGAAATTCTAACCTTTTTTGTTAAAAGTCTGACTTTTAAACTCAGAATTCTGCCTTTTTTCCTCAAAATTCAGACGTTTTTTTTTTCTTGAAATTTGGACTTTTTTTCCTTCAAATTTGGGATTTTTTTGCTGAAAAATGGGATCTTTTTTTTCGTAAAAATCTGATTCCTTTCTTGAAATTCTAACCTTTTTTGTTAAAAGTCTGACTTTTAAACTCAGAATTCTGCCTTTTTTCCTCAAAATTCAGATTTTTTTTTTTTTTTGAAATTTGGACTTTTTTTCCTTCAAAATTTGACCTTTTGGCCTAAAATTTTGATTTTTTTTTCTTAAAAATATGACTTCCTTTCTTGAAATTCTAACCTTTTTTGTTAAAAGTCTGACTTTTAAACTCAGAATTCTGCCTTTTTTCCTCAAAATTCAGACGTTTTTTTTTTCTTGAAATTTGGACTTTTTTTCCTTCAAAATTTGACCTTTTGGCCTAAAATTTTTATTTTTTTTTTCTTAAAAATATGACTTCCTTTCTTGAAATTCTAACCTTTTTTGTTAAAAGTCTGACTTTTAAACTCAGAATTCTGCCTTTTTTCCTCAAAATTCAGACGTTTTTTTTTTCTTGAAATTTGGACTTTTTTTCCTTCAAAATTTGACCTTTTGACCTAAAATTTTGATTTTTTTTTTATTACAAATATGACTTCCTTTCTTGAAATTCTAACCTTTTTTGTTAAAAGTCTGACTTTTAAACTCAGAATTCTGCCTTTTTTCCTCAAAATTCAGATGTTTTTTTTTTCTTGAAATTTGGACTTTTTTTCCTTCAAATTTGGGATTTTTTTGCTGAAAAATGGGATCTTTTTTTTCTTAAAAATCTGATTCCTTTCTTGAAATTCTAACCTTTTTTGTTAAAAGTCTGACTTTTAAACTCAGAATTCTGCCTTTTTTCCTCAAAATTCAGACGTTTTTTTTTTCTTGAAATTTGGACTTTTTTACCTTCAAAATTTGACCTTTTGGCCTAAAATTTTGATTTTTTTTCTTAAAAATATGACTTCCTTTCTTGAAATTCTAACCTTTTTTGTTAAAAGTCTGACTTTTAAACTCAGAATTCTGCCTTTTTTCCTCAAAATTCAGACGGTTTTTTTTTTTCTTGAAATTTGGACTTTTTTCCTTCAAAATTTGACCTTTTAGCCTAAAATTTTGATTTTTTTTTCATAAAAATATGACTTCCTTTCTTGAAATTCTAACCTTTTTTGTTAAAAGTCTGACTTTTAAACTCAGAATTCTGCCTTTTTTCCTCAAAATTCAGACGTTTTTTTTTTTCTTGAAATTTGGACTTTTTTTCCTTAAAATTTTAGATTTTTTTGCTGAAAAATTGGATTTTTTTTTCTTAAAAATATGACTTCCTTTCTTGAAATTCTAAACTTTTTTGTTAAAAGTCTGACTTTTAAACTCAGAATTCTGCCTTTTTTCCTCAAAATTCAGACGTTTTTTTTTTCTTGAAATTTGGACTTTTTTTCCTTCAAAATTTGGGATTTTTTTGCTGAAAAATGGGATCTTTTTTTTTTTTTAAATCTGATTCCTTTCTTGAAATTCTAACCTTTTTTGTTAAAAGTCTGACTTTTAAACTCAGAATTCTGCCTTTTTTCCTCAAAATTCAGACGTTTTTTTTTTCTTGAAATTTGGACTTTTTTTCCTTCAAAATTTGACCTTTTGGCCTAAAATTTTGATTTTTTTTTTCTTAAAAATATGACTTCCTTTCTTGAAATTCTAACCTTTTTTGTTAAAAGTCTGACTTTTAAACTCAGAATTCTGCCTTTTTTCCTCAAAATTCAGACGTTTTTTTTTTTCTTGAAATTTGGACTGTTTTTCCTTCAAATTTGGGATTTTTTTGCTGAAAAATGGGATCTTTTTTTTCGTAAAAATCTGATTCCTTTCTTGAAATTCTAACCTTTTTTGTTAAAAGTCTGACTTTTAAACTCAGAATTCTGCCTTTTTTCCTCAAAATTCAGACGTTTTTTTTTTTCTTGAAATTTGGACTGTTTTTCCTTCAAATTTGGGATTTTTTTGCTGAAAAATGGGATCTTTTTTTTCTTAAAAATCTGATTCCTTTCTTGAAATTCTAACCTTTTTTGTTAAAAGTCTGACTTTTAAACTCAGAATTCTGCCTTTTTTCCTCAAAATTCAGACGTTTTTTTTTTCTTGAAATTTGGACTTTTTTTCCTTCAAAATTTGACCTTTTGGCCTAAAATTTTGATTTTTTTTTTCTTAAAAATATGACTTCCTTTCTTGAAATTCTAACCTTTTTTGTTAAAACTCTGACTTTTAAACTCAGAATTCTGCCTTTTTTCCTCAAAATTCAGACGTTTTTTTTTTCTTGAAATTTGGACTTTTTTTCCTTCAAATTTGGGATTTTTTTGCTGAAAAATGGGATCTTTTTTTTCGTAAAAATCTGATTCCTTTCTTGAAATTCTAACCTTTTTTGTTAAAAGTCTGACTTTTAAACTCAGAATTCTGCCTTTTTTCCTCAAAATTCAGACGTTTTTTTTTTCTTGAAATTTGGACTTTTTTTCCTTCAAATTTGGGATTTTTTTGCTGAAAAATGGGATCTTTTTTTTCTTAAAAATCTGATTCCTTTCTTGAAATTCTAACCTTTTTTGTTAAAAGTCTGACTTTTAAACTCAGAATTCTGCCTTTTTTCCTCAAAATTCAGACGTTTTTTTTTTCTTGAAATTTGGACTTTTTTTCCTTCAAAATTTGACATTTTGGCCTAAAATTTTGATTTTTTTTTTTCTTACAAATATGACTTCCTTTCTTGAAATTCTAACCTTTTTTGTTAAAAGTCTGACTTTTTTCCTCAAAATTCAGACTTTTTTTTTTTTTTCTTGAAATTTGGACTTTTTTTCCTTCAAAATTTGACCTTTTGGCCTAAAATTTTGATTTTTTTTTCTTAAAAATATGACTTCCTTTCTTGAAATTCTAACATTTTTTGTTAAAAGTCTGACTTTTAAACTCAGAATTCTGCCTTTTTTCCTCAAAATTCAGACGTTTTTTTTTTCTTCAAATTTGGACTTTTTTTCCTTCAAAATTTGACCTTTTGGCCTAAAATTTTGATTTTTTTTTCTTAAAAATATGACTTCCTTTCTTGAAATTCTAAACTTTTTTGTTAAAAGTCTGACTTTTAAACTCAGAATTCTGCCTTTTTTCCTCAAAATTCAGACGTTTTTTTTTTTCTTGAAATTTGGACTTTTTTTCCTTCAAAATTTGGGATTTTTTTGCTGAAAAATGGGATCTTTTTTTTTTTTTAAATCTGATTCCTTTCTTGAAATTCTAACCTTTTTTGTTAAAAGTCTGACTTTTAAACTCAGAATTCTGCCTTTTTTCCTCAAAATTCAGACGTTTTTTTTTTCTTGAAATTTGGACTTTTTTTCCTTCAAAATTTGACCTTTTGGCCTAAAATTTTGATTTTTTTTTTCTTAAAAATATGACTTCCTTTCTTGAAATTCTAACCTTTTTTGTTAAAAGTCTGACTTTTAAACTCAGAATTCTGCCTTTTTTCCTCAAAATTCAGACGTTTTTTTTTTTCTTGAAATTTGGACTGTTTTTCCTTCAAATTTGGGATTTTTTTGCTGAAAAATGGGATCTTTTTTTTCTTAAAAATCTGATTCCTTTCTTGAAATTCTAACCTTTTTTGTTAAAAGTCTGACTTTTAAACTCAGAATTCTGCCTTTTTTCCTCAAAATTCAGACGTTTTTTTTTTCTTGAAATTTGGACTTTTTTTCCTTCAAATTTGGGATTTTTTTGCTGAAAAATGGGATCTTTTTTTTCGTAAAAATCTGATTCCTTTCTTGAAATTCTAACCTTTTTTGTTAAAAGTCTGACTTTTAAACTCAGAATTCTGCCTTTTTTCCTCAAAATTCAGATTTTTTTTTTTTTTTGAAATTTGGACTTTTTTTCCTTCAAAATTTGACCTTTTGGCCTAAAATTTTGATTTTTTTTTCTTAAAAATATGACTTCCTTTCTTGAAATTCTAACCTTTTTTGTTAAAAGTCTGACTTTTAAACTCAGAATTCTGCCTTTTTTCCTCAAAATTCAGACGTTTTTTTTTTCTTGAAATTTGGACTTTTTTTCCTTCAAAATTTGACCTTTTGGCCTAAAATTTTTATTTTTTTTTTCTTAAAAATATGACTTCCTTTCTTGAAATTCTAACCTTTTTTGTTAAAAGTCTGACTTTTAAACTCAGAATTCTGCCTTTTTTCCTCAAAATTCAGACGTTTTTTTTTTCTTGAAATTTGGACTTTTTTTCCTTCAAAATTTGACCTTTTGACCTAAAATTTTGATTTTTTTTTTATTACAAATATGACTTCCTTTCTTGAAATTCTAACCTTTTTTGTTAAAAGTCTGACTTTTAAACTCAGAATTCTGCCTTTTTTCCTCAAAATTCAGATGTTTTTTTTTTCTTGAAATTTGGACTTTTTTTCCTTCAAATTTGGGATTTTTTTGCTGAAAAATGGGATCTTTTTTTTCTTAAAAATCTGATTCCTTTCTTGAAATTCTAACCTTTTTTGTTAAAAGTCTGACTTTTAAACTCAGAATTCTGCCTTTTTTCCTCAAAATTCAGACGTTTTTTTTTTCTTGAAATTTGGACTTTTTTACCTTCAAAATTTGACCTTTTGGCCTAAAATTTTGATTTTTTTTCTTAAAAATATGACTTCCTTTCTTGAAATTCTAACCTTTTTTGTTAAAAGTCTGACTTTTAAACTCAGAATTCTGCCTTTTTTCCTCAAAATTCAGACGGTTTTTTTTTTTCTTGAAATTTGGACTTTTTTTCCTTCAAAATTTGACCTTTTAGCCTAAAATTTTGATTTTTTTTTCATAAAAATATGACTTCCTTTCTTGAAATTCTAACCTTTTTTGTTAAAAGTCTGACTTTTAAACTCAGAATTCTGCCTTTTTTCCTCAAAATTCAGACGTTTTTTTTTTTTCTTGAAATTTGGACTTTTTTTCCTTAAAATTTTAGATTTTTTTGCTGAAAAATTGGATTTTTTTTTCTTAAAAATATGACTTCCTTTCTTGAAATTCTAAACTTTTTTGTTAAAAGTCTGACTTTTAAACTCAGAATTCTGCCTTTTTTCCTCAAAATTCAGACGTTTTTTTTTTCTTGAAATTTGGACTTTTTTTCCTTCAAAATTTGGGATTTTTTTGCTGAAAAATGGGATCTTTTTTTTTTTTTAAATCTGATTCCTTTCTTGAAATTCTAACCTTTTTTGTTAAAAGTCTGACTTTTAAACTCAGAATTCTGCCTTTTTTCCTCAAAATTCAGACGTTTTTTTTTTCTTGAAATTTGGACTTTTTTTCCTTCAAAATTTGACCTTTTGGCCTAAAATTTTGATTTTTTTTTTTCTTAAAAATATGACTTCCTTTCTTGAAATTCTAACCTTTTTTGTTAAAAGTCTGACTTTTAAACTCAGAATTCTGCCTTTTTTCCTCAAAATTCAGACGTTTTTTTTTTTCTTGAAATTTGGACTGTTTTTCCTTCAAATTTGGGATTTTTTTGCTGAAAAATGGGATCTTTTTTTTCGTAAAAATCTGATTCCTTTCTTGAAATTCTAACCTTTTTTGTTAAAAGTCTGACTTTTAAACTCAGAATTCTGCCTTTTTTCCTCAAAATTCAGACGTTTTTTTTTTTCTTGAAATTTGGACTGTTTTTCCTTCAAATTTGGGATTTTTTTGCTGAAAAATGGGATCTTTTTTTTCTTAAAAATCTGATTCCTTTCTTGAAATTCTAACCTTTTTTGTTAAAAGTCTGACTTTTAAACTCAGAATTCTGCCTTTTTTCCTCAAAATTCAGACGTTTTTTTTTTCTTGAAATTTGGACTTTTTTTCCTTCAAAATTTGACCTTTTGGCCTAAAATTTTGATTTTTTTTTTCTTAAAAATATGACTTCCTTTCTTGAAATTCTAACCTTTTTTGTTAAAACTCTGACTTTTAAACTCAGAATTCTGCCTTTTTTCCTCAAAATTCAGACGTTTTTTTTTTCTTGAAATTTGGACTTTTTTTCCTTCAAATTTGGGATTTTTTTGCTGAAAAATGGGATCTTTTTTTTCGTAAAAATCTGATTCCTTTCTTGAAATTCTAACCTTTTTTGTTAAAAGTCTGACTTTTAAACTCAGAATTCTGCCTTTTTTCCTCAAAATTCAGACGTTTTTTTTTTCTTGAAATTTGGACTTTTTTTCCTTCAAATTTGGGATTTTTTTGCTGAAAAATGGGATCTTTTTTTTCTTAAAAATCTGATTCCTTTCTTGAAATTCTAACCTTTTTTGTTAAAAGTCTGACTTTTAAACTCAGAATTCTGCCTTTTTTCCTCAAAATTCAGACGTTTTTTTTTTCTTGAAATTTGGACTTTTTTTCCTTCAAAATTTGACATTTTGGCCTAAAATTTTGATTTTTTTTTTTCTTACAAATATGACTTCCTTTCTTGAAATTCTAACCTTTTTTGTTAAAAGTCTGACTTTTTTCCTCAAAATTCAGACTTTTTTTTTTTTTCTTGAAATTTGGACTTTTTTTCCTTCAAAATTTGACCTTTTGGCCTAAAATTTTGATTTTTTTTTCTTAAAAATATGACTTCCTTTCTTGAAATTCTAACATTTTTTGTTAAAAGTCTGACTTTTAAACTCAGAATTCTGCCTTTTTTCCTCAAAATTCAGACGTTTTTTTTTTCTTCAAATTTGGACTTTTTTTCCTTCAAAATTTGACCTTTTGGCCTAAAATTTTGATTTTTTTTTCTTAAAAATATGACTTCCTTTCTTGAAATTCTAAACTTTTTTGTTAAAAGTCTGACTTTTAAACTCAGAATTCTGCCTTTTTTCCTCAAAATTCAGACGTTTTTTTTTTTCTTGAAATTTGGACTTTTTTTCCTTCAAAATTTGGGATTTTTTTGCTGAAAAATGGGATCTTTTTTTTTTTTTAAATCTGATTCCTTTCTTGAAATTCTAACCTTTTTTGTTAAAAGTCTGACTTTTAAACTCAGAATTCTGCCTTTTTTCCTCAAAATTCAGACGTTTTTTTTTTCTTGAAATTTGGACTTTTTTTCCTTCAAAATTTGACCTTTTGGCCTAAAATTTTGATTTTTTTTTTCTTAAAAATATGACTTCCTTTCTTGAAATTCTAACCTTTTTTGTTAAAAGTCTGACTTTTAAACTCAGAATTCTGCCTTTTTTCCTCAAAATTCAGACGTTTTTTTTTTTCTTGAAATTTGGACTGTTTTTCCTTCAAATTTGGGATTTTTTTGCTGAAAAATGGGATCTTTTTTTTCGTAAAAATCTGATTCCTTTCTTGAAATTCTAACCTTTTTTGTTAAAAGTCTGACTTTTAAACTCAGAATTCTGCCTTTTTTCCTCAAAATTCAGACGTTTTTTTTTTTCTTGAAATTTGGACTGTTTTTCCTTCAAATTTGGGATTTTTTTGCTGAAAAATGGGATCTTTTTTTTCTTAAAAATCTGATTCCTTTCTTGAAATTCTAACCTTTTTTGTTAAAAGTCTGACTTTTAAACTCAGAATTCTGCCTTTTTTCCTCAAAATTCAGACGTTTTTTTTTTCTTGAAATTTGGACTTTTTTTCCTTCAAATTTGGGATTTTTTTGCTGAAAAATGGGATCTTTTTTTTCGTAAAAATCTGATTCCTTTCTTGAAATTCTAACCTTTTTTGTTAAAAGTCTGACTTTTAAACTCAGAATTCTGCCTTTTTTCCTCAAAATTCAGACGTTTTTTTTTTCTTGAAATTTGGACTTTTTTTCCTTCAAATTTGGGATTTTTTTGCTGAAAAATGGGATCTTTTTTTTCTTAAAAATCTGATTCCTTTCTTGAAATTCTAACCTTTTTTGTTAAAAGTCTGACTTTTAAACTCAGAATTCTGCCTTTTTTCCTCAAAATTCAGACGTTTTTTTTTTCTTGAAATTTGGACTTTTTTTCCTTCAAAATTTGACATTTTGGCCTAAAATTTTGATTTTTTTTTTTCTTACAAATATGACTTCCTTTCTTGAAATTCTAACCTTTTTTGTTAAAAGTCTGACTTTTAAACTCAGAATTCTGCCTTTTTTCCTCAAAATTCAGACGTTTTTTTTTTTTTTGAAATTTGGACTGTTTTTCCTTCAAATTTGGGATTTTTTTGCTGAAAAATGGGATCTTTTTTTTCTTAAAAATCTGATTCCTTTCTTGAAATTCTAACCTTTTTTGTTAAAAGTCTGACTTTTAAACTCAGAATTCTGCCTTTTTTCCTCAAAATTCAGACGTTTTTTTTTTCTTGAAATTTGGACTTTTTTTCCTTCAAAATTTGACCTTTTGGCCTAAAATTTTGATTTTTTTTTTTCTTAAAAATATGAATTCCTTTCTTGAAATTCTAACCTTTTTTGTTAAAACTCTGACTTTTAAACTCAAAATTCTGCCTTTTTTCCTCAAAATTCAGACGTTTTTTTTTTTTTGGAATTTGGACTTTTTTTCCTTCAAAATTTGACCTTTTGGCCTAAAATTTTGATTTTTTTTTCTTAAAAATATGACTTCCTTTCTTGAAATTCTAAACTTTTTTGTTAAAAGTCTGACTTTTAAACTCAGAATTCTGCCTTTTTTCCTCAAAATTCAGACGTTTTTTTTTTCTTGAAATTTGGACTTTTTTTCCTTCAAAATTTGGGATTTTTTTGCTGAAAAATGGGATCTTTTTTTTTTTTTTAAATCTGATTCCTTTCTTGAAATTCTAACCTTTTTTGTTAAAAGTCTGACTTTTAAACTCAAAATTCTGCCTTTTTTCCTCAAAATTCAGACGTTTTTTTTTTCTTGAAATTTGGACTTTTTTACCTTCAAAATTTGACCTTTTGGCCTAAAATTTTGATTTTTTTTTCTTAAAAATATGACTTCCTTTCTTGAAATTCTAACCTTTTTTGTTAAAAGTCTGACTTTTAAACTCAGAATTCTGCCTTTTTTCCTCAAAATTCAGACGTTTTTTTTTTCTTGAAATTTGGACTTT